>JAZFAV010000015.1:34327500-34927500 GCA_037954035.1 Rosalia funebris
TTGACAAATGGTGTCTATAGATATTTACTTCTAAGCTGAAATCTGCTATTATGGTTAAATTTCATGTACTGAAACAAGGCTAGATCGTTATATTGTTCGAGTATGGGGTAAACTTTCAAGGATCTCATCTTGAGCATATATATATATATATATATATATATATATATATATATATATATGTAAATCGAAATACTCGTCAACTATTTTCATTAGGTACATATATTATATATTTGCTCGTAATGGTTTGAGAAAAATAGAGATTTTAACTTTGAAACGTATTCTCCCGTATATCGCCATTAATGCCACTTATTATGCCTCTAAACAAACTGACTTTTTAATAATCTTTATTCAACAGGAAAATGCCTAAAGCGCAGAGTCGCGACGTTACAAAAACACACGTGAAGTTGGTCTTGTCCAGCTAGAGAACGCTAGACAAGTATAGTGTGCGCCGCCTAGCAACAAACCAAACAGGTCATGTCTGTATTCCGTAATTACGATGAGTTTACCTTGCTTTGTGCAAAAAAATGCTTTAATATGACAGCAATTAGAAAGGGACGGTACCGCCACTTTTTGCGAGAAATTAATTTGTAGTAATAATCCGTGAAGCACTCACAGAAATATGTAGCGCTAGAAGCACTTAGAATTGTATTATTACTAATTCGCGACAGAAAACTAGAATGAATGTATGCTGCCTCCATAAATAAATAAGAGTCACGCACCTATGTAGTTAGCTTCGTATCTACAATTGTTTTAATATTTTTTGGGCTGCATTTCTTATAATATACAAGGAAACTCAGAGTCAAATTCAGTTTTCAAGAAATCACAACTAAGTCGAGTTTATGTTTTAAAAAGAATATTGTCGACATGCTGTCATGTTCGTAACACTCTTGTTCTTAAATTTCGAAATACAAGTTGATATGGTTGAGCAGAAATGCTATGGACTTTGTTACGAATGTGCTGTATTAGTTAGTTCGATATTAGCTGTAAATTGAATATACATTTGACTTTTGAGATCAAGAGAAGGCCTTCACGCTGACCTGATCTTATTCCTTAGATTTCACAAGAGGAAATCTAAGGAGTAAGATCGGGTCAACGTGAAGGCCAAGGAATATTACGTCCTTTAGAAATAACCGAACTTGGATTGATGAAAAACTCTGTTGCTTCCCTCTCCCCTTGCAGATATTACATCGACATTTGGCATGCATGGCAAACTGTAGTCTTACACTTTTTAAGTGTAATACGACATTTTGCCACAATGTAAGGTCTGGAACTTGGAAACTTCGATGCAGCGAGAACAACAGAACACCAGTTTTCCACGAACATCGAAAGATCATACGTTTTCGACGCGCATTTCGCCAGTCAAGTTGTCATCACCTTAAGATGATTAAAACTAATCCTGTAGCTATTTTCATTCATGCTCAGTGAACCGTAATGAGGTAAACATTCGATTCACTGATCTATATAGAGCCGTTATACTATTATCACATTTAGCTATCTTAATACTTTCCATGGCATCGAACAGTCTATTGTTGGCTATGCTTTTTACTAACTTCAACTTACTAGAGTCTATTTTAGATTATTTTCCAAAGCATATTGGGCAACGGAAGATTTTGTTAATCTTCTGTATTCTATATGGATCACGTGATCATTAAGCTAGTTACAATTGCTGTTCGTTTGCCCAATAAAGTTTTCACTACAATCTTCACATCGTATTTCATAAATATTACCTATGTTCCATTTTATCTTTGGGATTTCTTAAAAGTTGTTGCAATTATTTTCCTAAAGAAAACACCAATATCATTTCCAAATCTCTGACAACTTAATTACAAAATATATGTAATTTTGTATATATGTAATATATGTGATAAAAGTAACAACACATTTCTAAGGTATTGTATGCTTAATTCATCTTTCAGTTTCACTTAAAAATGATGGTCTATTTTATAATTTTGTCATCCTATGTAAAAAAAATTATCTTAATATTGTCTACGGATGTTAATCCGTACTATATTCAAAATTATTAATTTTAAGAAAGATGGGGTGGGGGTCGTTTACTATCCTTATTATATAGGATTTACTAACATAACGACATAATAATAAGGGTGATGGTAACAATGATGATCTCACTGTAATGATCATAAAGAATAATCCACTCCAATTAATCCAAGATTATTTATTATTTCGAATTTTCATGAAGCACTTAAACATACTGTGATGTTTTCACATCTCTTTCATGTTGGTTGATATATTTCAGTATCACCCCCTTTTCTAATTAGAAGATCTTACCCCTGTTTTATTATACCTAAATAAGTACGTTTCTATGACTATGAGTATACACCTGCATCAATGATAAAGGTTCCGTAGCATCTGATAGTTGATACATTCTCTCACCCAGTTATAGAGATTTCGAAATTCCATTATCCCTGAATGTATTCAATCTAGTTATTAATATCACACTTATGATATTTAATATAGAACAACAAAAATTTATTGAGGTTCCTTCAAATACATCTAGTGCCTCTGGATTTTATCTTTGACGAACGTAACTTCCACAGAAATACTTGAATAGGCGAGCGAAGAGTTTTTTTAATAGAATGTTGCCCTATCAGCAAGAGAGAGATGGACATTTTAAACATTTGTTTTAAAATTCCTTAAAGATATTTGGTACTACTTTTTACATTTATCATGTTGTTATTCGTGAATTAAATTTATTGTTTTCCCTTAACCTAGAACTTTTAATGTAAACTTAAAATAAAACTGGAATATGTAAAAACGTCTAAATGGTTTTGTTGCCAGGCGTCTGCCAGAAAAAACCTGACACTTAGGTTTTACAGAGAGCAACTGCATACAAAGATTGAGAGTATGCGAAGATTAAAATTAATAGATTTTTTAGTTTGAACAGCTACTTGAAGCAGTTTCCAAATAAGGTGTTCGCACATATTCGTACACTATTGCCATTTAAAAATAATTTTCATACTGGCGGCAAAATATCTGGTGATTATATGACTATTTATTAACTAAAACAAGGAATTTTAGATACGTACTGTATAAGATAAGATGCTAACAAATATTTTGAGAATTTTGTTGGATAAGTGTTTAGATATAGAAGACATGGTATTTTGATAAAAAGAAAAAATAAACCAGATAATCGTATGGATAGAAATAGATAAAATTTATTACCATCAACTTGGGATCCTTATTCATTATTTCACGACCCGCCTATGTCATTTATTATGCTCTAATATACCATACGAAGCTTTAATGAATATCCACGAGCATTGAATATTAAACACTTATTCCATACATGATACATTTTTTTTCTAATTTGGCCTAGTACCTGCGCAAGGCTGACTTGATGATTGTTAACTGTAGACTTTTTTCCGTCGGCCACGGGCGATCGATTTTTCTAGATGTAACGAATGTAATTGCACACTACAGTCATTGATTTTGTATACATAATAATAAAATTATATGCTTAATATCAAACGAGTCTATCATTATTTAGAAAAAAATGGTAACGGTGACAGGAAATTGCGTCTGAGACGATACTTTGTAATATTAATGGTTGGCTCCTAGGCATTATCCTTAAAGAAAAAACCCTGACTGAACAATTTCTTAGCTGAAGAACAAGTCCTACCTTGTAATAGATTAGTACTGCATGTTTACCAAGATATATTAATTAACTTGGACATTCGCTTTGTAAATGGATAGTTTTAATGGCATAATTACAAATAAGTTTTCATATAGTTATTCTTGTTAATTAGTTTTTAAACCTATTTTAAGTATATCATTGTACCCTCTTTAGTGAGATACAATATGTTGATTAAATAAAAAAGATGTATCTTGTGCAATATTATTAAATCTGCTCACAATGAGGGCTGCATCAGTGGTGTTACACTCAGGGAACTTTGCAGCAGCCGATATGCCATCGTGTAGACTTGAGCTATTTGGATTGATGGAGGTACATGTAAATAATTTAGCTTTGCAGTCTTGTTTGACCACCTGTTGTCTGGATCGTTGTGGCAATGTAAATATTTATATTTCTATATTACCGCTTGGATTTTCGTATACATAGTGTAAATATACCGAAAGCCTCCAGTAACACGTTACGCACAATTTGAAAAAAATTATATGGGAACTTATATCTTTATCTATATAAATACAAATGTAAATGTTCGTTTGTTCAAAATCTCCGACAGTTCTTCACCGATTTATAATTTGAAATTTTGACACAGCGTTGCATTCGAATACGCGCGTGTTTTTATATACTTACTGCTATATAGATATCACACCTGTGACAGGTAAAAAGCCACAACAACGCGTGGCCAGGTACAGCTAGTTTAAAATATAATGGGTATATAATATGTTTGGTTTGCTGGTTGTTGGCCTCTAATAAATCTTGATGTATAAAGCATGTAAATAGTACAGTACATAAAAAGTGACCAGATCTTGTACCGAATTTATCTTGTCTGACCAATTTAATTTTTATGCGATGTTCTTCTAGCGCACCGTGGCGCGTCGGCGTCGCGTCGTTTATATTGAATAAGGAACAATTTAATTGGCATTGGAACGAACATAACCTTGCATGAAAATTTTCTAGCGAAAGTACGTTAAGAACACGTTTACTATTTGTATGCAATGGACTTGAAGATAATATTAAATCCCAAATATACAGTAAGAAATTATGGTCAGTCATGAACGAGACAATAGATTCTAGGAAAACATCCTGTGTACATTATAGTACTTAGTCAATAGAGGACGTGTCCATTTTGAAATTAAGGGCATAATTGACTCCAAAATAGATTTATTATTCTGCTTTTTATACATTTGGAGTTTATTATAATTTTATAGGTCGCGGTGTCAAGGGAGAAACTGCCCCCTTGTCCCACCTCCTAGGCGTCCACATGTAGACATAAAAAGCTATATAAAAATTCATATTTCCACATCTCAGAATTATATTAGAATATTTTATTCTGTAATGCGACTCTTACGGAATCCCGCAAACCACGTCACAAGAACAGGTAGAACTTGTCACGACAAATCATCGCGTTTGACACCACATCATGTCATATTTCACGTATTGTCGGCATTATTTGCGTATCCAGCTAATTCAATTAGCTATTAGTTTCCCTTTAGAATAGTTTGCGTCAATAGTATAAATTTGTTTTAATTAAACAAAATGTCAGCGCTGATATTTACGACACAATTTGTTTTTAACGCAATTTTAATCAGGTTTATCGATGAACGATGTTAGCATAGCATTGGCCATTATTTTAATTGACATGGAAATAATTAATTAATATTCAATTTCGGATAAATATGGGGACTGATTTTTTTCGTGAGATCCCTTTCATTTTATATCCCTGGAAGCGTTATAGCCTTTCAAGCCAAGCCTTCCATTTCCTTTGTAATACAATACCTATTCCAGAATCGTGGATGATTCTGTTAATCTAACGATAAGTTTTGCAATACTTGTAAAAACATACTTACATAATTTGTAAAGAAAATTATAAGTTGGTACATATACATTTGTGGTACCCATAGTTATAACAAAGTTATTCTTATTTGGAATACCCATTTGAAAGTACGATAGGCATTCAGTTAGGTGCCGTATGCAGAGGCAATGAAAATCAATCACTTACTCTTAGGTCCAATAAGTAGATAAGTGACCTAAGTGGTGGACTAAACTAAGTATTATGGATGTCATAATATGTTTTAGTTCGAGTCCAACAGGAAGATTATCTTGGACGACGACGCAATCTCCCTGTGATTGTCTGTGTGTCGTCGTCCAAGATTCGGTAGTATTGGTCCTCATCTCTAAGTGGAACTCTCCTCTCCACAATCCAATACTAGTCTAGACAAGTATATTTACAGGGAAGAAGATTTATGTGCTTAAAATAAACTACGTTATTGCATGTCTTGATGTTAATAACAGTATTGATCGTATACCCCGATATTGTATATTTTGTTGTTATAATCGGTGCCTTAATAGCTTCACAGACATATCTAATTCTCGTATGTCAGTCTAACTTGAGCACGCCGAAGTGTCAGACTTGGGTCTCGATGGAGCGTCTAGATAATGAGTGGATCCTACCGCTTAGTCGTTATTTGCGTTTGACCATACTCAAGCAGATAATCGATTTTGCCACTCTGTCGCCAACGTTCTTTTTAGAAAACACAGTCGGCTTTCGCTTATAAGCGGGCAGCCGCTGCATATGATAGTCTAGGACCACGAGGATGAGTTCATAAAGATGATGCCACGAATGGTTTCTGCTAAATAGCAGACACCATAAATAGAATCTTTCGTTCGTGGTGTAGAAAATACTAACATAATTGCGTTTAAACTGGATGTTAGTCGAGATCTTGTACCTTATGACCCCGTCATACTTATTTTTACTTCAAGCTCATTTTATGACACGCTGTTACTGAACTGGGTAGCATAGAACACGAAATAAAAAAAAACTACAAAAAAAACCAAAAGGAAATAGGAATAGTTTACAGTGAGGACTTACATAATAAATACAAAATTTTGCACAATAAATATACTAATTACACAGACAGAAGAAGAAGAGAGAAGGTTAGAGAATGTACTGGTGATGGAATCGAGTGTTTTGTTCCTCTGTTAATTTAACGGTAGACTAGTTTTGTTCAGTTTATACGTACGAAAACGCATTATTTGCATTAATATACAAATAAACGTATTATTTGTATATTAATGCCGTTATTGTCACGCTGCATATACCTTCAAATTTCGTATTTCGAAACTTGGCAGTCGCTAATGTTGACTGTACTCCACGTTTGGATAATTGAATAGTCGACAATGCAAATACTGAAGGTGAAGTGTAAATGCAAATTGATTCTAACACTTCGCTCTTCCTCCATAATGTATTAATGCAAAAAATGTACGGGGGCTTTTCAATGGGTTGTATTGTTCATAGACAAAAAAATATGTAAATGGCGGCTGTACTTTTAGTGGAAGATTAATATGTTTACTTGTTTCGGTTATAGAATATTAATTTACGCCTGTTGTACATTAGGTAAGCAGATGCATATTTTAAAAATCATATACTTCTATAACTGGAGAAATTTTCCACACACCACGAATAAAGGTTTTTTTTTAGATTGTATTATTGCATTATTGTCAACTCGTGTGTACTTTTCCTCTTCCCTAGTACAAATAAACAATAATATAGGCGCATAGTAGGAACCAAAAATTAAAACTTTTACAACTTATTATTTTTATAATAGATATAATATATATATATATATATATATATATATATATATATATATATATATATATATATATATATATATATATATATATATATATCAGCATCAACATAGGACGTTTCACATCGATATGGGAACACGCATGATCCCGTTACATCGGAATGCGTAAACAACCCTTGTCGTATTTAGATAAGATTTAGTACTTAAGCCCAGAGTAGATAATATTTTAGATTAGTTATTATTAGCCTTCTTTGCAAGAGATCTCATAACTGTTAGTAATAGGGAAATTGTAAACTTTGGCATAAATAAATATTTTTAAAACCGTTATTTGTCGGACAACTTCGTTAATTGGCGCTGCGAACAGGATTGTTCAGACGGTAAACACAAACGCGAAAGTGCTACGCCAAGGAGAACAAAGTACTCTCCTGACTGACATCATCCCTGAGGAGGCTTTCAACTAGGAAGTGCAAGGATCACCTGATGTTCCCAACAGTCTTCCTGTAAGTATTCCTTTCGCAATATACATGTTTATGCCTTAAAGATTTCTGTATCTAATGCCATTCAGGAAAAGATCTCCCATAAGTAGAAATAATTCAAGTGAAGCTTCCGAATTAATAAATTCGTATAGTATAGATAAAGATAATTTAATTATAATAGAAACCTCATAAAATCTCTCATTTACAATATCTATCACACAAATTGAAATTAACATGGCTAGAGACATGGTACCTGAATTCTCAGGCGGTTCAAAAAATCTGGCGTATTTTATTAAACAAGTAGAATGTTATTTTAACCTTTTGAGACAACCAGAGGAAAATTATAATATACTTATGCATTTAATATGCTGTTGTTAGAGCAGGTAAAATCTAAACTTGTAGGTAACGCGAGAGATGTATTAATTACAACTAGCTGTAGCAAATGGTCGGAAATAAAAGACGCGTTATTGCAGAAATTCGGAGACCCCAGATCCGAAGAATTACTTGTACATGATTTAAGTACGTGTTTCCAAAATTATAACGAAACGTATGAACAATACTTTGAAAACATAAAACGCAAGTTACAAGTCTTATTAGAACATGTTAGTATTCGTAATCCCAACATCCATTAACAAAGAAAATATGTATTCGTGTCAAGCACTCGGTGTATTTAAAGCAGGCGTTTTAGAGCCATACTGTAGCTACCTTATGAATTTACATATTGCAAACCTAGAACAAGCTCTCTACGAATGTCGAAAATACGGCAATGAACAAGCTCAAATCAGCTTCATGAGAAGTAAATTTCGGAATGCACCTAACAAGAATTCGCAAAATAGGACTAAGCTTAATAATGCAGTATGCATAGTAATAAACCAAATTTCGTTAATTACCTTCCGTGAAATCTTACCTATAATTACACCGACAACTCTGCGTGACCACAAAATTTTAATTCTAATAATCATAGCTATTTACCAGAGTATGACCAATCGCGCCGAGAACATTTTAATTTCCAACAGAGACCCACAAACCGGGTCCAACATTCAAATATCCCAAAATCTAACGGATCTCACATGTCGCGAACAACGACCACACCGATGTCCATTTCTACCAGAAACTCATACGACGCAAGATCCGCTTCTATGAGAAATGCATTCAACCAGCCGCAAAATTATTTTTAAAGCCAACGTAAACCAAGTGAAATAGTAGAAGTATTATTTAATGTAGAAAATTCCGATTTAAATGAGGAACATCCTTTAAATAATTATGAAGAGCAAGATGGACAACCTAGTGGTAATTATGCGGAAGACTATCAATACGAAAATGAAAAATTTTCAGGACGATGCCTTCTAACAAACGTTGACTTAAATTCTATTGGCAAGAAACCCAAATAATCATTCATTAGCATCCCTAGTCTAAACTTAAAAATATTAATTGAATCAGGAGATTCTAACAGTATAATAAATCCAAAACCAGCCAATAAGTATTTGTTTAAACAAAATTGCAGTGTAATGTCACTTAATCATACAATTGAAAATGATCAAAATGTAAAATACCCGCTTCTAAAAAAATTCGGATTAGATTATAATTTTAAGATGCATGTGCTACCTGTCATTATCATGATGTGGCATGATAGATTCGACGCCCTTATAGGTAGCCACGACTTCCAACAATTAAGAGCGAAAATTAATTATGAAAATCAAACTTTGGAAATATGTAATAAACAAATTCCCTTTTTCATAGAATTAAATCCTCTCAATTTTAGACCTTTCAAACAAAAAGTAAATAGCGTAAAAATATCTATAAATATAGAGAAGGAACCCGTACTTATACCGGAAATTAATATCCCGGCATTATGTTTCTCCGAGTCAATTGCGCACCCCTTAGATGGTATATGTGAGATTTCATTTGAAGAAGATCGGACAATAGAAATTCACTGCCACGAGTAGGTAGATGTAGAACCATTATTAAATATAAACATTGAACAACCAACAGACTGTAACGACAAAACTGACTTACTATCAATTTTGCCACAAATCTATATGGATGAAGAATTATCGCTAAACCACGCCGACGTAATTCTAAAAGAAACTTCATTAGAGGTTTATGAAGGGAACACTCAACATAATGCGAGTGAAAACCCTGTATTCACCTTACCTATATCAGAAAACCCATTAAATTATTTCGTTAATAGGTCAGAGATAAAACGAGGCGATCAATATAAATTGATACATTCTAAACCTTTTAAGAAGAACCATTATTCAATAACCATTCGAAGCGGCCAAGAATAAATAAATATAACACAAACCCTTAAAGATGTAGTCAATCCGAAAACCATTACGGCGTTTATTTCCATGACAGAGATATAGAGGCTATATTTATTAAAGCATGTAGCACATGCATGTAGTGATATCGTTAAAATTGTTAAAAGCAATATCATTTGTAAAGACGTGGAAACCCATGACAATAAAAACAACGTAATATCCGAATACCATGACCAAAATCATAATGGCATAATAGAAACTCATAATCACCTTAAAATAAAGTACCATTGGTCCGATATGCGAACAAAAATAAATAAAATAATAAATGAGTGTGAGATCTGCTTGCAAAGTAAATACGAACGTCACCCTTACAATATTAAATTTTCAGGACCACTGCTAGCAAAGCGACCTTTTGACGTTATTCACCTAGATATTTTTAGTCTTTATAACGCGAAATTCTTAACGATTATAGATTTATTTTCAAAATACACACAAGCCTATTATGTTGAAGATTTATCAGGTATCACAATACTTAACAAGTTAAGACATTTCGCTCACCATAATTACGATAAGAAAACTGTATGGGATGAAGGTAAAGAGTTGAAAAACCACGTATTCCAAGAATACTGTAAACTTTTCAGAATTGAATTACATTATACTACAAATTATAACCCCAATTCTAATTCACCTATAGAGCGAGTGCATTCAACTTTATTAGAAAAAATTCGAACAATCAAATTAAATAATAATAATGAATCACCGCAAAACAATGATTACGGCAGTATTAATGTAAGTATAACCAATCAATCCACTCCGCCACTGGCTATGCACTTTTACGTTACTGTACGGGCCGTACTAAAACTTAAACGCACATGAAATAGATTTAGATCTAACAATTTATGTATTATATAACGATAAGAGAAAACAGGAATTAATGCCATTTTACGAGAAAATATACCAAAAACAATTAGAAAAAGGTAAACAAAACAAAGAAAATCAAAATCACAATAAAGAAGATCCAGCGGAAATTAACGAGCCTGTAGTCTATTTTAAGAAACCGAAAATACGCAAAGCAGATTCAGGTTATGCCAAAGTAAATGTCACTAGCGTACGTAGAAATTAAATCCAGGGAGTCAAAGATAAAAGTAATCTACCCGCAAATATTCATACGAATAAAATAAAAAAATAAGAAAGAAATTTTCATTACAAGGCAACGCTCCTAACGACTAGCCAGGGCCTTCGAGTCGAATGGCCTGAAAATAATTTTATTTCTATTTTAAGTTAAGTATAAAACTTAGTTATAGTTAGTTATAGTAATCCATAAACTCTTTGGAACCGCAATCAGACACATCACAGGTAACCTAAACCAAGACCATTTAAAATACATTAATATTGATCTCCATAGACTTTTTATTAATATCCATGTTCCAATCAAAACAATATAGTAAAGCAAATTTGTCCATTTGCTTTGTAAGCAATATTATCAATCGATACACCGACTTCATACAGCAAAATATCAAAACCCCTCTCGTAGCCTTATAGAAAATAGATAGTAAATTCAATCATGAATTGTTTGTTAATTCAATACAACATTTTCCTCCCACAGAAATTATTAGATAATATTAATATGTAGTATTCGGAAAACAGTTAGTTTATAAATTATTAAAGAAATTAATCGAGAACATGAGTGCTTATTGATAATTTCTAATTTTATAATAAACTCTAATTTCTTATTAGCAGAGAATTACCGGCTAATTGTATAACTAGATTATAATAAAATTCAATTAACAATGTATCATTCAGAAAATAATTGTAAGCTAATCATAGACAATGCAGTTTACGAAAATAAGTTTAGTAATTTCAGTTATAAGGCACTATGTACTAGTTTATAAAAGTAATTTCAAGTTATAAAAAAACTGTCAACAAAAAAAGGGTTTTCAAGAACTAACAACCACCCAATAAGTCGAGGACGCCTTGAAGTAAACGGGGAAGGAATTATATCAGCATCAGCATAAGACGTTTCACATCGATATGGGAATTCGCATCGCATGAGGCCGTTACATTGGAATACGTAAACAACCCTTGTCGTATTTAGATAAGATTTAGTACTTAAGCCCAGAGTAGATAATATTTTAGATTAGTTCTTATTAGCCTTCTTTGCTAGAGATCTCATAACTGTTAGTAATAGGGAAATTATAATCTTCGGCATAAATAAATATTTTTAAAAACGTTTTTAAAAATATCGGTGATTCATGTCATAATGGTTAATAGTTAAGAAACACTAATAGTAGATAGAAACAATAAATAAACAATCTATTAGTTGATTATCATATAATTTATATATATATATATATATATATATATATATATATATATATATATATATATATATATATATATATATATATATATTATATATTGTTGTGAGATGTGTTGAATTATTATTTCTTGATATTTCGTAGGTACCTAAGTATATTTTAAAAATAAATATAAATAAACATTCACAACAGATATTAAAATTTAATGTTATAGAATAAATTGTTTACTTATCTCTTTTACACGTATATTTATTGTGTTCTACTATGCCATTAGTTTCATGTCATTTGTCGTGCGTGGTTTAAAAAGTACAGAATTTTGTTGGTGTAATTTAACATTAAATATACAATGGTTCTTTATTGTGCAGCGTTTGGATGCAAGAACGAGCAAGATTATCGGCGAATATTTTTTCATGCGTAAGTTAATAATATTTAGATTTGGATATGAAATAATAAATAATTAGCATGAACATTAATAGATTGAAAATAAATTTATTTGTTATAGTTTTCCATTCAAACGACCCGATATCCTAAAGTTATGGATGAAGGCAGTTCGCAGGGAGAATTGGACTCTATCTAAAAGTAGCAAATTTTGTGGGGAGCATTTTCTTCCAACTGATTACATAGTCAAACTAGGATGTACCGCTAAATTATTAAGATCAAATGCTATACCTACTATATTTTCATATCCTAAGCATTTGTCACCAAAATTTGCTGAAGCTCGCAGAAAAATAAAAAAACTGGTAGGTACCTAGTATGATGTAAATTAGAAAAAAATATATTTGCACCTGTCGTCGATGAAATTGAATTTCTTCTTAGGAATTATCTGTGGATGTTCATAATGAGGGTGTTATTAAGCATACCGTATCTCCTATAGATATCGATTTACCGTCTACTTCAACGAGCACACAAGTTCGAACTTTGATCGATCGTGAAACCCAAACTGTTTCATATAATAAAGATATATTGTTACGAAGAGAGGTCAAAACACTAAAACAGAAGGTAAAGAGGAGAGATGTGAAGATTTCCAACATGAAAGAAGTCATTCATTCAATTTCAAAAAGCGGACATAGTAGTGAAAATCTGGACGAAGTCCTAAAAAAGCATTTTCAGGGTAAAAACAACAAAATTACATTTTTAAATTCAAGAGCTACAGCTCTATTTTCTTTTCAGGTTTGCCTTTGGAACTTGTACTTCTCCAAAAAGGGAAAGATGAAGGTGTACATTCTGTGCAACACAGATATTCATTTTTGATGAAATAATTTGCCCACACATTGTACTTTCATTCACCTAAAGCATATAATTTTTTACGCAAACAATTTGTGCTGCCTAATGGAAGAACTATAAGAAAGTGGTTAAGTAGCCTAAACTGTCATCCAGGGATTTTGGGTGAAGTTTTGGAATTTTTGAAAAACGAAGTGCATGATAAACCTCATTCCAAAAATTGTGCTTTGATAATGGACGCTATGTCCATAAGAAAGCAAGTTTTGTGGGACAATAATGATGGCAGATATTTTGGTAATATTGATTATGGTGGTCTAATTAACATTGATTTTGAAATTCCAGCAACAGAGGCACTATTTTTGCAAATTGTAAGCTATACAAATAATTTCAAATGTCCAGTGGCCTACTTTTTAACAAATAAGGCAGATGCATATTTGCAAACCCAGATAATAATGGCCTGTTCAAGAAGTTTATATGAAGTTGGTATTACTATGGGGTCCATAACTTCAGATGGGATCAATGTTAATATTTCGACATACAATAATTTGGGTTGCAATGTAGAGTATGGCGAACTATAAATATATTTTGCTCATCCTAGTGATCCTTCAGTTCGAGTATATTGTATACTAAATGTATGCCATATTTTGAAATTGGCCAGGAATTGTTTTACTGAAAAAAGTGTAACTTTCAGTTCAGACAAAATTTCTTGGGATTTATATCAAAGCTCTGGATGATATTCAAACTACCGAAAAATTAAAATTGGCAAATTCACTGAGTTCTCATCATGTCAACTACAAGAATAAGATTATGAATGTACGCCTTGCTGCACAAACAATAAGTAGGGTAGATTATACCGGTTATAGCCCCATTTATAGCCATTACATCCATTATTGTAGTGTCATTTAGCTATGGTCCTTAAACTGTTTTGTCTAAGGCTTATTATTGCTCGGCTATATCTTCTAGCTTGTCACAACATATTGCGCATGGTCATTGTCTGCTTAATTTAAAAATTTTACCCGTGTGTATACCACTTTGACCTGCACTTATTGGGTTCATATCGTTTTTCTTAAGATACTTAAGGCGAGTAAGGCAATTGTATTCAACTATATTTCAGGTTAAAATGTTATGAACCTATTTTTAAAGAATTTATATATTGTATGGCATGTATTAAAACGTTTCACATTGCAATTTTTTCGCGGGATATAGTATTATTGAGTGTGGCTATAGATGGAACACTCAGCAAAATGTTTTTCATTTATAGTCATAGGGCTGGCTATATTAGAACAAAATATTTCTCCTTTTAGCCACTTTATTTTGAAGCTCCGACGTATAGATATGGCACCACCAAAAAGCAAAATGCAAAAGGCAAAGAAAAGGCTAGACAAAGAAATAAAGTGCCTATACATCGGTATACCCAAAAACAACTCACTCTTGCACTAGAAGCAATTCAACGTGATGGATTGGCAGTAGCCACAGTGAGTAATAGATTTGGTGTGCCTAGGACAACACTACGTGATAAATTAACTGGAAGAACTTCGGCCACTATAGAACAAGTAGGAAATAAATGCATCCTAGGAAAAAAATGAGGATGAACTTGAGCGTTGGATACTGACTAATGCCGCCAATGGGTTCCCTGTAAACAAGGAAGGGTTGTGAGACGGGTTAGAGGTGAAACCCTCGGAAATGATTTCTTTGAACCTAAACGAAGCTGAAATTAGCTTCCCTTTCCCAGAGTGGAATATTGCAATTACAACGAATACAGTGATACCAAATGATGTCAAAACCGATGAATACAAAAACGAACGCGCCGCAGCTGAAATATACGAGTACATTAACAACGGAGAGAATAAAATGAATACACCTGATATTGATACAAATCCTGAAGAAAAATTTGAATCCAGTGAAATTAAGCAAATCGTATGTTTGAATGATGAAACGGAAACACTAGGCAGAAGAAATTCGTCCGATGTAAATAACGATAAAGAAAATCGATCAATTAAAATTCATCAAAACATAGTTATTAACCAAACCAACCAAAGACAACTATAGCATACATATATGAAATATTGAAAAATTGCCTTGAGTTTTAACCACTGATAAGTGGATTCAATTAGCACAAGCTAAATGACAGATGAACTGTCACGAAAAGAGCAGGAAAAAAGTAAAAGGAAAGTGAAAGTGCAAAGAATAAGCGAAAAGAAGGTGGTGAAGAAAACCGCTAGCAAAATCAAATCAAAAATCGACTGGACTGTGGGTTCTCACGTTATTGTGCAATATGATGAAGAGTTATATCCTGCCAAGGTATTGCAAATGGATGAATTAAATACACAGTGTACAGCAATGGAAAAAAGCGGGTTACACTGGAATTGGCCAACGGTACCGGATGTTTTATGGTATCCAAATCATGATGTGATTGACGTTATATTCGAATCAAAAGGTATAAGTCACATGGATTATTCTCTGTAGACGAAATGTAATTTTATGCAGATGTTTAAGTTTTATTATTAAAAAAGTATTTAATTCCCTTTTTACATTTTTTCTTACCTGAGCATACATATTAATAATTTTTTTAAATATGCTATTGATTTTTATCGTTATAGATTTGGTGGCTATATATGGTATATCTGTCTGGCTACAATTGGTGCGGAAGTAGCTATAATAGAAAAATTATTTATTGTATTTTTTGTATTTATTTATTGTATTTCATAGAAGTAATGCTTCATCTCTTTCTATAAATAGTAGTGAGTACAAATGTACAGGCTATTTTATAGCAACATCGAACGTAAGAACTTTTTGGCACTACGTCATGTACACTGAATCAATTCGAAGAAAATCCTTAAAGTGGCTATAACCGGTGCGTCTACCCTAGTGGTGTGGCAGATGCCATTAAATATCTGCAAAAAACCAATGTCGCGGGTTTTGAACAGTTATGCCACTGTGGAATTTCTACGTACTATAGACAGAATTTTTGATATTTTAAATTGTAGAAATCCATTTGGGAAAGGGTATAAGGCACCTATTAGGTTAAAAACTTCTCAAAGACAAAGGATTATTTTGGAACATTGAAAATTGATGGAATTCTGTTGTTACAACATATGCGTAAAACATTTGCTCATGGTTTCATATTAATAATGGAGAGTACAGAGTACATTAGGTTTAGCCAGTGACCTTTTAACTTTAAATGAAAATTCACTGACTTACTTTTTAACATATACTCGTAAGTACTCACAAGATCACTTGGATTTTTTTTTTCTTCTATTAGATCCAGAGGTGGTTGGAATAACAATCCAGACACCCAGCAACTTCTTACAAAATGGGCGTTAAGACAGTTGCTCTACAGGAATTCAGTAACTTCAAGTGTCAGTGCAAATTGCTCTGATTTTGAAAGTTACTGTACTCCTGCGTTTGAATTCCGTTCAGAAGGTAGGCAAAAACAAGAGTAGGCAAAAGATATGGACAAGGCTACAAATACTGATGAAATTGATAATTTAATTAGGTGTTTAGATGAACAAAAATTTAGTGAATTTCAAGAAAATGTATTGTTTTATATTTCTGGATATATAGTTCGTAACCTCATTAATGCCACTACATGTAATCATCGTATTGAGATATTACTATATAGAGGTAGTATATTTACTGACCACTCCTATACTGCCTCTCCAGAAGCTTATAAATCATTCACCAATTTTGTCACTCGAGGAGGTCTTCTTTATGCTTCTGATGTGGTGTATAAAATTTTACATTTTGCAGAAAAGCAAATCGTCACTTAAGATGGCACATGTGCTAACTCACTTTTGGCAACTTTACAGGAGAATCAAAAAACGTATTTTGCTCGCCTAAAATTGACTTTCCCGCAATTTGTTTTTATTAATTATGTAATGAGATCATTTCATTACGTAATTAATAAAAACAAATTGCGAGAAAGTCAATTTTAGGCGAGCGAAATACGTTTTTTGATTCTCCTGTAAAGTTGCCAAAACTGAGTTAGCACATGTGGCATCTTAAGCGACGAAATTCGCCTTCTATTAGAAAGTGGAAACCTTTTGAGAAGCAAAATAAACTTGAAACAAAAAATTGTAAATACAAAATTAAAACCTTTGCTGGTTAGATTTGCAATTTTTATTTGTTAAACATGCTTGATGTTGAGATGTTGAGTACATAGACTCTAGTCTATGTACTCAACATCTGAAGAAGCCACTGTGTTGGCGAAAAAATTGTTATGTCTAATCAGCAAAGGTTTTAATTCTGTATAAATATGGATTTTCTCAAGTAACGGTCCAATCAATTCAGAATTATAAATATAGTTATAAATCATTTTGCTGTAAATATAGATCTTTTTAAACCTAAGCACCCTGTAATTCCAGAATTTGTTGGCGAGGAATGTCACGAAATTCAGATCATTCGGAAAACAACTGCTATATATTTAAAGTGCCGAATGTATCGCCAAAGTAAACTATTAAATTTAGAATTGCATGAAAAAAGTGCCATAATAAGACACAAAATGACAAAACTTGTTTTATCTTGTTTATTGTTAAATTAATAGCTATATAAGCAGTAGTAGCATGTGCAATATATTAAATAAAAATGTGCAATATATTAAATAAAAATTGTATTTCTAATTTTGTTTTTATTTTATTTACCAACCCCATAGGAGAGCAGTTGAAATCTTACTTGAACGTTGTACTGTTTGCATTATTACTTTTTTCATGAAAAAAGTAATAATGCAACTGTTCAGAAAAAAGTTACGTTTACTCCTAAACATGAAAAATTAAAAAATATTTAAAAAAATTGGCCAGCGTTCCATTATCTAACCTGAGATAGAAAGAGATAGATAACTGCAACGATGCGAATTGCCTATACAATCGTTTTGCTTCACTTGTCGCCCAAAGCCGGTTCATTCCAGGTACGTGTAGTATAGAGATTACTGGCGTACATACAACTCAACGACGTGTTTACATACACATAAATATAAAATAAAATGGGTGCAGTGCAATATATTGTAATAACTTACCCTTACTATTTTGAAGACACCTATGCTGTTGCAGGATCAGCTAGATACAGGTAAGATGAATTCAGAATCCGTGGATGATGCACTAACCTCTCACTTTGTTTTATAGCACTTCACTATCGTCGGATTAAAACTTAAATTAAACATAAATGTAAAATTGATTGAAAAAAATCCCTTGGAAATTGGAAATATAAAAATTAACCTTTTTTAGGATGACTTTCCTGATATTGACAAATGTTGGAATTTATGTTATGTTTTCTTCGTTTGTTTCAACAGGTAAGTAGATTTTGTTTGAAATTTAACACGGAGTGACGATGTTTATTTTACAGTGGTGAAAAAACGACTGTCCGTTTGAAATGTCGTAGCTCTATTTATAATATAGGGTTGATGTTCATTTTTTTTCTATTACTGGAGTAAACAAACTGACATTTCAAAATAATTAATTTATTGTAAATGATATCTTTTTTAATACTTATGTTATTGAAAAACTGCTTACATATTCTACTTTCTCACAAAATTTGGAATAATTTGATATGCTACTTGTTAGAATTCGAGACAATGATATTTGTCTTCCGTAGAATAATGCTAAAGCACTTTTTACAAAATTTATGCTATTATATAAACTAAAACTAACAAAACATGTTTTCTACAACCTATACTATGTTTATTCAGTTGATTTCATTTATTTAATAAAGTTTTATGACTGTTTTCCACTGATTTTGTTTTGTCTTCATTCACTCAACTTCTAATTTAATGTTTATTTATGTTTTTGTGGGTCCTTTCCTATGTTTTCACCATATAAACATGCACTATAGTGTCTTTGACGATTGGGAACTATTTGTTGGCGGTAGGAACTGCTTATAGTTAGTTTACGATGAAATGTCATCGTGGAACATAAAATGCAAGCCTTTCTAATACAGAATGCTGTACTTGAACCAAACCACTGTTTTTATATACCAGCAGTGCTCCTTTATCTGATTATTATCAAGGTCTGTTAATTAATTATTATATTCTTTCTGCTTACTACCAACTTTGATTTCTCATTTGCCTATTATGTAGTTAATTTCCCAATGTCTTACATGTTTTCTTATCACTATCATTCTAAAACTTGAATCTAACAACGTGACTTATGCCAACAACTTTCTTATATCTAAATTTAAACACTGCAACAATTTTTCTTTAATTGATATGTCGTTTTATATATTATGTTTCACATTCTGCGTTGCTTTTTCATTCTATGAAAGTGAATCACTCTTTGTCATGAAAGGTAGTTTTAACTGATTCTAAATTTGTGTTTATTTATATTTCAGAAAGATCTGATGGATCGTTAGTGAAATTCTTAAATCATACGACCAAACGCTTGGTTGGAACATACTCTGAAGTTTTGATCTGTTATATTTTTAATATATTACGCTCTTATTAATGTATGCAAGTAATTTATCTTGTATGAAAGTGAATTTACATTTATTATTTGAATTAAATGGCAAATCATGGATCTTTCGATTATCGTTATACGTGTTTATTTGAAATACTCTGCACTTGTATAGTTGGTTGTCGATATAGCCACAGCAATATATATATATATATATATATATATATATATATATATATATATATATATATATATATATATATATATATATATATATATATATATATATATATATATATATAAGGTTTTTTTAAACAGTAAATCATTGTAAAATTTTATTAACATTTAGATATTCAATAAATTTTATTCCTATTTAGATTCATTGGTTTCCTTATTTGTGAGGTTTTTTTGTCTCTGCCGCTGGCCGCTGTAGTCCATTTACAAAAGTAGTATCATAAATAAAAGATATCTAATTTAATAAAACGAACTTACCTGTTTTATGAGCATATTTATTAAATTAGTACACATATTCATTATAGTACTGCTATGGATCACAAAATAGATTTATGTACACTAGGCACAAAAATTAAGGGATGTAAACAATTTCCTTTCAAAAGGTCCACAGACTTCAATAATCTTTTTTCAGTAATTTCATCATAAAGTTTTTTATAAAAAAAATTATCCTCTTCTAAGCGGTCAAAAGCCTTGTACGATGATTTTTCGTTGAGTTATCATTTTTGATTTAAAAAATAAGTATTTAAATTCCTAAAAAAAAGTATTTTCAAAAGTATTCAATAAATGAATAAAAAATTCATCCTTAAATTGATTTTTGGCAAAAATGACAAATTCAATCATTCCGAATATAGTGAAAAAAAATCTATATTTTCAGTGTTTCTTTGGGATACTTTGAGGTTGAAAAGAAACAATCAACATCTTTAGTCTATCCATTATTTACAAAGTTATGCCAAGTTAAGCGAATATCCCCAAATACGCAATTTTTACCTCCTTTTTTATCAAAACCTACGAGTTGTAAAGAATACCTAATAACTACGACTTGTAAAGAATACTTTGCAATTTTTAAAACCCTACTTGAATTTTCTGTACAATCATTATTTCCCGAGTAATTAATTATCAAAGTTAAAACTTACTTTTTTTGTTTTGAATGACGATAACTCAGCAAAAAATCGTCGCATAAGGCTTTTAGACCGCTCAAATTAAAGAGGATAAAACTATCTAAAAAAGCTTTATGATGAAATCACTCAAGAAAATTTATTGAAGTCCGTGGACCTTTTGAAAGGGAAGCAAAAATTTTGAAAATTTTTTTCCGATGGTTTTCATATGATTATTCAAAAACTGGTGACGGTAAAACTTTTAAACTCAAGATTTGAAAACTAGAAACTTAGGATCTTCAATTTGCTTTTTCATTTTTAAATTGTTCTGCGACTATTTTTCTCCAAGTTACAAAATCCCCTTTGAAAATCACCTAAAAATTTAGGATTTTTTTACATCCCTTAATTTTTGTGTCTAGTGTATATAAATCCATTTTGTTACCCACAATGGCAAGAGATTGTACAAACGTGAATATTTTTATTGATAGTTCCCTTATGTTGTGATTATGTAATTAATAGGAAGTGGTGCAGATACCGTTACGTTAATGAAATTCTTCTGGGCAATGTTGTACCCCTTTCCTTGTTTTGTATACTTAAAAAATCCTAATAATTACAACAACAAAAAGCACGAAAGTATCTACATCAAAATTATGGAAACCTTATTGTAAATATTATTAAATAGACGCATTAATTTCATATTTTGGTGATGTTAAGCGTATAATATTATTTTTAACAGTTGACTAATAATTAGAAATTTAATTTAACATCTGTTGTCCAACGTTTTATAAATACATGTGACGTATATTTACAAAATGACTATGATTATTTTGATACGCAGTGATTAGTAACAGTCACTATGAAGAATTGTTTATACGACATCCAAAAGTAATTTTCACTTTAAAATATTACTATATATGTAGTTGATAATTTTAAAAGATCAAGTCCCTCCTTGAAGGTTCTAAAAACTTGTAATAAATAACACTATACGGTTATTAGTACTACTGTATACTACTTCGTTGTTCTAATAACTTTATTATAATTTGATTTGGTAACGATATACTATTCAATATATTTCAAAAGTTACTTTTAACTGTAAAGACATTTTAACTGTAATGTCGTATATTTATTACAAACCATGTAATAACTATCCACAGTAGTTCCAGTCTCAGTTGAAGCAACTTGGATACTATTAGGCTATTTTTCTCGCCTTTGTTTTCACGGGAGCGAGGTTTAGACCCCCGAGTTGAGTTTCACCATCTTGAAAACCAACATCAACTTCATCGTAATAATACAATTACTATAACGTCCAATAAGACTTAACTTAACCCCTGGTGCATTGACAGGGGTACACATAGACACACCTAACCGACTTATGTGGGAATCGAACCCACACCCGGAATACTCCGAGCCGACAATATACACCTATTCCAAGCGATTGGCATCATTGCCTCAAATTAATCCAGAGACCTTGGTGACCTTTTGCGAGGTAGTTATTGGACCACTTGACCGACTCATTTGTTAGTTTATTGTTCTATACTAGAGTCTCTATTTGTCAGTTTTACGTGTATCCTTCTACTCGGTAGCCTGCAAATTTAAGGACGGAGGTGAATTTATGTGAAAACTTTTTTTGCTACAACTTAATTCCTCCATTTCATACAAATGCTCCCTTGTTACGTTAATTCCCTCTTCAGTTTGTGAACTGTTGTGTAAACTAAACATTTCAGAGTTGGCGCCAGGTCTATAGTTATTTATGCACAATTAATGGGTTATAAAATGATTAAAACTTTATTTGCTGTTACGTTACAGCTAATTATTAATAAATCAGCGGGACTAGCAGTTAATACGAAAATTATGCAGAATTAGAATGATTAAAATACCAGCGTACTGGGTTAATGATTTATACGGTTGCTTGCGTTTATTAGGTTACAATGTTTTATGTCAGCTTGTGCAAGCCACTGATTAATCAGAGGCCTAAGGCTGGCTGGCGCTGCGTTGTTGATTTTATGGGACAATAATAGGAATTACGGTAAAGGGCTAAAGGTGCTTCGCATGCGGCTGTTCATTGATCAATGATCATCCGTAGCATTGGAAGTTATATTTACAATGGTGATTACTGATTACGCTTTTGTTATAGGTCGGGAGCAAATGAAGACATCTCTAGATGCTTTTGATACATCTTAAGTTGATACATATCTTGATAATTTCAAGGCGAGGATTAGTGTACCAATACACATTCGGTATTTTAACACTTTATAAATAAGTTTTTTTTCCTCAGTATCTATGAAGAATCAGAAAATATAGAAATCTATGAGGTATTGTGCTCTTTTGTACTATTAATTTCATCGCTATTTGCCAAATAAAAAACTCTCTTATCTTGCCGATAAACGGAAGAGCCTATCGGAGCCTAGCCATAAAACAAGCCAAGGTTATGTTTTGAGATTTTTTATTTGGAAAATAGCGATGAAATAAACTATACATATAACTAGATTAATTTACTATTAAATGTCGTGACGAAGTAGGGTTTCCATATAGATTTTTTGAAAATCCGAACAAAAGAATACTGAAATTCGGAAAAAATACGGACTTTGGCGAAAAATAGACAATAAATGTATTTACGCGTTTTAAAGGATACATTGTAATAAAAATTAACAATTTTTACTTTTCCTATTTTTCGTTTATTTTTAATTTTTTGGCCTAAAAAAAAAACAGTTTTGAAACCTTAAAACGGACTTTTCCGCACGTAGACCATCTCTCTCGCGAAATTGAGTGGCCGAGAAAAAATAAACCATACATACATAACTAAACTAAATCATGTCGGATCGATCGGGTTTTGACTGATTCTGATCGGGGACGTCTCCCAGACGACACCTACTGATCTTGAGGTGGATATAACACACCCTATCATGTTCGTGGATCATGAGAAAACACAATGGTGGACTATTTGAGATTTTTTGTTGTTGGCACGATCACTCAATTAAATCGTGTCGGATCGGGTTTCAATAGATTCTGATTAGGGACGTCTACCAAACGACATCTATTGATTTTGAGGTGGATATGATCCCCGGCCCTGTTCATGGGTCATGAGAAAGCACGAGGGTGCGATATATATATATATATATATATATATATATATATATATATATATATATATATATATATATATATATATATATATATATATATATATATATATATATATATATATATATATCTGGTAACAAAACAAAAACACTTCACATTTAATTAGTATGATAATGACAAGTATGCGAATAACAAGTATGCGAATTATTTTTATACTTGATATTTTTCTGATCTCTGAACTTCGTTCAAAGTGCAAAACATTTCTGGTAATAAGATAAAATTATAAAACTCGGAACAGGTTTTGTCGAAAGTAAATATGGTCATTATTATACCTTTTATAGACGCCTATTCCGATATTTTGTCCATCCCAATTAAATAAAATACTTGCTCCTCAATATTTGCGTTGCGTGCAGTTATAGCAAAGAAGAATTAACATATTTTCTTTCAGAAATTCTGAGAAAACTTCGATGGATATATATCGCTGAAAATGAATTGATCGCAATTATTTTGAAAGAGGAATACTGGTTAAAAAGATACTGGATTGTCTACATCAAGACCCATTTCTAAAAGATAATTAATACATGGCAGGATGTCGTTTTCCCAGTAATTTTTCATTATGTCTTTTAAGTCCATCCACTTAAAGCAGTTAAACACCTAAAGAGGCTTTATCCAACGATTTAGATAGTCTATAGCTTTTTCGTACAAAAAACATCTTTTTTCTAAATACTTCGCATTATTTTTCTAAACCTTCTTTTAAAGCTTCTGTTACTCGCGTACTTTTAGCGGAATATACTTTGTAATCTGTCATCGAAATTGACAGTAACATTTTCGAAAATGAGCATTATCTCAATAATTGAATTGTCGAGGCGTTCGATACGTTCAATATTTTGGTGAAAAACTGTCATTAATGAATGTACAAAATATAAGTAAGCTTCAGAAAATACATTTTCAAAAATTATTTTAATATAAAGGGCAGATTAATCTCGGAAAAGAAATAGGATTTTAAGGCCTCAAACATCTTAAGAACTCTTTCTGTAGCCAGAAAAAGCGACAGCCACCTTGTTGTGAATGGTAGAAAAGTTGCTGGTAATTGGTTACAACAAATTCACAAAATTCTTTATAGTACCTAAAATAGCAAAAACGTAGCAACAGTATATATGTTAAAATAATTGAAGTGTCAAAACAGTATTGTTAACTAGAGAGAACAGTATTGTTTATAATGTGAGCGGGACATCCAATAGTTATCAAACTTTTTTTCATTGACTTTGTATTTTAAGCTGCTAAAAATATTATTTTGACCAGCTCCATTAATTCCCCCAAAGTTTGTGTTACCATTATCCCGATAAGATGAAATATATTTTTGAGTGAGGTTAAGTTTTTCAAATACAGAATCAGAAACAGTTTCTGACGTTTAATTATCTGTGCTGCATATATCAACTAGCTTAATCTGTATGCCCCCTTTTTTATAATTAAAATATTGTATCAATATAGGAAATATCTTAATAGAATTATGATTCCTTGCATCAGTAGAAATTCCAGCAAACGATACGCCAGTTATCTGATTTCTGATGGTTTTCACCGAATTTGGTCTAAGAATTCCATTTACTATTGCTTCAACTTTAGTATGCCCACAAGTCAGGGACATTACAATTAATGAGTCCTGGTATATTTCTTTATGAATCTGAAAAATTTCAGTGTTAATAATTTAAAAAGATTTACTTTTGTTGTACAGTCCATGGAGTGGAATGGCTGATATTGTTTCATTGTGTTGTAAGCAAGAGTTGCTTCTGCAGCCTTAATAAGTTTGTCATTGCATTCATTGCTTGTTGTCCTAACAAAAGTATCTAGCTTAGGTGTACCTATAAATTGTAATTATTATTGTAGTATTATATAGGGCTTTTCAATAAGGGCGGATCGATTTTGAAATGGAATAAAACAAGCTGTGCGTGAGATATTAATGAAATTCTTTTTTTTTATTTGAAAGGCCCATGTATGCCATTATGCGTGGAATATAACATTATTCAAATGTTCGCCGCGGCTTCTCACAGTGACACGGATCCGAGTGGTCCAATTTGCAATGACTCTGCCGCATAAATCCGGCTGAATTTGAGCGATGGCCTGGGTTATGTTTTCTTTAAGGGCGTCGGCCGATTGCGGCTTATTGGCATAGACCTGCGACTTCAGAAAACCCCACAAGAAAATGTTTAGAGGGGTCACATCGCATGATCTTGGTGGTTCTCAAATCGTTCACGTAGAATGTTCATCATAACGTGCGCTATGTGGCACGTAGCGCCATCCTGCTGGAACCACATGTCCACGTGCATGCCGTCTAATTTGGGTTAAAAGAAATCGGTTAATAACGTTCTGTAGCGCTCGCTGTTTACGGTGATGGCTTCACCAACGTCGTTTTCGAAAAAGTACGGGCCAATGACGCCGCCGGCCCAAAATCCGCACCAAACAGTAACTTTTTGTGGATGCATCGATACCTGGTTAACCTCGTGTGGGTTAGTGTCGTTCCATATACGGCAATTATGCTTGTTAACAGCCATTCGCCCAAAAATGCGTCTCGTCACTAAAGATGATTTTTCGGTCAAAATTGGGGTTCTCTTCCAAACGCTCCGAAGCCCAGTCAGCGAACAAACGGCGTTGTTTATGGTAATTAACTTTGAGTTCTTGGGTCAGTTGGATCTTGTACGGGTGCAAGCCCAAGTCCCGACGCAGAATTCGCCAAGTTGGAAGGTTCTCCTGCACACTTTCACGGACAGCGGCGATGTTATCAGCCGATCTGACGTTTCTTTGACGTACGGGTGTTGGCTAATTGTTTACCGAACCGGTCGTCTCAAATTTGGCCACCAAACGTTGGAGAGTTGACTTTGAAGGGCCACCGCGTCTGCCGTAAAATGGGCGCAACGCGCGCAACGTTTGCACCAACGAACACTCATTTTAATAATAAAGTTTTATCATTTGGACGTGCTGCTCAGTCGTGTAACTTGTCATGATGGTTTGGCATCAGTGACTGAATAATAGACAATAGGTTAGACAGACGCTGCCAAAACAACATGGCCGCCACAGGCTGGCAACGTCGAGGCGTCCCAATTGGAAAACCCTGTAGTAGTAATAGTATATTTGTTTTTGTATATTCTAAATAAATCATCCACTAACTAACCTGCTTGGCCTGTCAAATCATTCTTATATTTTTCAGTATCCACATGATCTTTAATGTCTTTGTTGAGTTTTCTATTTTTAATGGAAGGGAAAGTTTTGAGCATCTCGTCTGATACTAGACACTTTCGCTTTGGCATTATTAAAATGTATTACGCTGTTAATATACTTATACTATGTAAAGCTAAATGAAGTCTAAAAATATTGAAATATAGGATATAGGTACTAAGTAAAACAAAACGCCACGTTTACACAGACTTGGGATTCACCCAGGCGCCGAACGAAAAATACGAGTAGGCCATTGGCATAATGCGATGAACGACAGAGAAGAGATGGATACGTGCGACTATATTAGTAGAGATGCAGCGATTAGGATTAAAATAATCTACAAAGTTGAATTATATTTGTACCTATTATTTTCCGGACATGTTTATAAATTCTGGCCGGACCTCTCCGGACACCTTGAAAACCCAAACATGTCCGGGTAAATCCGGGCATATGGAAAGCCCTATGACGAAGTAGACATCTAGCGATGTCACCTTAGTTTTCTAGATCGAAGGACGAATGTCTTCTCAATCTTCTAGTGTTCGTGGGTTGTGACAGTTAGGAAAGTAGCGGATTAGGGTAGTTTAAAGTTTGTTGTGGCGTTTAGAACTTCTTTGACGGGTAACTACATTTACGTAGGGAATGAACTAACAAATTGACAAAGAAGTAAATATTGTTAAGTTATAGTTTACTTGCGGTAGGCAAGGTCTTAAATTTGATGGTCACTATATTTCACAATTTAAATTTATGAATTTCATTAAGTATTTTAGTTACATTTTTTACTTCAAATCCTCAAGAAATTGTATAATCCCTTACATAAAGTTTCTGCAAATAAATGTTCATGCTACAAACTTACTGTATTGCGCCCTTAAGTCTTTAGACGAAACAACACTAATGCTTTAGTGTAGTGAACACAAAAAAGTTTTGTTAAGTCAACAACCAGTATCACGCATAACCGACAATACCTAGTATGAATATATTGATTAATTCGTGAAGATTTCTATATACACCAAGACTAAATAAGTGATTTAAAATGTAACCCATTTTAAACGAGATTTTTATGTTAATGAAGTCAGTCTAAAGTGGATACGCCAGCATTAAAGCAGCAGGATACAAATTGAAATAATCGTTCTCTTCCATGAGAGCTGTAATTATTAAATATAATTTATAGGCGACGACATCAGCAGTCACCGCGTTGGGGAGCACTGATTAAAAATATTGTAAAGTATCATCAGCCACATACGGAGTGTGAAGCATGTAATATATGTATGTATTATGCTATAGAGAAGAGAAAGAATATATCCTATAAAATCCACGATTTACCTTGGATTACTTTGTATGTTATTGGATTATATCAGTCGTGCATTTGATAAGATTGGGGCTGAATTTATATCCAAAAAACTCTATAAATTGAGATTCATATAGTTTTCTTAATTGGATAAATTCATATGTTTCTGAACGCGTTGTGAATGTAAAAACTGAAAAGGCAAGTGAGCTGGTAGTCATCCATTCTAGTGATAATGGCCACAGCTGTTGCTTGCTCACATGGATGATATGTGCCTTAAGTCAGACTAGGCCACTACCCGCTCAATATTTGATTTTTCAAATATATATTCTGCAGAGATGATTTATATCAATGTATTGTTAATAAAGCTGCAACTTCTATGCTATCATGCATGTGCACTGTTAATAAAGCTGCAACTTCTATGCTATCATGCATGTGCACTGTTATAGCGCGCCTATCGCTATACAGCGTGAAGCAGCTTTGGCGATAGCACGGATAAAGAGTGCTTATGCCTTGACCGGGAATCGAACCCGGCTCTCCCAATTGCCGGTTGGTTGCTCTGACCGCTGAGCTATCGAGGCACACTCATTATCCCTGATAATGCGCCAATTTAACGCGTCGCTACACAGCTTTATAATGAACATACAGTGCTATTCAAAAGTCCCCTCCCCCCCTCTTATCTTTGGAACGATTATACATAAACTAGTGAAATTTGGTAACTGAATATTAAGGGTTGTAAACTTCCCTACTAGTGATGATAGATGACGTATGCGTCAAATATGACGTCACAAGGTCATTGTGACCAATAATTTTAAATGGAACCCTAAGGCAAGCGACACCTCTTTTAAAAGGTATCGAAAAAACCTATTCAATGACACTAATATTGTGTCTGTTTACGGCAGTTTTGACAACTGGCTTTCAAAAACCGCAAAGATAATAAATTCCGGCGACACCTTGCGCTACCTAGTAGGTCGCACAACTAGGAATTATGAAACAAGACCCAGGAAGCAGATGCTCCTATCACTGCATTCCTTCGCGCTTTTCTTTATTTAAAACTTTCACATGCTACACACAACCTACAAGTCCCTGCTTGTATAAATATCGCGTAGATATTCGTTTAGATAATTCGCATGCATTTATGTACTATAATGAATGACAAATAACATGTAAAATACCAAATGAACTAAATGCGGTGTATATTCGACTATTCGAATCCTTGCAACTATGTATTCCAATTGTAAACAGTTACCATAAATTGATAAAATAAGTTGTAAATGGAAGAGCAGAGCAGAGGTATACTGTAAATAATCTGCAATGTCATCTGCATACGTTTATTTGTAATTTTTCTATTATTTATGCACCATTCGTATGAATCGTTTATTTCTTTATGCAAACGGCGGAAAGCCACCGAAGTGTGAAATAATCTTACGTTGCACAACGTCGAGAAGCAGAAGGCGGCAAAAAATAGGAAACGGGTTGGTACTTTGTATTTACTTAGTCACCATACGTAATGATGTGAAACTGGAGGGCTACTTTGTTGTTAACGCGGCTGTAATAGTCCAGGAAAGTGTGATATAATGTCGTAACTTTGTACAAAACATGTTTCCTATTCACATATAAATGTGCGAATAGAAAACGAACAAATTGGAAAAAGAACTTCGGGGAGCTCAATGTAGCTTTACTCCGAGTTTTCTGTCAGATGGACTATTGACTTTAGATTTTTTTACGTATATATTCCTGACATTCCAAGGAATCAACAAAATAAACCCCAATATCGAAATTAGATCAAAGCTGTTTGCAGTCAGACTCCAAGCCTAAACTACTTCAACTCCTTGGGAACCCCCTGATATGTATTCTTACTATCTCATTTTATAGTACGTCTTCCAGTTTTGTCCTTTGTGTCAGCATCTATTGCCTTAATGGGGACACTAATGCATCCGTCAACCTTTGGTTTTTCTCCACCAAATTGGAACCTCCAAGTTGGAACGTCAGTCATGTTGAGACCTCATAGCAGTATATAGGTAAAATTCAGATATATCCTCTGTCACGCCTACCAGACATACATGCATATTAAGATAACGGTGTCTACTTTCAAGACATATTAACCCTTCTGTTTTGACATAGAAAGCTATAAATATCTTGCCTATAATAGACAAGACATATTATCCCTTCCGTTTTGACTTAGTAAGTTTTCCATGAATTTAAGCATTCATTCCTTTATCAAATATCTGATCTATCTTATGGAAATTTCCTCTATCGCTCAAGATATGTCCATTCATTTGTAGACGTCCTAATACGTAACTTGGCTATGCAGTAAAAGTCTTGTATATTAAGCTAGTATTCGGAAATAAGACGCATCTGTTTCGTAGGAGTGAGAATGCGATTGTTTCAGACAATAAACTACGTTATATATTGCAGTAACCATTCCAGACCCTCGTTAAAGCTCTTGCAGGGTAAATTAATGGTTTACGACAGTGTGGCTTCTAGAAACATAATCATCATGGAGTGTTATTGGTATTTTGACATAGGTTTTAAAATAGCCAATTCCCGACTGTCAACCTAAAAACAAGTATGTTCTATTCCATACCTATCTTGCTTGCTATTTACATATTTATAAACAAACTTAGCCATAGCAATAACAAAACATTAGCCTGATTTCACTTAACACTCCTACGACCTCTATAGTATTTTGGTTCTGTTAAGATCAGAAACGCTTCTTCCCATACACCCCAAATACAATATATACCTTCTCAAGAAACTCGAATAGACGCAGCTCGTTGAACCTGGCAACCTAGAAAGTAGTCTTGGACATCATTAGGCACCTAAACCTCTAATTATCGACCTTCACAGATTTAATGTAGTCCTTCTCAGCATTCAAAACTGGATAGACGAATTGTGAAGGCGAAGCCACGATCACGTGGACCTAAATCCCGCGACTGACAAGGCAGATGCAACGGGTGCTAAATAAACTATGATGACCTAGGTAATGCTAGAAGAGGAGCAGGACCAACGGAGAACCACCCATGTCTACTACTTCCAAGTTTTCATCATAAATAGCGAACAGCTTCTTTTTGCCTCTTGAGTTCTGAATCGGAAGGAATATTCAAGTGAATATGTTGCTGAGAAAACTTACTGAACTTTAGCTGTTTTCACTTGAACATTTTCTTTATGAATGGGGAGATTCATAATGAAGGAAGGATTTCATTTTAGGTTCGCTCCTAAAAACAGCTAGGATTCAGCAAAATTGCATGGCTTTCAACTCAAGATCTATACAAGAGGGGGTTGTCTGCAAAACAATTTATATGACCGACATGTTCGTGTCCATGAACGATAAAATGTCAAATTCAATAGGGCATGTACTATTAAAATAGCAGACACATCAGAATTTGTTAATTCTAAATTTTAAAGAATTTGTAAAATTCATTCTTACAAAGAATGACAAAATATTTCGTAGAGACCACTGTATTTCCCAAAAAATAAATACATGTAATATAGGTATCCATTGATTTACAATATAAAAGGCATTGAGGTCAGTTGCTTGACGCAGAGCTAACAAGAGTACACGCTTCGTGTTTGCCCTTGTCTCTATGTGTAACATTACCCACCGTAACCTGAGGCTTTAAAGAAAGGCGGTAAATTTCTGTGTGTGCAAACTTTTTATATGCCTATTATCATATTTTATATGTAAATTTCCATTAACATCAAAGACGTAAATATTATAAAAACATAATATTTTGGTCTCCTTCGACTGGTTTGGTTGATTGGATTGGATTGATGAACTACTTCAAGGAACTAGTTGATCTAGGCTTCGCTCAAGAAACCAACGATGATTAAAATTACCATCACTCGTCTTTGTATGAGTCAACTTTGTTTCAACATTCAGTAACGAATATTTTGAACAATATAACCGTACTGGAATCCCTCGAAGGAAATTATTTATTTTGGAAAAACTCTGTACATTATGATATAGTTAATTTCTACAATACGATTGTTCACAAAACATTTATCAAAGCATTTGGCTTAAAGCTATAATTTAGTTAATGTCATCAGAAACTTACGAAATCATGAGATACTCATGAAATCTTATTTATGACGACGAACACCTACAAGAAACACGTTAATGGCGTTGAAGTAATTATTCCTTGTATAAACAATCTAGCGCGCATCAGTGGAAACTAGTAATATATTCCAACTAGGAAAATGCAGAAGAAATACAATACCGATTGTGGCGGTGTCCCCAATTAAAATGTTAGAACTTAAACATAAACTTATAGTTAGTTGCACTTCCAATTTGCCGGTGCTATTGAACTGTTTTGCAATTTGGAAAGTAGGTGCATAGAAGTGAGCAGAAAGGTCGATTTGATGCCTCCGGTACGCTCGCCCATTTAGTCAGTCATGTGGAACCGACTATTGCATTAGAACCCCTCAAATAGCACTGGAGGTGCGACCGTACTTCTGTTGCCATCAACTCGTCGACTACATTGTGGTCGACTAATTCAATTATCAATTATCACGAGAAAGATCGACATTTTATTGTGTTGTAATCAATGGCGTACCTTAGGATTTTATGTAGACAAAATTATGTTATAAATTACTGAATATAATAAATAAATAATGCACTTATTGCATTCAAATATAAATTGTGAAATTCTAATCTAGAGGTTACTCTTCCATTTAAGGACTAATATAACCTACCATGATCTAATTTTGAGTGTGATATAAAGTGGTATAAACAAAATAAAAATAAAACAAAAATTCTGACAGATTACAATAATTCATTTTAGTTATTTTACGGTGTACTGAGTGGACAAATTTCTAGGTGGATGTTTTTATAGGGAATCTTATTAACTACCGAATGTATGAAAATGACTCCCCATTCTCGATCTCTTTCTTCGAGGGGAACTTATTGGTGAAAACTAGAATCGGCTATCACTTCGTTTTAAGTTATAAATCAAAATTAGTTTTTGATATATGTAGATACATTAGATAACTCAGCTGTTTGTGAAATTAAGAAGAGTTATTTGCACATTCTTAGGGCATTTTTTAGGTAGAATGATAAGCTTGAAAATATCTTTAGTATCTAGGTATATTACCGATCGAGATACAAAGTAAATTTGAAACCCAATATTTTTTCAAGCTTGAGCTCAAGTCGCCGTTGGCTGTGGTTTATATAAAAAGAAAATGTTTCGTGAAAACAATATCGTACATTAAAAAACATTATTTTTTATTAAAATCAAGACAAAATCGGAATTGGCCCCACATAGAATGACAGAGAATGCTGTTCCTTTTTATGTAAACTATAGCCAGCCATAATATAAAATCCATGCCAGAGCCAGCCATGATATTACAAAAATGCAGGCTTACATTATAATTCAAACGGTAATACCTAAAGATATGATTCCACCTCCACAGCAAATTTTATTTCTTGTATTGTACAACATAACGATCATAATTAGTAATTTGGCATGAGGTAAATTACTTGTGCATAGGTATTTGTATAAAATTTGCATATGTAGCTTGACCAATACCTTACCATATGTTCTAATGAGCAATTAGCAGGTGTTAACATCATCTAAATTGAAGTCTAACAAAATGCCTTTAGATATTAAATTCTTTATAATTTTCATTATGTAGAGTAGCATATAAATAACATTTAACTTTTATATTAAAACAGGTAGCCGGCTTTCCACGAATACTGAAAGAGTATACATATGTATGTCGTTCGACACATGATGCAACATGTTGTCTGACTGATAATAGATTGATAGTTCATCATCAACTACAAAATTGATGATGAGTTCAACATCATCATTCGGTGATCATCAGAACTGAGCTTTAATCATCAAATGATAATGATGATGCGAACTTGGTTAACGAAGCGCGTATCGAGCATAGGATAATCTTTGGGCGTTTGTGGTAAACTGGGATATTGTTTTTGTTGCTGCCTGCAAGGTTCCAATCCTCTCCCAGGCTTTACATTTAACTTTATGTTTAATATATTTTGTGCAAGGAGGGATAATGCGCTAAAAATATCTACGAGAACAAATTTGTTTGCTGTTTGTGGAAAAAATTAGTATCGCTTATTTTAAGGTAAAATCTTGGTCCAAGCAACTTCGATGAGGCCAGAAATCGACTTAGGATGAAGCCTGGAGGGAAGCCACGAAGAGAATTGTTATGGCACATAAAATAGCACTATTAGAAACCATTATATTAAATAAAGAATTCAACAAAGGGGTGAATAAAGTGTCAATATGTTGGATTATGTCGGGATACAAGTTGAGGAGGTGGAATTTGTTTAACAAAGCTTGACATCTTTAAGCTTACAACATGGAATTTTTGTCTAATATTAGAACTACCAATTCGCCAATAAAGCATCAACGCAATGAAATCAATGTGTATGTATATAAGATACCCACCTTACCAAGGAACGTATTCTAGACTCTACGGTGCTACGAAACTTCTGTTTGTCGAATATATGTAAAAAGATTCCACAAGAATTGAAAGTATTTATAACCCAAAACAATAAAAAATATTATAGTCATCAGCAGAGAGGTATGATACAACAACAAATGAAACATCACGTTAATACATGACAATTGTAGAGTATACTAAACTCTACGCTACTATCTGCTATCTATATTAAAAAACACTGACTTAGTTTTCTACAAAACATCAAAACACTACACTCGACGCGCGTGTCGCCAACAAAGTTGGCATCATCTGCAGATGGTTAAAACTCATCATTTTTAATCACCTCCAAATGATACCAACTCTGTTGGCAAAATGCGCGTCAAGTGTAGTGTATAGTGTTTTGATATTTTGTGGAAAAGTTAGTGTTATCTTCACACCAAAGGTTCCGACTTACTCCAGTATATTAAAAAAGAAATGCTTGAGGCGTCGACGTTTTTCTTCTGACTAGGAACTCGAAGAGAAATGGAAGAATATTTTGTAGACAACTAGAAAAAACGAGAGTATATAGTTTTATTGAAACAGTGCTGACATAGATGTATAAATAGTACAGGTACCGGGTTAGTCACCTAAAATTGACCCCCCCTTTATTTCTCTTAATTTCAATCGAATCGAAAAATTCAAACAAGGATTTTACATGATTTTTTATAATTTTTTTGAATATTTAAATAAATTTTCAAAAACTGCAAATTGAAAGGGGGCGAACATCTTTTTATTATTTTTTTTAATGGAACACCTTGTATTTTTTTACTTAAAAAAGTTACCCACAGTTTTCTGATCACAAAAATATATAATTGTTGTATCTTGGTAAGTATAGGCTTTGAGATATTCATACAAATATATAGTCACATCACAGGAATAAGTTTGGCATAAGACCATAAATCAGGAGAGCTATGAACCGAAATGATTTAAAGAAACAATAATGCTTCGTTTGACTTATGTTTGATTGTTATACTTGTTAATATATCTAATATATTGATATGGGATATTCATTAGTTGAAAGGAAAGAAATATTAGATATTTACTTAACCAGCAATAAAAACAAATATGCAAAGCTAAATTTAGCTAAAAAGCTAAAGCTAAAAGAGAATATCCTGAAAGACGCGTTCCCTCCAAGAACACTTTCTCTAATATTTATCTCAAGTTTGGGGACACCGAATCCTTAAAAGATAAGAAACGAGAAAGAATAAGAAACGAGAAAGAAAGAAGTCCAAAACAGGAGAAGATATGGAAATGGACATTTTACTTTTTTTTACCGAACACCCCAATAAATCTACTAACGCTGCTGCAGAAGAATTTAATATTTCTCAAGCAAGTATAAGACGTATATTAAAACGTCACAAATATAAGCCTTATAGTATTTTGCCAGTTCAGCTTTTATCTGAAAATAACTTTGCCGACAGAAGAGCTTTTTGTAGAGAGATGATTGAGAGAGCAGAAAACGACAATAACTTTTTAAAAAACTTATTTTGGACAGATGAAAGCAGCTTTTCAACGGCTGGACTTTTTGATAGGAAAAATGCACATTATTGGGCGCCCGCAAATCCACATATTATAAAAAATATAATACAGTAAATGTGTGGTGCGGTATTCATCAAAATACAATTGTGGGTCCCGTATTCATTAATGGTTCCTTGAATGCAGTTCAGTATTTGAATATTCTTCGGGGTGAAGTAGAGAACTATTTAGATAATATTCCCCTTGCAGCCAGGAATTCTGTCATTTGGCAACAGGATGGTGCTCCTCCACACTCTGTACGAAACGTAACGGAATATTTAAATGACAAATATCTATTTTGGATAGGAAGATACGGTCCTATACATTGGCCTGCTAATAGCCCAGACTTGAGTCCTTTGGGCTTCTTTTTGTGGGGAACACTAAAACAAAACATATACGAAAATTCGGTATATAATAACTCGGATGAGTTGAAGGACTGTATCAGTCAAGAAATAGAAAATTTGCGGCAAAATGTTCATTTATTTGAAAACGTTAGAAATGAATTTATTAAAAGATGCCAACTGTGCCTTGATAGAAACGGAGGATACGTGGAGAACATATAGATATGTTTAATTTTAATAAAGTTAATTGGTTTTATGTTATTTATTGTTTTTTTATCATTATTTCGTTATTTATATTTTGTGTTCATTAAACTTTGTTGTTGTCATTTTAATAAAGGTTTATTTGTTTATTATAATTATTATGTGTTGCCGCATCAAAGAATTTTCATACTTTTTTCTTAAAAAACAAGATGTGTCGTTATATCTCAAAAACATAGCTCTCCTGATTTATGGTCTTATGCGAAACTTATTCCTGTGATGTGACTATATATTTGTATGAATATCTCAAGAACTATACTTACCAAGATACAACAATTATATACTTTTGTGATCAGAAAACTGTGTAAAAAAATACAGGGTGTTCCATTTAAAAAAAAATAAAGAATTGTTCGCTCCCTTTCAATTTGCAGAGTTTTTGAAAATTTGTTTAAATATTCAAAAAATTTATAAAAAATCATGTAAAATCCTTGTTTGAATTTTTCGATTCGATTGAAATTAAGAGAAATAAACAGGGGGTCAATTTTAGGTGACTAACCCAGTACTTTTATAGCAAAAAAAGAACATATATCCAATCGCTGCGCGCTGGTTGGTTAAATATTTATATACAAATCCTTATATATTTTTAACTCTTAGTTTTGTACATATTAAAAGAAATTTACGGATTATATCGTTGTAATGTATATCGGAACATCCTACAAGGGCCATAATGATGTAAAATTATTGGTGTTTATTTGTGGGATAATGAGAAAAGACGAGAATATCCGGGCCTACTGCCTTGTAAATTCGACAGTATTAATTATTTTTAGGCGTGCCTTTCTTCTTCCAGTCAAATTTATTTTCTCTCATGGAATTTATCAGTTTTGGCGTTAATCCTCTGTTCAAATGTTAGTTATGTTCCATTTATAGACGCTCATAATTAGTTAAGCGACAATATATTCGTAAAACCATGTAAATTATGCACTGAAATATTTACCATTCTCATTTTCGATTTGTCTGTGTATTATGTTTCCCTATTACTGAAGATATACACCTGGTGCTACATTTGGTTTGTTTTCTCTATTAAGGAATATTAATTACAGCGGGCGCTTTGTACGCAAATAATTTACTTCACTATCTTACAAATATTTATTTAGATCTTTTATTATTCCAGACTTTAGATGTCAAAGTAAATACAGTGTTTTAGTAAAGTTATGAATAAATTCGTTAAAAATTCAAGGAAAAACTTTTGGGAAAAACTCTCGAACCCACAAATTTTGTTTTTAGTAGTGTATTTTTTAAAGTATATTAATACATGCAGGGTGATTCGTATAAAAGGTTTGACGTCATCGATATTTTTTAATGGCAACGCCCTGTTTTGTTACAGAATATGAAAGGGCACATTTTTTATATACGGTACGGTAATAATTACGTTAGCGTAAGCATAGATTAGACAAAAAAATTAAGAAGAACGATTTTGCAATTTCAAAATACAAGGTGGAGCAGAGCAACTTGCTTATTTAAATTTGGGGCCCTGAAGCGATGGTTGCTCCTAGGAGGATGGGGGTAGGCACATTCGAGAGGGCGGGGTGTAAAGTTGTAGCTCCGCTTGGTTTAGTTAGCATCATGGAGTGGACGAAGGTGGAGCGTGCGTTCGCTCTCGAGGCATACTTTTCTAACGGTAACCATACGGTACTCATTTCAATATTGCGTCCCGTGGTCGTATTCCTGACCGGCAGTCGATTGTTTCATGGGTAAGTAGAGGGAAACTGGTGATCTGATGAAAATATACCTGGACTTCCACGAACAGCAATATTCTTCGGTCATTTTTTAATAATATAGTGTTGAAACTGGGCAAGACAAAAATTATAATAAAAATATATAACAAATTCTCTACACTATTTTCTGACAAAATTACAAGGATATCTGTGTTTACTGTCTTCTTATCTGCTGACAATAAGATTATTCTTAACTTTCACGGGTTAGTTCTATTTATATTGTTTTCTAAATAAATATCTTGTCAAACTGAAGCTTATGGCATTATGAATATTTCGTCATCAAGAGAAATAAGTTTTAATTTGACGATGAATCTATCTGGAAAATAAGAAGGAACAATATTGGAGACATTAAAAGTCAGGAGATTGAAATGTATGAGGATATTAGCGGTATGGAATGAAATAAGATATGAACTATTTCTATTTTGCTATGGTTGAGTTGATTTTAAATAAATCAACTGCAGCTTTTTATTGCTGCAGCCATCCACTTGTTAAAACCCTTGCAGATTCGGTCAATAGTTTATTGACAGGTGTGACATCTGGTAATAGGCACACCAGGCTATCGGCTTTTGAGACAAGTTTTTCAAATCAGTCAATTCCCGCATCTCACCCCGATGCTCGCCGCAAATCGGCTCCTCTTTAGGTACTAGCTTGCTATATATTTAATTTACTTCAACTAAATATAGCCATAGCAATATAACCACTAGTCTCATTTCGCTACATGCACCCCGAACACTGACACAGTCTCAAACAGTCATTACTATGAATAACGGAATTTACTGCCTATCTTCTAAGGATATCCTTATTTATCCTTAACATACTAAGGATAGTCGTATTCTTACCTCTATAAAACAAATACTATTACTAGGACCAGGGATGACAATCAACGTATTTTTAAGGCTACATAATATGTATGCCACAAATGTCGTATCACAATATTCATTGCAGCACTATGCAGTTTAATTTCACTTTATGTCTCTATATATTTATTTAATTTCAGCAACAAGCCATATGTGAATGTAATATTGATAAAACACAATCACAGGAACGTGACCTTGTGTGAAATTCAATCTTGTAAGGACGCACGATATGACCCTGGTGCAGAGTCGACGCTTGCACCCGATACCGGCCGTCTGGCTTTGCCACGATCCATATAACGTGAAACTCAGATGTAAACAAAATTAAAATTCCTCTTCATGCATCATAGTCGGCGGTATCGTGTAACCACTGGACGATCGCAGTTTAATATTGCATCCGATCCGATGTTTTATTAAAGCCACATAGGTGATGTTATGTAAAAACGAGCCCAGCCACTGCTTTTTACGGTATCAAATTGGATCTAGTCGCCAGTCGGTAAAGTAAAAGCATTGAACGGTATCTTTCATGTGGTCTTTCTTTTACACATATTAATTTTTGACAAATTCCTGAAGTCGATCAACTCTTGCTGCATAAAGCGCCATAACGCGCCGTATTACCATCTCGATTGCAATGATTTCGTCACAGTTTACGAGGTTCGAAGCACATCCACATAGATATCTTGGTTATATTTTACATTCCCATCACAAGGCTACTGATGCTATTCAATCTGCGTAAACTGCTTTACCGGCTGGCCCGAAGCAATCGGAAATCAAGGAGCAGATATACACCCCTTGGTGTTTCTTACACAGTATATGCTAATTGGATTTCACGATTTGGGACATACCTGCGTATAACCACCGAACAATACCGATAATTCGAATGGCATACATATGTTTAAACAATTAAGGGGTTTGACAGGTACATATTTTATCTCTATGACCATCTATTACATGAGGCTGCATGTTAAGGGGGAGCGCTTTCATCGCCACTTTAAAGCAGCAATAAAATTCCATCGGAACAACCATTGGACCAACGTCTTTCTCATAATTCCTTTCGACATTCGCTCGGTATGGTCAGAAGCTGACCTACATGCTACTGCTATCGAGATAGCATACGGGCAGACGTTACGCCTACCTGGAAACTTTATGGGAATCCCAAACGTCGATCCCTGATCATATCACACCCGATTATGTTAGGCGTCATAGCAGCTATATGGAGATTTTATGATCGACCACCGTTAAGCGCTATCGAGACAGGAACATTTTAACCTTCTAGGACTTGGTGACGGCAAAAAACAAAACAATTGCAAAATCCCCACGACGCGACGGGCCGTTTCGGTCATTGGTCGCGACGATAAGACGATCACGATGATAGTGCGTGATAGCGATCTGAAAGTGTCGATCGATAGAATGAAGCTAGCGTACGTTTTGAGTAACGAAATTCCACGACATGTGTTACATTTACTAGTGAATGGTTAGATGGCAGTTCAAAGTAACATTCGGCTTTGAGATATTTTTTATTATCTCCCTTTATGACGCAGAAATCAAGGTCTGGAATTTTTGCTGGATGAGAGAGCCAATAAGTCGATTCGTCACTTGAAATTAGGTACATCTAATTTTAGTTCACAGATGAGTGTTTGTAGCTCTCTTCCCTTGACTATAGCGGTTCTGGAGGAATTATAGTCGCTCCCAAAGATAAAACGCTTTCCAAGTCTATTGAAGTGATCTTTAAATAGATTATTTTTTATATGGTGTTTTCGTGACCTGTGAACCGTATGGGTCTTGTTCAATCTTCAACAGCTATGCTGGTTGCTTCAATATTATCATCTCTGAAGTAGGTGAACTCCTTCTCATGAACTTCTCTCGCCAAACACTCTGTGAGTTTCCCCACTGGGGAGACATTAAGAACCTAAGCCCAACCACGAACTCGGAGCTTGAAAACGGCTTATTGTCGTAGCTTCCGAGATGACAAAGTAGTCGACATGAACTGCTAATTTTCGGAGCTTCTGTTCTGCTAGTCTTCTGCTTTTCTTTCTATCTTCGCATCGGCGGTCTTTCTGGGATCCCGATCTTCAATTCTTCTAGTGTTCGGGTCTTCGGTTTTTCTGGTCTTTCTGGTTGCCTCTTGCCGGGCCAACTTCGAACTGCTTCTTCTCGAATTAATATAAAGACTGTCTGCTACCTCGCAGGGATCCATATTTAAGCAAAATCGTCGTTCCCTATGAGAGAGAACACAGATCCCTAAAACTCTCGGGGCAACGGAAATAACTAGCACGCGGCGAACCAGTGTACGCGATGTCGACAATTCGACATTATCTTTAATGTTTATAAACATTTGGTCATGGTCCTACGACTCTATTTCCATATAAGACCTTAACATATAAGGGCGGTAATTACTTGTAGTGTCAGAGCTAAGTAATCTAAGTGCCAAAAACATTCTTTCTCGTTTATTATACCAAAATATTCTACAAACCAAGGCCAATGCAGTGCTGAATGATCTACCTCTGATTCGTTGTGGAAGTAGTTCAGAGGCCGACAGATTTCATTTGCGTAACTTCATTAGTCTATTCCGAGCTAGTTGATCTAAGCGCCACGCATCAGATAGAAACTTCGCATTAATTGAGACACGGACTAAATGTTCAAAACTTCAGGTAGTGGCTGATGCGATGAAAATAATCAAGAAAGTTTGTCCCTAAAGGCCCTTTAAAGTACTAGACATGAGTCAAAAACCATTCTTTCATTTAAACAAAGTTTCAAACCAATTCCGTCCAAGTTAGGAATAACCCAAGCTTCATGGCTAAGAATAACAAAAGAAAATCCTACCGTAGCCTACTGCAAGAAAAACTTCAGTGACTTAGCACCTACATTTTGAGATGCGTCGAGTACTAAAAAAAAAAAAAACGTAAATCTGCAGTTTCTTAGGTTTGCTGCTCTCTCTGCATTGCCCAAGAAAATACCTCTTAGTACCAACAAGAAAAAGGACATCACGGACATGCTCGATTTCATAGACGAGAACACAAAATTTATCGAAGTGTTCTCAGTACCTAAGAATAAAAAAAAACATGTGGAGATACATATCCGCATAACAATCTGGTACTTAGATCATTTCCACACATTTTCACGTTTTAGACGACACAGCATTTTTCCTCAACTTTTTTTGTAACATTCTTCATTGTGAACATTTCTAATTTGATGCTTTTTCTAGAATAAATTTTAATGAAAATTGTATATTCTGTGCATTTTTTTTTCCCGAAAATTTGGTTTTTAGCACTTAGATCACTAAGCTCTGTCACTCTACATACATATCTCAAAAACAGGTATCGTGTTATATAATCAAATATTTTATGCTTATTGATTAAGGTGAATGTAGGAATTATTAATTAGAAATATAATTCATTATATAATTTAAAAAGTACCTACTCAAATTCAAAATCCCTTATCAAAGAAGTAATGAAATGTATTATTTCATTACTTCTCTCTACTTGCGCTTCCGCAAGTCATCTTACACCGAGTAAAAACTTCTCCATCTCCAGACATTGCCAGCAAGTGATATAAATCACGTCCGTGTAATTTAGTAAAAATTATTACATAGTCGCTGCAAGTGTGTAATATATCGACTGTCCGTGAAATAATCGAGAGAAATTCGTTTTGATTGTGAATCCGGTGATCCATCACAATCACGTCCAGTAGTCTAGCTGGGCTCCTCGAAGCTTGCCCGTACTTATTGGTGGCATTATTTCAATTATTTGTAAGTCGAACGACTGCAAAACAAATGGTATTTTTGTTCGCCAATTTATCTTGTTGGCTAATTTTAGAGTAATTTAATATACATTAATGGAAAGGCGTAGAGACAAGATAAATAAACCGAGGATTGTTTTTATTTCTCATTGGATCGGGGAAATAATTGTCAATTAGTTTCTGCTTCCGGCATCGATAAATGAAGAGGAGATCCTTTTATTTTATGACTGCCAGAGAACAGTCGATGGTAGATTGATATGCAGCGACACGACTCCAAGAAATCTCAATTTATTTCACAGTGGGTAATAAACTAAAAGATCTGTCTAGAAAATGGCTGAAGCGTGTATAGTTTATTTCATCACTATTTGCCAAATGAAAAATCTCAAAACATACCGTAGCTTATTTTTATGGCTAGGCTCAGGTAGACTGTTTCGTTTATCGGCAAGATAAGAGAGTTTTTTATTTGGCAAATAGCGATGAAAGTAAGTGTTTCTATAATCGACAATTACACCGGGAAACACAAACTTTGTTGCATATATTATAGCACTTATTCTTACCAAATTTAAAAGTGCCGAGTTCAAATCTGTACCCATTTGTACCCGTATTTGTGTTCTGTTAAACATTGATGTGTTCTGTTTCAAACGTAAGTTGTGTTCTGTTTACTAGTCACACCTGCAGGTATATTGTCAACTCCAGGAACACTCTCCGAACTCAATTCACTTGCAGGTACGGAATTATCACAGTCATTGGTCACCATCAGAAATTAAATTAAAGAAACCTGAATCCTGCTGTAATTTCGGGTTAATTAAGTCTAATGGTAATTTCTCCAATCTGACAAATATATAATGATGAAATCAAGAATTCAGAAACTGAGTGGGAGGGTATCAAGAATAGTCCAGATTCCGCGGCTACGGACGTTTTAGGACACAAGAGAAGGGAAGCTAGGAATCCCTGGATAACGGACGAAATCTTAAACTTAATACAAAAGAGACGAGTCTATAAAGACAGACGAGACGAGGAAGGACTGAAAACTTATAAGGCAGTAAAGTGGGAAATCATTAGAAAGTGTAGAAAAGCGAAAGAACAATGGATAGAGGATAAATGCAAAGAAGTAGAAGATAAGCTCCAAGTAGGTAAGACCGATGAGGCTTACAAAATAATTAAGAGGAACTTCAGGGACATAGGACTAACAAGTAGAAACGTTAGGACTTAATCGGGGGACATACTGATCGAAAGAGAGGAGAAAGCGGATAGATGGTAGCAGTACTTAGGAAATTTATACGAGGGTCAGGAATTAGGAGAGATATTAGAGGAAGAATCTAGCATCGATAGGGAAGATGTAGGAAAACCTATATTAAGACAGGAATTTGAAATAGCACTAAGGGGGCTAAAGAACAAAAAGCGCCGGGTGTAGATAAAATACAGGCGGAAATTTTGAAATGTGCGGGATAGAAAGTAGTAAATAGGATGTTTGAACTGGTAAAATACATATACGAAACGGGTGAGATGCCGGAGGATTATAAGAGGAACATCGTTACTATACCGAAAAAGAGAGGAGCCGACAAATGCGAGAACTTTAGAACGATTAGCCTAACTTCCCATGCGTCAAAAATCTTAACCAGAATAGTACAGAAGAGGATGGAAAATATAGCGGAGGAAATACTAGGAGAAGACCAATTCGGGTTTAGGCGAAATAGGGGAACTAGGGAAGCTATGCTGGCGCTAAGAGTAATGTTAGAGAAAACAATAGAAAAAGGAAAGAACGCTTATATAGGATTTGTAGATTTAGAAAAAGCTTTTGATACTGTAAGATGGGAAAAAATGTTCCAGATACTAAAGAGCGCGGGAATGAAGTATAGAAATAGGAATGTAGTACACAATCTATACAAAGAGCAAACTGCTGTTATAGAAGTAGAAGGGGAAAGAAGGGAAGTAGGTATTAGAAAAGGAGTAAGATAAGGATCGCCACTAATCTAGGAGACACTAGGACGCTATCACCACTAATTCTTAATCTGTACATCGAAGAGGCGATTAATGTGGTAAAAGATAGTGTGGATTTCGGGATTAAAATACAGGGACAGAAATTAAAAATGCTGAGATTCGCGGATGATATAGCAGTATTAGCATCTAGTAAGGAGGAATTAGAATCAGCGTTAAACGAAATGGAGGCAGTGTTGACAGAGGAATACGGAATGAGGGCGAATAAAAACAAAACTAAAGTGTTAGTGTGCAGAAGGCGCGAGAGCAGAGCAAAAACGAAAGTACAAATTAATAATGAAAGATTGGAGGAAGTTAAAGACTTCACTTATTTAGGAAGTAAAATAAATTGGGATGAAAGAAGCGATAAAGATATAAAACAAAGAATAGCGCAGGGTCGAGTAGCTTTTAACAAAAAGAAAGCACTTTTATGCTCGGAGGTAATAAACTTAGAAACAAGGAAGAGATTTTTGAAAACGTATGTATGGAGCACGACACTATACGGTTGCGAAACCTGGACGGTAGGGGAAGCAAGTAGGAAGAAATTAGAAGCTATTGAGATGTGGTGTTATCGAAGAATGATGAAAATACCGTGGACTGATAGGGTTAGAAACGAAGAAGTATTAGAGAAAGTCGGCGAGAAAAGAAGTATGTGGAAATACATAAAGAAGAGAAGAGATAGAATGGTAGGCCACTTGCTGAGACATGGGGGAATAGTTTGCGATATTTTGGAGGCAGAAATAGGAGTGAAGAAAGGCAGAAGTAGGCCTAGATTAGACTACTGCTCGCAAATAGTAAGGGATGTAGGTTGTAGCACAATTAGCGAAATGCGTAGGTTAGCACAAGATAGAAGAAGCTGGAGGTTAGCGTCCAACCAGTATTAGGACTGATGACCTCATGATGATGACAAATATGTCTGACTTCATAACTTCCTTATCACACGTATAACTCAATGCAAACAAACTTTCTTAAGTAAGTAGGTCGATTGAAGTGTCTTGGGTTGTCTCTTTAATACCATACCTGACAAGTTTAACCATGAGAATTCATGGTTTGTCAGGAAACTGAATATAGGGCATATACTAATAGGGCATCAATATTCAACTATAATAACTGTTATCCACAAACCATAGGACGTCAACATGTCCGGATGTTTCAGTTGGAACTATAAGATGTTATTTGTCAATCAAACTAATAAAATTTGACCGAGGTTTTTCATTAGTCAACATAAAATGAAAATGACACGGCTACAACCGGAAAAGAATATCGTTCACATGGCCGCCTCGACTCGTCTAGCGTGATGTCATTTGTTTAGCAAAATTGTCTATAACACGGGCACATAAAACTGGCTCTATTTCTCGAATAACATGTTGAATATTTGCTTTGACGTCATTGATTGTTGCTGGCTGGGTGGCGTACACTTTTCCCTTGACATAATCCCAAAGAAGAAAGTCCAGTGGTGTCAAATCACACGATCTTGCAGACCAATTGCTGTCAGCATTCCGTGAGACAACATGACCAGAAAATTTGGTATGCAACGGAAATTTACAAGACCTAATTTGTCTTAAATATAACGTACAATGAATGACCTCATGAAAAGTCATTCATGGGTAAAATTATCCAGAAAAGTACGGACTGGATAAAGTCATTCACAATATTTGTTAGATGTGTTATAAATTATTAATTCCAAAATAAGTACCACATCCATACCGATGTGGTATTTATTTTGGAACTAATATATACAGTTGCCAAGAATAGGAACAAGTCTCAAAACTGCGATATTGGATCGCCAACGCAGTAAATAACCTGGTCTTTACTCAGTCTAATTGAGACTTTTGCAGAGTGAATATCGATGAATATATATGGAATGTGAATGTATACAGAGTTCGATCTGGTCGCGCGTAAAGTGCATCCTTTTCCCTCCGAATTATGCCTCACTCTTTCTTCTACGCATACCTAGAGAATCTCATACTTTCTCCTATTCTTGACGAGCAGTACCTAAATGGATTTTTGACCAAAGACCAAAGTCTATTTAGGTTTATAAAAAGTTCTTTTTCGGTAGATTTCATAGATTCTATGCCTAACTAAGGGCTCATTTTCAGTGTTGTATCAAACAGTGTTGATTGCTGTAATAAAAACCAAATCAACCAAAATAATACAAATCTTTAGAGATTTGGACAATCAAGTTGATTTGGCAACATCGCACTGCAGATTATAACTAACTAATGCTCTATTTCCAGTATTGAATTAAACAATGTTGACTTCGGTAATGAAAACCAAACCTAAAATAGCCATAATAGTAAGCCGTAGAGCTGACAGTCAGTCAACTCTATACTGGCGTTTTATTTTCATTTTAATCTTCATTAATACCGGATATTGTTTATTTTTGAAATAATTTACGGGGATAATAATTTACCATAGTAGGAAATTGCAAGTGTATAACTACCATTACATGAATATGCATCAGATTAATCAACTAAAACTAAGCATCGCCATTAAAATAGAATCTCTTTTCAATCAACCTTCGCTTCAGGAAAAGTATCACGGGCGATATAAAATGGTATTTATATCCTCTAGTTACGCCCCTGCCTGATGATTTACTCCGTTAGCATGCACTTGTTCTATACTTAGCAACATATGCTGCTTCAGTTATAATAGCTTCCATATATTTATATCTGTAATTAAAATAAACTAAAGTCGGCAAAAACGGCAATGGTGTTTTCTAAACCATAGGCGTAAAGCAACTAAATTCTGATTAAATAAGGAGAATAACAAAGCACAGACTTTTCACATAACATTTCATCTGAAGGGTATTGTCTCAAGGAAATTAAGTCTTTTGATATAAAATTTAAACTTGTTTCTTCAGTTCTTTTAGTCCTCTATCTCCAAAAATGTTGGAATAATTGTGACTCCAAGTAATAAATTATATTTATTGCTAACTTTTTAGTATTATTCCCAAGAATTGTTATTAAAACTTATTATTATTATTTCATGATAAATAGAAAAGTAATGGATCCACCTTATATTTGAACAGTTTATGTTATGATAGGTAGATTTAAATTTCTATAATATTCTCTTGTTGGTGTATGCTGGCAAACACTTTTTGAGTAGGTATATAATAAAATTATGTGTGTACTTTAATCGAAGAATGGTTGTGTGAAATTTTAATTATTTATTTAGTAATAACCAGATTTAAAACAAAAATGTGTTTCGCCTCATTCTGTATAACTGTCTAATATCCTAGAGTGCCAGACATTGTCCGGTATATTTGCACTGATGATTCTTCCTAATAAGGATCAAATCGTGATATGCATTTCCGGGATAATATGGTGTAACTCAGACTTAATTACCCACTCACGTGGTGTCACGTGAAAGCCTGCATTAAATAAAGCAATTTTCTTTATGAGAAGCAGCATGGCTTCTCGTAGATAAAACTTTATCGTTTAGCAGGCAGATGGCGTTTGCGAATTTCTACAATAGAGGTTAATAGTAATAGTTAATGACAATAGGTAGCTATAATAAATAAATAAATAAATCTATAATAGTAACGTACGTACATATATTTACACTAGACACAAAAATTAAATTAGAAAAGGAAATCCTAAATTGAGGCGCCAAGTTTCTAGTTTTCAGATTTTGGGCTCAAAATTTTTTATCATCAGCAGTTTTTGAGTAATCATGAAAAACACCGGAAAAAAAATTTCAAAATCTTTGGTTGCCTTTCCACAGATCCACGGACTTAAGAAACTTTTTTTAGTGATTTCATCATAAGGATCTTTTAGATAATTTTATCCTCTTTAATTTGAGAGGTCAAAAAGCTTTGTATGATGACTTTTCGTCGTCATTCAAAGCAAAAAAAGTCAGTTTTGACTTCGGTAATAAATTACTGGGGAAATAATCGTACAGAAAATTCAAGTAGGGTTTTAAAAACTGCAAAGTATTTTTTTCAAATCGTAGTTATTGGGTTTTGATAAAGAAAAAATTTGTGCGAGAATGTTGATTGAAAAAATTGCTTATTTAGGGACATTCGCTTAACTTGCCATAACTTTGCAAATAATGAATAGACTAAGGATGTTGACTGTTACTTCTCAACCTCAAAGTATCCCAAAGAAGCTTTGAATATTTTAAAACGCTACAATTTCGTTTTCAGTGTGTTCGGAATGATTGAATTTGTCGATTTTGCTAAAAATCAAATTAAGGATGAATTTTTCATTTTTTACTCATAATTTGAGGTTGAAAATGTTTTTTAGCAATAATCCATATTTTCCTCATCAATAAATGTTAATTATAAAAAATAAAAAAGTCAAAACTAACTTTTTTGCTTTGAACGACGTAACTGAACGAAAAATCATCGTACAAGGTTTTTAAACCGCTTGAAATAAAGGAAATAAAACCATCTAAAAAATGCGTTATGATGAAATCACTAAGAAAAATTATTGAATTCCGTGGATCTTTTGAAAAGCAAGTAAAAAGTTGGAAATTGTTTTCCCGATGGTTTTGTTATGATTACTCAAAAACTACTGGTGAAAAAACATTTTGAACTCAAAATCTGAAAACTAGAAACCTGGTGCTTCAATTTGTTTTTTTTAATTGCTCCAGTACCTAAAGTTACAGCCCTTTGAAGATCACCTAAAAATTTAGGATTTCTTTTACATCCCTTAATTTTTGTGCCTAGTGTATATTGTAATTATCGTATATTGCAGAATAGGTCCTATTATACGAAGTGTGCCTGAATGTGCGAGCAATTTTTTCGTAGATGTAGATCAGGTGCAAATAAAACCAATTAACGAACTTAATTTTAAATTAAAATTGAACGCAAGTAATTAGCAGCTTGGAGCATTATCAAAATCTGTAATAAAATGGTTTTTGCGAAACAACCAAGCTAAATATTCTGGACAGATAGTTGGAAATATATATTTTCAACTATATTATAATATAATGAATAAGAGTTTAATATAATGTTCCTCTCATGACAAAGAACATTATCGCTGTTAGTGATACACAAAGCATCGAAAATCGTTATTATCAAGATCGCTGGGACGCGAAGGTTCTGGAAGGTTATTCCTAGTTTTTACTACAAGAAGATTCGATGTCATGTTAATACGAATATCAGTAGTCTAGTGTTCATTATTTTTGTTCAGAGATGGTACTATACCCAGACACTGCATGTACTATTCATTTCATGGCTATTTGCCAAATAAAAAACTCTTATCTTGCCGATAAACGGAACAGTCTACCTGAGCCTAGCCATAAAAACAAACCACGGTATGTTTTGAGATTTTTTCAAATTTGGCAAATAGCGATGAAATAAACTATATACGTAATTACATGCATGTAATTATATTATACGCACAATTACATGTTTATTCGTTGAAACTAAAGACATGGCAACGTTGCATTCTGTCTACTTAACTTTTTCGGAGCATGAAAGAAAATTTATAGAAAAATTAAAAATGAATTTTTGTCACGATCAGGCGAGACAATAAAGGAAAATTTGCAAGGCGGAAAGTAATACAGAAACGTTTAAATTGTATTGCAAAGTGAATCTTGCGAAAAGTAAACAGAGTAACTAACCTAAGCATTGGACGATGTATTGTTGAATTGAGCGAACTTGGCAAAAATGTAAGATGTGAATGTAAAAACGTTATTCGCTTGAAAAAATAAAAAAGGTAAGTCGTTTAGGACTAATTTCCATCTTAGATATTGTTTGTGACGAATGCGGAGTAATAACATAAGTGGTGACTGTTAAAACTTTTTATCTTTTTAACAGATCCCATAACAACCGATTTTTTCAATTCAAAATTCGTTAATTCAAAATATTCGTAACAAACTAATAAATAGATGAGTTGTTTTTGAAAAAATCTATAGAAAAGTTTTCAAGTTATGATGTAAAATGGCAACTTTTAGTCAATTGGTACATTCAAACCATGCAAGAAGTTCCAACTTTGATGGAGAATATCTCCTTTATTGTACAGGCAAAAATATTTAATGTTAGCAATTTCGGAAGTTTATTCTTACGTGTACCCGAAATTTGATGAAATTCTATAGAAAAGTGGGTTTTCGGAGAAAGTACCTTAATGTCCTATGACAATATAAGCTTTGTTGGTACGTACTAGAAAATAAAAAAAGATATAAACTTGGCACGCACTGTAATTAGTCTCAGTTGATATCGTTTCAGTGTTTTGACTAGAAGATTTATCTACTACGAATATTCGAAACTATTAAAATAAATTTGGCGGTTTGGACAGCATAAACTAAGGGATTAAATCTGGCTTGTGTGTTATCCACTAAGTAAGATTTTGTATAAGCAGCTTACACACAACTTTCACTGAGTGGCCGTTTCGCAGATCTCCCCAAAGGGCTTTCTGTCTAAATATAACTTCTCGCGTAAAGTAATTCAACTTGATGCTCGCTTAAAAGGGTACAGCCGTCAGTGATGTACCCCAAAGACTCCTTTAGACGCACCAAGTAGTAGTAGATTGTGTATATGAAAGGAGATTTAATTTCTAAAGGAAACTGTTTATAGGGACTTAATGATGATAGTTTTCATTAAAAAACTGTCAAGCGAGTTGATTATGATAGGAAATATAATCCCCTGAAATTCTGAGTTTCATAAGAAAGTGAAAATGTATCTACCAAATGAATCTTATTACACTTAATTTAGAATAAGATTACGGAACAGAATCTCAGGCCGATTATGAGTCCGAGGCTGACGAAATGGAAGAATGCAGATTTAAGGAAAACAGAAAATGAATACATGAACAATATGAATACATAAACAAAATAAAAACAAAATAGGATAAAAATAATATAAGATGGTTTAGGAGTGAATAATGAAAAAATGAAATAAGAAATGTAACTCTTATTGAAATCTGCTTTTTATGTAATGGTCTGGGAAATTCGACCTTACATAATTGTTAAGGCCTTGGTACACGATAGAGTTGTTTTGCCAGATCTCTGACATCAGAGCTACTATAGCTCTGTCATCGGCGTCTACACGTAGACAAAATCTGGCACTTTTTTCTGTGACAGAGACAAAAGTGCCAAGAATCAAGAGAACAAACAAAATAAATATATACTTCACATTCTCCACAACATGGCAGCAACAGGCAGGATAGCGGCAGCATTTGTAATTTATTTATTATTGGAAGAGGAGAAAGAAAAATAAAACAGAAAGCAAGTGAATAGAGTTGTGTTGACTAGAGATTATTTTGCAAGAAGACCAAAAAGTGGTTTTTATAATAAAATAAACTTGGAATTGAGAAATGGTGAACCTAGTATGTACCAAAATTTTTTACACTTCAATTTCTTCACTATTTACACTAAATTGACACTTCAAGTTTTTCCATTTTGACATCTAGAGGTTCTTTCCCAGTTCAGTTGCAATACCCGCAATAATCGTATTTTTTAGGCACATTCCTATAATCCTGTAAATCGATGTCCCATAGAACTGGGAGTATTCCGTACAGTTGTATTAACAGTTTGGTTTCGTCTTTTGACTGTGGTCCGAAAATATTCCTAGATTTTCGACTGATTACTTTCATATTTGTGTTGTTGATATCATTCAAATCACACATTGCGTACGAAAAACAAATAACTCTGTACATAGAGAAAAAAATATGGTACGACGACAACCAGAGTGACAGAGAACTAAATACTTATTCTGAACTAAAAACTTACTCTGGTGCAGATTGCATCACAGAAGATAGTGTTTACAAGCTAGATGAAAAACTTATTATTAGACAGCTCTGCCAACAGAGCACTCTAACATCACCTCTGTCACTACTCTGTTATGCGTTTACACGTCTCTGGCAGCTCTGATGACAGAACTTTGACAGAAAAATCTAGCGTGTACCAAGGCCTTTAAACGGCTAAAACATTGGCTTATTGACAGAATATATGGGGGAATGCCATTGACATCACTTTGAGCTTCTTAATGTCTACCAGTCTATATCTAGTATGTAGGTATAATTTTAATCTGTATTATTCAGCGTTATTGACTTATGTTGAGCAGCTACTACTGATTTCAATTTGTATTTAGTTTCAATAGTGATACGTATAGTTATTTACCCTTTTTATACTTTTTGATGTAATTTTATAGTACATTAATGCCTGTTGCTGAAAAGTTATACGATTTTAATGCCTGTTTTTTTGCAAGATAGTCGTCAATATTGCGGAAAGTAGGGAGGATGCAAGCTACCAGTAGTTTGCTGCAAGATGTATAGTTCATTTCATCGCTATTTGCCAAATAAAAAACGTACCGTGGCTTGTATTTATAGCTAGGCTCAGGTAGACAAGATAAGAACTTTTTATTTGGCAAATAGCGATGAAATGAATAGTATTTAATAATATTTTTGCTTGCCTAAAACTGCTAAATGTGGTCCACCCATGACTACTTATATTGCAGGATCAAAACGGAATTAGTTCTGCAGTTATTGGAGGGGGGGGGGGGGTCATCAAAGCGTATTACAAAAAAATTTTTGGTGGACCGTAATATCCCCATAACTCAACTTGGAGTATTGAATGGTGAGCACCCTGCAACTCACTGATTTGAAGGTTTAAATCTCTAGAGAATATTCCGTATCCAAATGTTCTCAGCATTATTGAGTAATCAATGTAGATCGAGTTTCGATAATGAAAGTTGTCTCAATTTAGTCTAATATGATACTACGCAAATAGAAAAATGGGGGAGGTTCGATCGAAGCTCCCCTTCAGAACAAGTGATTGCTTATTCGCATTTTCCAGAAGACCCACCTGTCTTACAGACCACTCGTCCATTTTTTATAGACCTTCGGCACATAATCTTAAAGTAATACGCAAAGCGCCTTATCTATACGTAAATCAACATGCGTTAAGCCCATAGCAGTCAAATTAATCTTTAAACGTGCTATAGCCTTAGTGTTAGTGTCGTAATTTTTTCCAGACTTTGAACAGCTAAACAATAGCTATGTACATTCAAATTGAGGCCCAGGTGCTTAATTTGCATGACCTTCCAACTGCACGATGGTACAGGGACTCTTTACTTCAAGATACAATCGAAAATAATGCCCAAAAGTTAATCCCACATGATAATTTAGGTATTATACCGTGTTACTGTAGCATCTTTAGATTGTTCAACCCCTTTTTTTATTTTCTTGGTGAATAGGGTTTTATAGATTTTATTCATCCAAGCCCCATTTTATTAGGTACAAGCTCTATTTATTAGATTCCAGGCCCATCCCTATCGAAGATTCATCTCTCGAGGATTTACAAACAGGCAGAGGCTGCTCCGTACCTTAGCTTCTAATAATTATCAAGGCGTTAATTCACATAATACCTTTTACAACGGTGATCAGCATGATTAAGCCATTCAGGTAGCCTACTGAAAAGTAACTAGCTTCGTTGATGAGTTCCAAAATGAACAGGTCCCCAGCTTCCAGGCTCCAAGCTTCATCTTATTAGGATTTACAAACAGGCGGCGGCTGGCTCCGTATCTCAGCTTCTAATAATTATCAGGTCATTAATTTGCAAAATACCTCTTAAAATGTCCGGTGATAAGAATGATTAAGCTATTCGTGTAACCCACTGAAGAATAGTAACCAATTTCATTGATGAGTTCCAAAAAATAGAAAAAAGGAAAAAGGGAAGCAAATATAGGAATCAAAGACAAAGGGAACAACAGTTGTGAGCTGCATACTAAAGGGTCTTTCAATAAGGACGCTGGATAATTAGACATAAATAAAACAAGTGTTTGTGAGATATTCAGTATTTTTTTTATTTGAAAAAAATATTTGAAGGCATTAAGTATGGAATGTAACGTCGTTCAAATGTCCGCCGCAGCTGTGCTTGGTGGCACGTATTCGGGAGGTCCGATTTTCGATGACTTTGTGGCATAAATCTGGCTGAATTTGCTGGATGGCGTTCGTTATGTTGACTTTGAGGGCATCAATTGTTTACGGTTTATTCGCATAGACCTGCAATTTAAGATAGCCCCAAAGGAAAAAGTCAAATCAGAAGCGTTGACTCGTACGATTTCGGTGGCCAGTTCATTTCGCCGCTGCCCGAGATAACCATGCCCTCAAATCGATCGTGGAGAATGTCCATCGTAGCATGCGCTGTGTGGCACCTAGCGCCATCCTGTTAGGACGACATGCCATTTGTATCAATATCATTTAGTTTACGCCACAAGAAGTTGCTTATTATTCATCTGTATCGCTCACCGTTGACGGTTATTACAATGCTAATTTCGTTTTGGAAGAAGTACGGACTGATGATTCCGCCAGACCAAAATCCGCACCAAACAGTGACTTTCTCGGGATGCATTTTGGTGCAGGTGTATCTTAAGTGCATTCGTATCGTCCCAAATCCGACAATTTTGCTTGTTCACATATCTATTCATCCAAAAATGAGCCTTGTCGCTAAAGATGATTTTTTGAAATTTGGACCAACTTCCAACTACTTCAGAGCTCAATCAGCGAACACACAGCGTTATCTATGGTCGTTTACCTTAAGTTCCTGGGTCAATTGGATTTTAAACGGATGGAAACCCAAGTCCCAACGCAAAATTTGCCAAGTTGAAGTCGCAAAAAGGCCAAGTTCTTGTAAACAACGATAAATTGACTGCCTCAGATTTTCCCGTACACTCTCACGCACAACAGTGATATCTTGAACACACCTTGCGCTTTGGTGACGTACGGGTGTTGGCTGATTGTTTATCAAACCGGTCGACTCGAATTTGGCCACCAAATGTCGAATAGTCGACTCAGCGGGACGGTTCTGGCGAGGATGAAAATCGCGTAATGCGCGAAACGTTTCTCGAACGGAGCACTGATTCCGAAAATAAGATTTGATGATTTGCACACGTTGTTGAACGCAATAACCTTCCCTGGTGATATGCCATACACTACTGAACAATTCACAATAAATTTGACAGACGTTTCTTTAACAATATGGCCGCTATAACCTAACAAATATATAGTGTCCCTATTGAAAGACCCTGTAATTGAGATTATCCACTAATTTTTCAATAAAAGATCGAAGATCACCATTTTTTAACGAAACTTTACAAGTTGTGACAATGAAAATATGTGCAGAGTCGATTTTGATATAACAATTTTTCCTCAGATCGTGTTGGTTTCCTCGTACGTAAACAATGCAAGCAAAAATAAACCGACGCGACAGCCACTAACTCATCTTCAATTATCCTGATTTCCGCGGTTTCCTGAAAACATCCGCGAAACTGGAGCGCGACACTGATCTAGAAGACGCGAGCAACATCTCCGCGTACATACTCGTAGATAGTAGCTGTATGGTGCAGTGGCTGCAAGTTGTCACCATTAATTATTCCAGCAAATGTACTGTTTGTGTGTAAGAACGCGAGTTTGGCATACCAGCGGCGGAAAGAATTTTGTTTACGCGCACTCCATGCCAACTACGTAACATGTGAATTAAGGGTTAACTGAACTCCGTTGACATGATGGTGGACGCGGCCAAGTACGATACCGCTCGCAGTCGTCGCGGTGAGAGCGCGTCTCAAGAATGAATGCCCGCTATCTAATTTACAACAGATTTCTACTCGGATTTCTCTAGTTGTTAGTATTTAAATTAGTTGTCAGCAGTCAGACACGTGGATATCTCATTCACGTAAAAAGGCAGAGTGTGTGACAAGTGCTTTCTCAAAGTAAATAAGTTATTCTGGATAGAAAAAATTGTAGACGCCAAAAAATATATGTACGTGGTGGCTGTCAACAAACGTTGGTACCTAAATGTTAACATACCCACAAACGGATGATATAGGATTTACTTTAGCGTAAAACTCTTAAATCCTTACCAAAATTTTATCGATGTAGTAATGTGCAGCTTATCAAGAATAGGAAATAGTGTAACATTCTCTATGTATGTATGTGTAAAAGATAGAGCGAGGCAGCATTCGGAGGGAAAAGGATGCACTTGACGCGCGGCCACATCGAACTCTGTGTATATTAGATACACTCGATATTCACTCTGCAAACGTCTCAATGCGACTGAGTAAATTCCAGGCTATTTACTGCGCACCTCGTGGGCGGTCCGACGTCGTAGTTTTAAGACTTGTTCTTATTCTTGATGACATGTATGCATCACAATCGATGTATGTAGTAACGTATTCTCGTAGTAACCATAGGCACACGCTCAGTGACGAAAACTCGTCCAGTTTAATCGAGCTGCATGAAAATTGTAAACGTACATAAAAAATAACATCGTTAAGATGTCTTTCTTTACGCCGGTGGACCTCCTCAAGGCGCGACCTAAAATTTGCGATAACTCATCGGCATAATGCTGGTTCAATTCTCTTAATTTCCTCGCGTATTCTGGCTTTTAACCAGTGGCGGCGACAGGGATGGGCATGTGTGCACATAAAATAATATATATTTCACGTCCTCGCCCACCTTAGATATTTCCTGCCTATTTTCGCCCAACCACAAAATAAGGTTAGCGCCGCCACTGGTTTTAAATAAAATAAAGTCCTAAGAGCATCAGTGTACACCTTAGATTTCAAATAACACAATAAGAAGAAATCCATCGGCGTTAAGGTTGGGACTTCTGGGCGGCCAATTAATGTCCCTCCGCTTTCAGATCACTTTTCCAGGAAACATCGTTCTAACGCATATATATGTTTAGAACGCATAGAACGGTATGCGGTAGAAAACCCGGCAACGGGCCGGATGTGGCCCGCCCCGGCCCGCAGAACATTTTAAATTCCAGTAAATCAGTAATTTACATTGTTTGCAGAGAGAGTTTTATTCGTGAGAATAAAGCTCTCGCACCTGTTTATTAGTGGGATTGATCCCAACATTGATTATGTTGCTTGAGATCTAAAGTTTAGCCCGCAACTTTCCAAAGGTGCCCATACCCGTTCTAACGGCTTCCGTTGATAAATTTTCAGTATATGCTACAGCATAATATACTGAATTCAGCTCCACCTTGCTGAAGCCATGTGTCTTAATTAAACCTCATGTTTAACAAACTCTTCATGTTTCTCATGTTCAACAAACGAATAAGGAAAACATTTCAATATACTTTGTATATTTGTGATTATATTTAGAGATACTCGTGACTTGTGATATTATGCTGCTGTGCCTATGTTCACAATATTTGTAGATGTTTTCTTTATGTTGTGGAAATAAATGTATACTGGAGTAGGTTGGAACCTTTGGTGTGAAGATAACACTCACTTCCACAAAACACTACACTCGACGCGCGTTTCGCAAACAAAGTTGGCATCATCAGGTGATTAAAACTCAGTCAGTAGTTTAAATCATCTCCAGATGATGCCAACTTTGTTGGACAAACGCGCGTCGAGTGTAGTGTATAGTGTTTTGTGGAAAACTAAATCAGTGTTGAAATAAATATATTTATTCATATTCTTCTGCATATTATTTATCTCTTATGTATGAGAGACGCAGAAATCCTTTTAGCCCATTTATACTTATTTTAAAAGATTAAAATACCGCGTCCTAATTAAACATATTTTTATAGATTTTGCTCGGAAATTTCTTAATCAAGATTTAATTTGTTTCAACGTTCATTATTTTCATCGTTTCCGAATATCCCGAAATTAACTACCTTCAATTTTGGAATATTAGAAACCAGAAATTCATCGGAACCCCAAAACTATCTCTAATTGTTGGTTGATAATTTTCTTTATACCATTTTATTTTGAGAACGTGACATTGTGAGAACGGTTCTGCAAAAGGAAAAGGGTCAACTTTCGTCCAATACAAAGGGCGTTTACTATAATAAATAAACCAAATGAAAAAATCCAATACGTAAAAGTTTTTAGAAAATACACTGTGTTCCTACTGACTCAATACGGAAAGAAAATATTTATTGTTGAATTGTTGAGAAGGAAAATGCAGTATGCAGATAGTGGGGAGGACTATTGGAAGTTGATCATTAACAATTATCAAATATTTGAAATTGGAGAACTCTGAAAGTTATACTGAGCTCCCGAACCAACCCTGTACATAGATGAAAATAAAAAGTATAACCAAGACTAGAACACCTTAGACTATTAGATGAAATGGAAAATATTACGACAGCTAAATGTGATAATAGCATGAACAAAGATAAACATAAAGCCTTGTTCCCACGGCCTATGGCTTGACGAACGTACTCACAGACTTGTGGTCTGTGGTGGTCTGTCATCGTCTGTCAATTTCTGACTGCAAGCCGTTCCCATGGCGCGGAAACGCTCGCGGCTTGGCGAATCTCGAGCGGCTACTAATCGCTCGTTGCGTCATTAAATTTTTATAATAATGAACGTCGACATCCTGTAAGTCGCCATAAAATTTTCTTTCTTCTTTTTCAGCTATGTTAAAGGACACTCAACACTGATGCTACCTTGGATTAGTCCAAAAATGCCATAATAACTTCATTTGTTCAGAAAACTTTCAGAATAAACCTGTACAACTGCAGCAAATCATAACAGATCATGGAAACGGGTGCTTGATCTCCTGGTATTTATTGACAATACACGGTAAAGGCCACCTCGAACCACCTCGAGCAATAAAGAGTATCTACGTTCCCATGGCGTGAGGTACGTCAAACTTCAGACCAGGCTCGTCAAGCCACAGGCCGTGGGAATAAGGCTTAATAGTCTGTTGTTTATTTGATATGGTGAATAACGACATTAGGGGATCAGTGAACCAAAACTTTACCACATTTTAACCACATTTGCAAAGTTTTAGTACCTTTCTACATGCCAAACCCCGACATGCCAAAGTTTTACTACCTAAAATAGAAATTATAGGTAGTATTGAATTAGTTTTAATCATCTCCCGACGATGCCAACTTTATTGACGAATCGCGCGTCAACAAACGTAATCCATCGGTGTTGATGGTTTTTGTTGCTGTATCAATGGTTCCACCCCTTTCTCAGTACCAATTGCACAGTCAGGATTATTGTTTGTAAATAATGGCTGTTTGTATTTTATGTTTCCTTGTTTTTATGAAATTACATATATATTAGTTTTACTTGAGACCATTCAGACGGCCTAGCAATCAGTAAATATAACCTACCCCCTTGGCAACAGATACTGTAAATAAAAAAGCTCGATCGCGCAAAAAAGTATTTACGAGTATAGTTACCAGAAATTTAATTATCAGACTTTCAATAACGTATTTTATTGTTTCGATTTTTCTCAATATACTAATTTATACGGTAATATATACAAATTTATTTATACTTTTCCACTCAGCTTAGGAAACAAATCATTTTAAACCATTATTGCTCGTGCAGTAAACCCCGGTGTATACATTATACAGCTGCTAATATTTTATTAAACATTACTCGAGATTCAATTAAATCCGCGGTCTTAAAATTTCTCGTATATCGCCTTTATTGGTATCTATTAAGTTTTCCTCCATCTTGAAGCACGTTTAAATCAAATCTTAATTACAGGTAATTAAATCTGAGTGCGTTTAATGCCACGAACATTTATTTTAATTATCCGCCGATGCTGAAAGCAACCAATGAATCGAATAGAAACTAACGGGTTGCACTTATTTAAAGTCTGAACTGTAAACGTAATGGTATATTGTAATTAAAATTGGAACAGCCTCTTGAAAATTAATTGTTGTTGTGCATTTATTTTATCCATCAGGTGAAACATTTGCAAGGCCATAAAGAAGATTTTCTCCTTCCTGATATGACTCATTTATAAACAAGAGGTAGTATTAAATTACTTTACATAGGCAATTAGGTTTCCATATTTTTGATCCCTCATAATTCCAGTTGATGTTCATAAATAATAAATATCGATAACGGTACTATAAATACCGTTTAACAAACAAAATTGTTATGAAAATATTAAATTTAGTTTATTTAAACGAACCCCATCTTGTATTTGGTCTAGGACCCATCTTGTATTTGATTTACACAAGTGATATACCACAGCTGGAACAGGATACCATAGGTACATTTGCAGATGATACTGCCATTCTACAGGTAGGTAAAAACCATGAAGAAGCTGCAAGTAAACTACAAACATCAGCTAACCAAATCAATAACTGGACCAAAAGATGGCGCATTAAACTGAACGAAATCTATCAATCCACATAAACTTCCCAAATAAAAGCGAGCAATAAATTCCAAGCAGCATAAATCCCGATACCAACTCAGCGAAATATCTGGGTATTACACTACATGCAAGACTGCGCTGGAAGGTTCATGTTAAAAAGAAAAAGGATGAGCTGGATATAAGATTCAAGAAAATGTACTGGTTACTTGATAGGCACTCCAGCCTATTAACATACAACAAAATACTTCTGTATAAACAAGTCCTCAAACCAGTATGGACTTCTGGCATACAACTATGGGGTTGTGCCAGCAAGAGTAACATCTTAATAATCCAGAGATTCCAGAATAAAGTGCTGAGGAACATGTCCCGTAAGGAGTTTTTAATTAAAAAAAAAATAATAAATAAATAAATGAAAACTAAAACCTAAATAGTACAAATTATTTACTAACAATTTAGAGGATTTATAACAACTTCTGATTGAAATTGCATTTATAATTAAAGAACAACAACGAAAACTAAGTTGGCGCCAGCAGATTATTATAGGATCCTTCATGCAAGTATCTGAATGATTCGTATTTGAGGGAGAAATAAATAATCTAGAGATTCTAGAGAGAGAAGTCTATGAGATATATACGTGAGTATATGAGACGAAAGATGAGTCTATGAAACGAAAATATTTGAAAGGTACTATAAGAATGTGAAGCCTTAATGTTCTTGTCAAAGCAATTAACTAACTTAATTTCTTAACTGCCCATGTCCTATAATAACAAAGTGAACATCAAGATTAAATACAGGAGAGGATATTGACATTTCAGTATCCTATTTCTTACTGTTTCCATTAAATACTTTCATTGCCAATAAGAATAATAAGTAGAGACAAAATGTTGTTGTTATAAAGTTAAACAAATGATAATTATGTTTGGTAATAATATTAATTTTCATTTCATGTATTTCTTTTGATTTTCAACAGCTTAAATAAAATCAAAACAAGCTTTCACGATTTTAGATGATTTTAAATACACAGTATTGGGCATACGATTCTGCTAATTGTGGAAAATGTCAAAGAATGTGAAATAGATTAGAAGTAGACGACATATTGCAATACCAATGATCATAGTTAAAAAAATAGTACAAAGAATACTTGTGGTAATACAATCGAAGTTGCTGAAAACACGAACCGATTTGGAAAATTGGTGTTAATTTAACAGTAGTCAGCAAAAAAGGATTAATAACTAGGAAGGTACAACTTGCAGCAAGAATGACATCAGGAAATATCTATTGCTAGCGATAGATTATTTCAATAAATCGAGAAGTATAAAATAAGAAGTAACGATGTGGTAAGAATGGTAGAAGTAGTAGAATTATTTTCGTAATATATTAAAAGTATATTAGATTACTTATTTCCTTTAAATACGAGTATTATCTGAAATTTCACATATTTAATACGCAATATTCAATTTGGAATCAGATGTAAAATAATATGTATCAAAGTTGAAATATGGTACGATGGCGATGACGAGGCTTTTACGGCCATTGTTCAATTAAGTTCATTCTTCTAGGTTATGCTGTGGTAGCTGTCGAAATCGTTTTGATTTCTTGATCATCTTATACGTTTCTTTAGAAGAAGTTCAAAGAGTATTGTTGATGTATTTTGCTTCTAGGGAGAAACAGAACTGAAAAAGGACCACGTTATATGAGGATATAACGTGGATCCCTTCTGCTTCCATGGCTATATGTGTGGTGTTGTGATGGTAGTCGTGCTTGGACAGCAATCACTTCAATATAAGAAAGATAATCTGCAAGTATTGCTAAGGTTTCTCTCAATATTGCTTTCTGTTAGCTAGTTTTCTATCCACTCGTAATATCATCTATTTTGTGTTTCTAGTTTTTATGTTCATATTCTACTCTGTTGGCCTACTCATGGTCTATTCATATTCTACTACCTGGTATACCTTTATGTTTCACAATTATTTGCCTGTTTGTAGACTTAAAACTCGGATCAAACTCTATCTCTATATGGCACAGTTTTTAGGATATGTTCCGCAGTCTCATTCCCCAGACTGCATCCCCTGCTTATGTATATATCTCTCCTCTTATTATCGAATTTCGAGTGGTTTCGTTTTTGTTTGCTACACCATTGCTAGTTCCTGTACCAGCAAAACACCCGTAGAGCCCCGACATGCCAAGATATTCGCCTCCTTATTTTCACGATTCTCTACGCGATTATCACATAAAGTAAAGTGACACCCTTTGATTAACCAGTACAGCTTGGTTGTCCAGTACCTTTACAGTAGAAGAAATGAATTGTCAACGCACCTAAAGAAAATATGAAGCAGTTAACTGTGGTTAACGAGGGACGTAGCCAGCAATACGTGACTCATTCGTTAGGAGTTATAAAGGGTGGTCCAACCATAATGCACGATGTTAATTGTGAGTCACACCTTAACGTCAAGTTTTTTGCCCAACTTAATTTGACATTTCTTTGTTTCAGTGTTTGACAAATTCAACCATGGAGAGGTACACAATTGAGCAGCTTGTTAAGATTGTTGAAGCCTTTTACGAAAATGGGCGTTCAAATCAAAATGCATTTCGTGCACTTCGTGACTTTTTTGGTCAGCATAATCGACCAAATGTGTCCACAATCGGGAGAATTGTGCGCAAATTTCAGCAAACCGGGTCTGTAGGAAATGTGAAAACACCTGTGCATGCTTGCCCAGTTCGTTCTGCGGAAAACATTGCTGTTGTTCGCGATAGTGTAGCAGAAGAGCCGTCAACCTCGACTCGTCGTCGTGCCCAACAATTGAACATCTCACGAACATCACTGATGCGAATTTTGAATAAAGATTTGAATTTACACGCTTACAAGGTTCAATTGACTCAAGAGCTGACGCCTACTGACCATTTCAAGCGTCGTCAATACGCCGAATGGTTGGTTGAACAGACAGAAGTGAATGGCGACTTTACAAAGATAATCATCTTCAGCGACGAGGCACACTTTCACCTCAGTGGATTCGTTAACAAGCAGAATTGTCGCATTTGGGCAAATGAGAATCCACGAGTAATTGTTGAAAAGCCGATGCATCCACAAAGAGTGACTGTTTGGTGCGGTTTATGGGCTGGCGGCGTCATCGGGCCGTACTTCTTCGAAAATGAGGTCGGCCAAGCAGTTACCGTGAATGGTGTTGGCTATCGCGAGATGATAACGGACTTCTTGTGGCCAGAAATTGAGGATATGGACCTGGACGATATGTGGTTCCAACAGGATGGTGCCACTTGCCACACAGCCAACGAAACAATGGCACTTTTGCGCGAGACATTCAATGGCCGTGTTATTTCACGTCGTGGCGATGTTAATTGGCCGCCACGATCATGTGATTTGACACCGTTGGACTTCTTTCTTTGTGGATATTTAAAAGAAAAAGTGTACGTCAATAAGCCAAGAACAATTCAAGAGCTAAAGGATGAGATAATTCGGCACATTAACGACATTGAACCTCAATTATGTCTCAGAGTCATTGAAAATATGGACCATCGGATAGAGGTGTGCGAAGCCGTGGCGAGCATTTGGCCGATATTTTGTTTTACACATAATTGTCATAGATCCTTCTATCATAATAAAAAATATTAAGATAAATCTCTGAAAACTTTTTGTTTTATTTACAATTAACATCGTGCGTTTTATTGGACCACCTTTTACAATCTAAACTAATTAGTCTAATAATTAGTCTAAACGTTTAACAACTGTTAAACGTGTTAAACGTTTCAATGCACTTTGAAGTTTCTGTAGAAGTACAGGACAAGGTCGTAAGAAGTCTACAGATGCAAGACATGAGCAATATCTTATGCAAGTCGCTTTATGCACTTAAGAAACAGGCAGTCCACCAGTTTAGAGCTAAGCAAAGCTCTAGCAGCAGCTCGATGTAGTAATTTCTGGACGAACAGCCAGAAGAGGGCTTAATGAAGGAGGATTGGACAATAGAAGACCAGCTATTGCACCACTGTTCATGAGAGAACATAAAGTTGCTAGACTGCGTTTTGCAAGAGAACCCGTAAGTTGGACCACTGACGACTGGAATCGAGATGCGTTTTCGGACGAACCAAGAGTAAGTCTTAATTCACCAAATGGACGTCAACGAGTCTGGCAGAGACCAGAAGAGAGGTTTGCTGTCTCCGAAGATCCCAATGTCTCCGAAGATCCCATGTTTTGGCGAATCAATAATGCTCCAAGAAAGAATTTGTTTCGGTGGTCAAACGGATTTGGTTCCTATACGGGGGATATCCATGAATGCACATATCTACGTAGAAAACATCGTAGGAGAACATGTGATATGAACCCCATAGAGGGGAAGCACTAAAATGATTAATTAAGCGTCACAGATCTGCCCCTATAACTCCCGGACACTTTCCATTTGTGAATATTCCAACTACGAACTGGTCACCTAGAAGCCAGATATAAACCCCATAGAGTATCTATGGGATGCAATAAAACGATCAGTTATTGAGTGCCACGTATTTGGCCCTATGACTCTTAGGGAACACGAGCAAGTCGTCTTTGTCGAATGGGAGAATTATCCTCAGAATAGCATGCCCAGACGAATGGAAGCAGTGAAGAGAGATCTATGTGCTATTGAATTCAAATTCTTACGATTTAATTGTAGTTTCAGTTTTTTTCCATTAACACTGTTTTCATTGCATTTTATGTTATTGTTACTTTCTGTTATTCATTAATGTTTTTTTTTTCTCAATAATATCGTTCTAATCTATTAAACATTATATTAAATCGTTTAATTGTAATATCCGTAGGTATTATGATTTAAATCGTTGAAAAAATAAAAGTAATAATGTGAAGTTTCACTGATGTGTTAATTTTATCCAGGAGAATAGTTTTCAATTTAATCATTTATTATAATACTGGCAATATATGTACAACTCCAAAATTCACCCTGTGTAACATCATTACCTATAATAATAAATAAATAAAGTCCGTTATTATTGCAATTGTTAATGATTTTGTGAGTCAGTACACAATATTTTTAAACTGTCAATATCGCATGACTGACAGCGATATCAACAGATACATTCTTGCCGCTAATCCGGTCCCCAGTTTTCACAATGGACAATTCACGGGCGACGAACAGAAAGTGTTATTGTGAAGGACCTAAATTTGCGTCAAAGTATATTTAGGAATAATAAAGTATTGTCGAGCTCCACCAGATCGTGTCGTATCTTTCCTAATTAAGGATACGCTGGTTTAAATTGCAGCCGTGGCCGAACACAATGAGGCCAAATTGCAAGTGTAATAAGCTGCATTGGTTGATGGGACGGCCTCGGTGCTCGCTCATGATCGTCGACTTCGTCACGGACCAGACGGCGACTTAATACAATTACCAGTTGCACTTCATCTAATTGTCCCCCGCGACCTTTGACCCAACAGTTCGTCATAATTAACGCTAGAAATGTATGCGCTGTTTTGCGTTAAATCACAAAAAAAGTTCATGCAGATCCACTGGCAAGAATCACCACTCATAACACGACGAGGAGTTTGCATTAAACTAGACGTGACGAGAGATTGGTAACTATACAGGGCGTTCACGAATTTCGAGATTTATTTTTAAAGGAAATTACATATCGATAAAATAGAAGAATTACAAAATAGTCTGTTAAAAATGCTAAGAAATGACATTAAAAAGATTTCTTGATGATACAAAAATTGTTTAAGGGTCACTGATGAATAATTAAAGCCTGGAATTGTGACGAATTTAAAGTACCTATCACCAAAGCGTAAAAACGTATACAGTAAGCATATAAAGATCGGAACAAACTCCGTAAAATCGTTACGGGTATGTAATGTAAAAAAAAAATAGAAGATGTTTGTATGTCGATTTTTTTAGATGAGAATTTTTTTATATACAGATATTATTTTTGGAGTCATCACTGGGGTTATCCTATCTAATTATGCCATTTAAGAGATTATGATACGTTAAACTGTGGAAAATTATATAACAATTGTTTTTCTTTAAATTAATCAAATCAGTAATAAATGAATAGAAAGAAAAGAACATTAAATCAAGTATTAAGATGGTCTGTCATTCACTACTTCTGTTATTTTGACAAAGTGGTCTTCTCAAGTTAAGTAGAAGCTCTTATAAAACGTTATTTAGCGTGTCACCGTCGAATAACTTTACTTCTTTGCGAATTGTATTTTTTTAGTGTCTCAATAGTATTTGGCTTGCTCAGACACACTTAGAATTTAAAGTAATTTCACCAAAATAGCGGAATTAGGTCCGGATAATCAGCTGACTATTCAATAGTTCGTCTGCTACTAGCCCACTTATTAAGAAAAACGGTATTTAGGTAATCATACGGTATAAATACTTGTCAGAAATTTATGCACCGTCAATAAAAAATGGATATCAAACTGAGGAATCAACAATTCTTGCCCACACGTTTACTTTCTCTGAAAATTGCGTATGTTCCTCTATCATACAATAGGAGTTTTCCGGAGCCCAATACCTGCGATAATGCCTATATATTACTGAGCCATTTAAATGGAAAATGGCTTCGTCACAAGGAAAGAACCTCAAAGAGTAAAGTCAAGAATAAAATTTGAAAAAATACACATAAACTTTTTATTTATATTACATTCCTCAAATTTTTATTAAACACCATCGGTAGTTTCAATAGTAAATTTCTTAGGTTTTATAGAGAAATCGAAAGGTGTTACTGTGGAGCCAAAGAATTTACTTAGCTTTCATACAGAATATATTTCACCAATTGTTCTATTCCTCCATATTAACATTATTATTTCTTTAACAAAGTATTGGTCTTGAACATATTTCATATACCATATATTGGTATATTTCATAAACAAGTTTCAGGAAGAGCTATAGTTTCTCTTTATTCAGCAGTAGTTACTAATATTTTGATTAGATCATTTGAACGAAAATCTATTAGGTTATTTCCTCACATTTCTTCAAAATGAAATGTTGTTTTGAATATGTCTATGATTTGATAACATGATTGTGACAGTTAATGGTGTTTACTGCATTAACCAAATAATTTCTATACGAAAACACGATTTACTACAGGCTGAAAATGAGGGTTTCCAAGGCATACAACGCTCCATTGAGGAACATACTTTTTTCCACTAGACCTTCAGCGTCTTCTGAATAACTGGAATATACATATTTTACTCATTATATATCATCCATGAATAAATTCGTATCGTCAAACCTCTTAATATAAGGGCATATTCTCATGCTTCTCGTCTCGCTCGTCTTCGGCGCGGCTTTATTTGTTACGGTGGTCGATTAGGTACATGATTTTCCATGAAACGATTAACATGTTTGTCGATACTTCAACCATTTATTTTAATATGACAATTCGAGCGTCGAATCCACTTATCATACTGTCTATTAAAACTCACTACGATGCATCATATCATCTGTGACGCAGTGGTCAATGTGTCAGTGGTCAGCGACAATTCAGACCTCAAGAAAGATATTAGTGGCCTCGACAGGAACCGCTTCGTATTTTAAACCTTATTATAACTAAGGCTGTGGACAAGCACTGCATACTATTGGTTCAAGATATTTTGTGACAAGGTGACACTTTGCATCTTTCTTGTGGTTTTGAAACAATCTGAATCACTGTATTTTAGTGCTAGCTCTGTTAGACAAAATACGGCAAATTTTGTCATTTAGTTCAACGCTCGGTGTTTGGCATATAGTCAGGAGAATAGGTTTTGACCTAATTTGTTTAGTCCTTATTATATAAGGCATTTGCAGGTGGGGTGGAGTATAATCTCCAGTGGTTTGAAAATTACCCTCTGCGAAGTAAAATTTTGCATTATATTGATGATCTCAAGTTTTTACTCCGATTTAGATTGTTCTCGAAACTACCAAGAGATGGCGTTTGGTACGTTATACTGCGGTGGAACGTAGCAACGTCTACTAGATGTGAGCCTCGTCTGTCAAAGGTGTATTCGCTTACACTGCACTGACGAGACCCAAGATAAGGTGAAACCGGTCTGCAGTTAGCGGTATCCTGAGATAGGTAACACTTTGCATCTTCCTTGTGGTTTTGGAATAATCTGAATCACTGTATTTTAGTGCTAACTCTGTTAGACAAAATACGGCAAATTTTGTCATTTAATTCAGCGCTCGGCGTTTGGCATATAGCCAGGAGAATACCTACTTTGACCTAATTTGTCTAGTCTTTATTATATAAGGACTAGACATTTTTAGCTGGGGTGGAGTATAATCTCCTTACTTCAGTAGTATGATGATGCTAAATCATAACGCTAGTTAAGAGAATAAGTACATACAGTGGTACACTTACTTCTAACAGTTTGGTGCATTTGTTACTAATTGCTTTGTATTATTATTTTATTCCCTTGTTACGATGCGTACGTCTATGGAGCGCAGCACATTTCCCACAGCCTTACTTATAGCTTTTGATGATCATCGTTTTTTGTACAAAAAATTGTTACATTTTTTGTCGACATAAAGTTGCTTATAGTTGAAACATAAAGAAAATTATAACGTCAATAAAAACAGATGCAATCATATTAATTTTATTCTCAATATGCATGGTTTAATTACCACCTGCTGAGATCCTTTCCTTGTATAGCAAAGTTATAATTAGATAATCACAAAAAGTTCATTACATTAAAAAACAGAAATCGTATTAAATACCTAGTCACACTAACCTGGGTCTTAATACATCAATTAATAAAACATTAGTTTTTGTGCCACACCAGTTAGTCTTCCATGTTATAATTAAAAATTATCTTCATAACATATAAATCTTCTCACTTAATAAAAACACTGCGAGATATTTTACTCGTTTTTTAACAAACAGTAAACAGGAATATGTTTAATTTTATTTTTAAGGCGAGTTAATAACCTCCCGAGCGTTAGAGTTACTGCCACAAGTTAATTAGCCATAACATTTTTTATGATCATTTTGTCTGCCTAAACTAAGACCGTTTACACCTAATGCGATTCGGTATAATAGAATTTTAGTATACATTTCTTTATTTTATGTAATTATGAATAAATAAATATTGTTTAATTATCAATTCTTCATTTGAAAAATTTTGTTTTCTGCTAGGGAACATATACTGAGATGAATTAAAAAAAAGTAGTATATTAGGATCAAACAAGAATCAAGTTCTTCTTTCAAATAAAACAACAAGAAAGAGAGTTTTGACATAAGACAAAATCTCGCTATAGTATTTGGGAGTAGGGCGATGATTTACTGTGAAATTTAGAAAACTTCAAATTGTATAACAAGTGTTGAGTACTAGCAAACTATTATGGTGCTTATGAGTATAGACGGTAAAGAACATCTGACGGAAGTAGGTGTACATGCTGCTACCGGTATTGCTTTCGATCGATTTTAAAAATTGCTGATATTGAAGCAGTAATCAGAGAAGGACATAGAGGACGCTAGAAAAACAGAAGAAACCGGTAAAGAGACAGTTCCCAAGAAAGCAAGCTTGTAATAGAATGCCGCAGAGCTGACTGAAATCATAAATCGTCTACTGGATTAGAGAAAAGCCAGTGTTATTTTCTATGATGAATTATTATGGTGGAGCCTTGATTATAGAGGGAATATAGATGCTCAAATATAATATAAAATAAGACGTTTTAGAATTACATTTTACTTTTAAACCGATTGTCAGAAACACATTAAGTATGATAACGCTTACTTACATAGTACAACGTAGGCAACTATAAATTGGCCATCTCGTTGCTCAGACTCAAATCCTGAAAATGTCTGGGACGTTTCACAAATAAGAGCAATACATTATTGTTTTCCTTGCGCTGGAGCAATTTAGAAATTATGACTGAATAAGACATATACATTTTTTAAGACATTATTCATATGAATACATATACCTTTTTTACGACATCCTCGTTTAAACATGGCTCCACATACGCCTATTGACAACCGTGATGGTTTTTGTATATATTAGTTTTAAGTTGTGTAAATATTAGAAAGCAGAAACTCTTGTATATTATGCTAGTACTTGGAACAATGACACATCTGTTTCTTAGGGGTAAAAATGCGATTATGTCAGGCAATAAATTTCCCTTTTTATTGCTGCAGCCAGCCACTTGTTAAAATTCTAGCAGATTTGGTCGATGATTTATAAGAAGTGTGGCGTCTGGTAATAATCGCACCAGGCCATTGGCTTTTGCGATAAGATTTCAAGTTAACCAACTCCCGCATCTCTCCTAGAAATATCAGCTCCACGTTCGGTACTAGCTTGTTCTCTATTTATTTACTTGCTTGTTACTCTATTCTAAGTAAACGTAGCTATAACAACAACATAACCATTAGTATCATTTCACCACACGCACCCCGAAGACCGCTCTAGTTTCGTATAAGTTTCATCCCCGAACTCGATATACTTTAAATTGCTTCAAAATTTACCCCCAAAAAGGTCCCCAATTCCGGATCAGGTCTAGGTAAAGCAACCATTTCCAGTTACATACGCTGAAGTCTAATACTACCTTTTCTCAACATATTACCGTCGAACTAGATACACTCGACTTTTTTACAGTCGGTTCTCCGCCTATAAGACTTAGCTTCTAGTGAATACTCTTGCGAGGATACAAGTAATGATGTGCTGATTTCAATAGAACAGGCTTTGTTTCAGTCGACAAATGTCCTAAATATATTATTTGAATATTCAAAGCGACTATTATGTACGGTCATCAATTTGCTTTATGTATTGCATTACAAGAACATTGGCAACCTATTTAATATGAATTAACACTGGTATAGTAACACCATTAACACTGTGCCAAATTAAGTTTGAAAACTAGAACAAAGCTAATAGAAAAAATAACGTACAAAGCATACCCATTCTCTACGTAATAGTTGATGGTATTGTTTCGTTATCTGATTTCCATAGCATTTAAATTTCAGCAGAAATTATACTTATGCTGTCTGTAAAGTTTGTAAAGTCTGTAAAGTATTGTTCCAAATGGAACAATATTAGAATAAGGCCTGAAACAATGAAGTTATTAATGAAGTCATACCCGTATCTAATCCTCATTATTTTATTTAGTTAATCCTTAAAAATAGCTGCTCCACTGTAACTAAATAACGGGGGCGTTCTATTGTTGACGCTTTATTACCACCAAGGCGTCTATTACCCATGCGTATGCTTGCATTGTATTTTTTACTTTTTTCCGCAAAATACACATAGAAAATCTTATAACACAAAGTAATCCCATACAGTATGATGCTTTTTCTAATTTTGATTTGATGAGATTGATTTATATAGTCGATACATTTTGGACTTTTTTGAGTGTCTCAGTTGGAACTATATGATTTGAATTGCGCGCCATTTCTGTTCTGTCAAAGATAGGATGTCAACAGTTAACAACTGCTATCTACAAACTATTCGACGTTATCATCCCGCGATTAACAGTTTAACAACGAATAGTTTGTGTATAACTGTTTTATGAATGTGGGCGATTATTTACAGTTGCTTTAAGAAATATTCGCACAAAATTAAGACAAAATGAAGTGCCTACATAGTTAACAGTTCGTAATTTTAATTAAGAAATTTGAGGAGACGGATTTTGTTATTGATAAGATAACACCAATACGTTCTCGTCGTGGTGAATCGGATGACAATATTGCTGTGGTGACAGAAAGTGTACGGAAGTATCTAAACACATCAATTCGATGTCGTGCACAACAACTGAATCTGTCAAGAGTCACCACGCAACTGACGCAACAACTAAAAGTTACAGACCATTTACAACGTCGTATATTTGTTAATTGTGTGTTAGAAAAGAAAGGTGATTTTTGCAACAACATTTTTTGAGCGATGAAGCACATTTTCATCTCGATGGAAAAAGAAATGCATCCACAGAGATGCACGGTTTAGTGCGCATTAGTAATTAGTGGCAGAGTAATTAGACCATACTTCTTTGAAAATGAATCAGGTAATGTTATCACAGTAAATGGTGAATGCTGTCGTGACATGTTAAACAATTTCTTTTTCCACCAAATTGATGATTTGGGCTCGAGCAACATATGATTTCAGCAAGACGATACAACGTATAATACAGTACGTGCAACCATAAGTCTGTTGCATACCAAATTTCCTGATCATGTCTCGCGGAATGCTGATATTAACTGACTTGCAAGATCATGTGATTTAACATCACTGGACTTTTTTCATTGAGTTTATGACAAGGGAAAAGTGTACGCCACCTAGCCGGAAACAATCTGAAATAGACCCGGTTTTATTCGCCCGTGCAATGGCACGGCATGCATTTAGCAATTTTGCTAAAATGAATGATGTGCCAGATGAGCCGAGGCGATCATATGAACGATATTCTTTTCCAATTATGGCCGTAGCGTTGTTGAATAATAAAAAATCTCAGTTTGTCAAATATTATTAGTTTTATTCACAAATCATATCCTATAGTTCCAATTGACACACCTTATATTATAGAGAAATCTTATAGTCCTTTAACAATAGTTGCCACCTAATATTAGCATCAACACGCCTAGGACGTGAAATAATTCCAGTGCACTGTCGCCTACTTACTTAGACGCATATTTGTGTGCACTAATTTTCATTTTAACTCACAATTGGCTGAACGCAACCAGAATTATTAATTAAAGCATCGTCCGAGCGGGCTCTCATATTTTCATTAAAATGCAGTTTTGCGTGGCAAAACGCGACAGCACGGTTAATTGGCGCCATGGGCTGAATCAACAAATTTTGTTTATTTATTTTTTTTTTTTTCAGTGGAACAGTGCTACAGCCAGTCGATGAAATGTCAGTTCTATTGTCTTCAATTATATTTTTTTATGCACGTTACTCGGCTCTACGCAACCGACGCAATTATATATGTATTTATCGCGAATGTTCCTATTATATAGCATGACTCAATAAGAATGCTCCAAAGCTCTTAGTCGAAAGCGAAAATATGTAATTTTTATTTTTTCAATACATACATATACTCGTATTACAAGATGCCATTCAGTTATCATATGAAAAACATTAAGAGCGAAAAATAACGTTATTTAAGTGGCGACCATTTTTACCACACCCGTAAACGAGTAAAGAAATTGTCCATGTGCAGCTGTACCACGTCAGGTGAAATAACTTCAATTCCCCTTGTTAGTACAGCAGAAAATTCGGCAAGGATACGTGGTTTCTCAATAAAAACTCTTGCTTTGAGGTATTCCCACAAGAAATAATCGCTGGGCAACAGGTCCGGCGATCGTGGAGGTCACTAGATATCGCCCTGCAGGAAAAAGAGGCGCCTAGAAAAATGTTTCCTCAAGAAAGCCATAGTCTTCCTGGAAATGTAGCCCCGTCTTGCTGAAAATAAACTGCATCCGTGTTTATATTACATCTCAGTTTAGGAATAAGAAATTCGAGCAGCACCGTAACATAACGGTGTGTGTTGAACAGTCATCGTGCGTTTGTCTTTTCTAAGAAGATAAGGACCGATGATGCCAAATCGAGCTACTGCTACACCACACAGTAACTCGGTCAGAATGAAGTGGTTGTTAGGGAAGTTCACGTGGATTTCCCTCCCACCAATATCGGAAATTCTGTTTACTTACAGCGCCGGACAAATGGAAATGCGTCTCGTCACTCATTATCAATACAGTGTCATGCAAGCAATTCCAATATGGTTACTGCGAATGTAAACCTCGGTATAAAATCACTTTGACGATGTTCCTGAACCACCATTATTTTATACGGGTAGAAGTGGAGGTCTAGCCTCCCCTTCGGAACTGTAATACTCATTTCAAAAGCGTCATATGTCTCTGCTAGACTCTGTATACGAAGGGCAAACTACAAAACTGATTATAAAAATTCAGATTATCTAACTGACTTTTACTCCACAGTACTAGTATATTATGTCCATGAACATTGAAGGTCATCCTTCTAAAGTCGAGAATGCAGATTGAGGGATCAAGGCTTGATAGAGCTCAGGTTTCCTATCCATTCGGGGCCTTAAAAATGGCTTACAATTCGCGGGTAGTAAATTATTTTTTGCAATACATTTTTACACAAATGAAAGAAAAAGAAATCAATATTGTGGACTTACACATCTATAAGTAATTTTAAATTTCGAGAAATGATTTCATTACCCAAAACTACTACTTAAAATGTACTCTTATATACTCGAACTTATAACTTTGTTAAAGCAATTTAAATTCTTACAACATAACTTCCCATTTCTCTGAAGACCCAAATATAATCTACTCTAACAAATTACCACTGTTTCTTAAGAAGCTAATTAATGAGTTTCTACATCTACAAAATAATTTCTTTGTTTAATAAATTATGTATAGCTAAAGTTATCGCAAACAACAATAGAAAGTTCTCCATAAAATATTCATGTAATGGCAATTAAAAAATTCTATAAAGTCACACATTACTAACCATTATTACAATAATTTACACAATATTATTTTAAATTTTATTATACGCATATATATCTTGCATAAATTGTATTTTTTTGAATGATGGTAATAAATGGAGATACATTTGGTTAAAGCTGTCCGCTAAAAGGTCAATTCGAAGTCCAGTGTTTAGTTTGTGAGATGAAAAGGTAAATTGATAAATAAATGAAACTGACAATAAACTGTAAATTAAATCTAATGACAAAATATCAGATCAGTAAGCAGATTAATTATTCTGTTATTATTATTGTCAAGTTGACTTTGTCAGGTAGAGATTTTAAAGATTGTATTCAATAAGCAGTAAAGTATTGAAATTATCCCTTTAACTGGAAAGAACGGAAGTGTTAATGATCGTTGGATATGGTGATAGATTAAGATCTCACAACGGGGCTTGGCTTGTGACTAGACCATCTATTTCAAGATCAGCAATAGATAGATTAGTCCAACTATTTTCGGATACTGGTAGTCTAAAAGATTTACTTTAATAAGACATATTTTAGGTTAGTAGACTTTAAATTAAACGTATTGCTGCTTGCAGTTGAACAACATCCGCAATAATTCTATTAGGTAATTGGGTTTGAACAACCATGCCATTTTTTCTATGGTTGCTTTTACTTCTTTTAAGAAATTTTGACAGCTGCTAAAGATTTAAAATATCTACGTTTAGAATTAGTTCTACCTTTAGCAGTTCTTTATCCATACTATGCAATGGGGATGATGATGTTTTTCGATAAAAGACTTGGTTTCAATAGAACTATTGAACCAAAGAAGTTATGTTGAATTAAATTAAACACAGCTTTATTTCGTTTTTTACAACTACCAGATAAATTATAACCATTTAACATGTTATTTAGCACTACTGCATTTGATATCAAGTATGGGGTCTTTCAATAAGAACGCTCGACTTTTTAAACGTAAATAAAACAAGTAATGTGTGAGATATTCAGTCAATTTCTTTATTTGAAAGATTATTTTATGGTATTAAGTGTGGAATATAACGTCTTTCAAATGTCCGCCGCGGCTTTGCTTAGTGGCACGTATTCGGGAGGTCCAATTTTCGATGACTTTGTCGCATAAATCTGGCTGAATATGCTAGATCGCGTTCGTTATGTTGACTTTGAGAGCATCAATTGTTTGCGGTTTATTCACATGGACATACGATTTAAAATAGCCCCAAAGGAAGAAGTCTAAAAGCATTAAATCGCACGACCTTGATGGCCAGTTCACGTTGCGAGATAACCATGCCCTCAAATCCTTCGTGCAGAATGTCCATGGTGGTTTGTGCTGTGTGGCACGTTACACCGTTCTGTTGGAGGCACATATAATCGGTATCCATATCATCCAGTTTAGGACACAAAAAGTTTCTTATCGATTTGTAGCGCTTGCCGTTAACGGTTATGGTAATGCCAGTTTCGTTTTGGAAGAAGTACGGATCGATTATTCCGCCAGACCAAAATCCGCACCAAACAGTGACTTTCTCGGGATGTATTCGGTTCTGGCTTATCTCGTGTGAATTGGTATCGTCCCAAATTCGACAATTTTGCTTGTTCACGTATCCATTCATCCAAAAATGGGCATGGTAGCTAAAGATTATTTTTTTGGCGAAATTTGGGTCAACTTCCATCTGATCCAGAGCCAAATCAGCGAACAGACAAGCGTTGTATATGGTCGTTTACCTTAAGTTTCTGGGTCAGTTCGATTTTATAACGGGTGCACACCCAAATCTCGACGATTCACAACAAATTTGACAGATATTGTTTTAACATCATGGCCGCTTTAACCTAACAGATTTCGACTGCCCTATTGAAAGACCCTGTATTTATTTTGGATTTTAGTAGAGAGACATGTTCTTACGTTTTTTTTTACAAACGAAATTAAATTAGATCCACGTTTTACCGCACACAAATAGTTGGAATAGCAGTTCTCGGAACTGTGGGGAACAAACCTATTGCTGCTATTTAGAATGTCCGTATTATACGTATCTGATCATTTATCAACTAAGTACATCCCATTAAATGTGAATCTTCTAAGACTCAATAACTAACTTTAATCAATTATCATACCTATAACTTGATGAACCCATCCATTTTGTTTTATTATTCCACATAATGTTCGCTACTTATACTACGGTAGCGAATCAGCAATTGTGGTTGACTTAACGGTGGTATTATAGCTGCTATTAATACTTACGTTAATTAGAAACGCGAGAATGGCTACCGGTCACAATAAACACTTACCTGAAAGAAAGAAAATACTGTTAACTACGGAAATATTTCATGGGGCAATAAATTTATTTAACACACGTATTTAAATAGTATAGGGTTTTTGTTGCAGTAGAAGGTACATTAGAGTTGTAGCAGAATACCTTATTAGATTCATAATACAGAGCCATTCTCCTTTTACTTATATTTTTTTCAGTTCTTCTGAACTGTATGTGAATTCATTTCCAGACCAAAGCATGAAACAATATTAACTTTTTCTTACCTATGTTATGATAAGTATTTATTAATGTTAAGAACTCTAATCTATGTAAATCAGTCAAATACCCAGCTTGTCAAGATTTCTCTATGTATGCGTAGAAGAAAGAGTGAGGCAGCATTCGGAGGGAAAAGGATGCACTTTACGCGAGGCCAAATCGAATTCTGCGTACATCCATATATATTCCATATTCATTCTGCAAAGGTCTCAATGCGATTGAGCAAAGGCCAGGCTATTTACTGCGCATCTCGTGGGCGGTCCGACATCGAAGTTTTGAGACTTGTTCCTTATTTTTGCCAAGTTGTACATTCGTTTACAATATTGGACAATCCCTTTTCCAAAGCTAAAAGAAACTCACTAATTATAAAAGCGAGCCTTAATCGATTAGTTAAGAATCATAGAACATTTAATTTAACAAAACATTGATTATTTTCAAAATTCCGTGTTGTTATTAATTTCATGAAAACTCCATTAAATCTTTTTCACTACTTTACATGTTGCTTTTTATATATCGATATTCAGAAATCCTTTCCAGGTACTAAACAATATATGTAGTTGATTAATAACAATTCAACTGAACTGAACAAGTCAATAAAATTATCGGGTAGGACTAAAGGTTAAAGAGATGAAGGGGGAACTTAATACTTCATTTCAATATTAGACAATGGAGATTAAAAGGAATGTTCTAAACGTCATGTGAACAAGTGAACATAATCAGAATTTTTTCACCTTATTGGTGAAGATTAGTGACTTCCACTGGGTAATCAATAGATTTAATACCTTTTTAACCTTTTATTTACTTTTTAACCTGAAGGGATAACATTTTAATAAAAAAGGGGTTTACTCTTTGCTTGAGCCGCCAAGGTCAAAATTCTATCAGTAGAATTGTGTTCCATTCTGTCATACAAACTTTGTAACCTTAAATCGCGTCACTTAATATCGTTAAATGTCTTTCTGTGTCATTATTTAACTGTTTATGTTGCAAAAGACTGGGGGTCTTTGCATTTATTGTTAATTTATTGATACCGATCGGTTTAAGTGTAAATGTCATATTCATACACTTTTTTCACCAAAATGTTTCAGAGAAAAATATATATCCCACTGACCATTAACGTAATATGAGAAGTATATTCACAGGTATAATGATTTCCCACTCTTAAAAATAGTAAGGAACTGAATATTCTTTTTATTATGTACTTTTACAGGCACGTCATGTACCGGGTTAGTCACCTAAAATTGACCTTCCCTCTATTTCTCATAATTTCAATCGAATCGAAAAATTCAAAAAAGATTTTTTTTAATTTTCTTGAATATTTAAACAAATTTTTAAAAACTCTGCAAATTGAAAGGGGGCGAACATTTTTTTATTTTTTTAAATGGAACACCCTGTATTTTTTTACTTAAAAAAAAGTAAACACAGTTTTCTGATCACAAAAATATATAATTATTGTATCTTGGTAAGTATAGTTCTTGAGATATTCATACAAATATATAGTCACATCACAGGAATAAGTTTGGCATAAGACCATAAATCAGGAGAGCTATGAACCGAAATAATTTAAAGAAACAATAATGCTTCGTTTGACAGTTATGTTATGTTTGACTTATGTTTGATTGTTACATTATTAATACGCTTTAAGTTAAGCTTTAATACACTTGTTAATATATCTAATATATTGATATGGGATATTCATTAGTCGAAAAGAAAGAAATATTAGATGTTTACTTAACCAGCAATAAATACAAATATATAGCTAAAAGAGAATATGCAAGAAAATATCCTGAAAGACGCGTTCCCTCCAAGAACACTTTCTCTAATATTTATCTCAAGTTTGGGGACAGCAAATCCTTAAAAGATAAGAAGCGAGAAAGAAAGAAGCCCAAAACAGGAGAAGATATGGAAATGGACGTTTTACTTTTTTTACCGAACACCCCAATAAATCTACTAACGCTGCTGCAGAAGAATTTAATATTTCTCAAGCAAGTATACGACGTATATTAAAACGTCACAAATATAAGCCTTATAGTATTTTGCCAGTTCAGCTTTTAACTGAAAATAACTTTGCCGACAGAAGAGCTTTTTGTAGAGAGATTTTGTAGAGATTGAGAGTGCAGAAAACGACAATAACTTTTTAAAAAACTTATTTTGGACCGATGAAAGTAGCTTTTCAACGGCTGCACTTTTTAATAGGAAAAATGCACATTATTGGATACCCGCAAATCCACATATTATAAAAAAGATAAAAACCCAAAGATATAATACAGTAAATGTGGGTCCCGTATTCATTAATGGGTCTTTGAATGCAGTTCAGTATTGAATATTCTTCGGAGTGAAGTAGAGAACTATTTAGATAATATTCCCCTTGCAGCCAGGAATTCTGTCATTTGGCAACAGGATGGTGCTCCTCCACACTCTGTACGGAACGTAACGGAATATTTAAATGACAAATATCTATTTTGGATCGGAAGATACAATCCCATACATTGGCCTGCTAATAGCCCAGACTTGAGTCCTTTGGGCTTCTTTTTGTGGGGAACACTAAAACAAAACATATACGAAAATTCGGTATATAATAACTCGGATGAGTTGAAGGACTGTATGAGTCAAGAAATAGAAAATTTGCGGCAAAATCTTCATTTATTTGAAAACATTAGAAATGAATTTATTAAAAGATGCCAACTATGCCTTGATATAAACGGAGGATACGTGGAGAACATATAGATATGTATAATTTTTATAAAGTTCATTGGTTTTATGTTATTTATTGTTGCGCATTGTATTTTTTTATCATTATTTCGTTATTTATGTTTTGTGTTCATTAAACTTTGGTGTTGTCATTTTAATAAAGGTTTATTTGTTTATTATAATTATTATGTGTTGCCGCATCAAAGAATTATCATACTTTTTTTCTTAAAAAACAAGATGTGTCGTTATATCTCAAAAGCATAGCTCTCCTGATTTATGGTCTTATGCCAAACTTATTCCTGTGATGTGACTATATATTTGTACGAATATCTCAAGAACTATACTTACCAAGGTACAACAATTATATATTTTTGTGATCAGAAAATTGTGGGTAACTTTTTTTAAAAAAATACAGGGTGTTTCATTTAAAAAAAATAAAAAAATGCTCGCCCCCTTTAAATTTGCAGAGTTTTTAAAAATCTGTTTAAATATTCAAAAAAATTTATAAAAAATTATGTAAAATCCTTTTTTGAATTTTTCGATTCGATTGAAATTAAGAGAAATAAAGGGGGATCAATTTTAGGTGACTAACCCAGTACATCATAATGAAACCAAATTCACTAATTTAGAGACATTAAGGTATATCCAGACATGCAACAACTAAGGGCAACATAACACCGACGGAGACATGGAAGAGGGATGCGTAACGCCACTGTACAAGCCTTTGCTATGACGCCGAAAACCGACAAGCTACGGAACGCTCCGATGTTGCGCGAAGACGTTACGGTGTTACGCTGTGTGTGTTCCTTAAGTATGTCACGGGGCGGCGTTACGTTATGCTTCGTTTTTGCATGTCTGGACGCATCTTTACGCTATATAAAATGTACCAAAACAAGCTTTACACAAAGCAACATCACATTTCTGGTATATCGTGTTGCTTCTTTTTTCCTGTTTACACTACACTACAATAAACACTGGGAAACTATTTTCTCACTTGTGTCACATGCTGCTCTTATGTAAGACTATTGATTTGAAATTCTAATAACAGATGTCGCGATGTACACCTTATTAGTGCGTAATACATAAATAATAATAAAGTGAGATACACAAATCCCAATAATACTTTGGCGGCGGTGATTTAAGGCTGGTAGGAAAAATATATCTCATATTCCTATAGGTGTTAACCCAAAGGATTAATAATCAAAGGGAAATGCTAATCATTAACGCATCTAGTGGCCTAAACTGAAATTCATATACACCCTATAATAAGTGTCGCCAACAGCCCACCTGATCGTGCCACTGGAGATGAAGCGAAAAATATATTCTATTAATAATTATATGTGCATATGAAATAAGACGTTGTTTCACCACGTATAAGACTGGCTGGAAAATAAATAAATTTAGGCATCATATTATGATGCCCAAATTTATATAAAAAATAGTTATATAAAAAATAAGCTTCACAAAATTGCTAAAAAGGGATATAATTTATCCATCCTTCTCTTAAGATGAAGTTGGTGTTCAATTAAGTAGACAATACGACTTGGGGATACCTATTTAAATATGACTACATATATAAAGATAAAAGCATTATTTATAACTATATTAGCACATTTCCTTTAAGTATGCAATAAAATCCGTAATCTCATATCCATAAGTATAGTGCTCCAGTCTATTAATTATTATACATCTACGCTTTAAAGTAAATTACTTAGTGGGAGCATAATTCACATTTTACGACTGTTCTAATAAACTTGAGATGTGTGGTCTTCTGGAATGTGTTTAATTCCTTGGTTTCCCAAATGCTTTCGTTTATTGTAGAAATTTGCGTGAAAAAAACAATATATGTTATGTGCATACTCACTCTATACATTTAGGTTGCAAATGCAACAAATTTGAAAAAACAGATCAAGTTGACCAAAAAAATTAAATGATGATTTGAAACTTGATGCAATGCTAACCGATGAAAGAATTAACTCAGCAAAGAGATATTTCGAAATCAAAAATTCACCGTTATGTAAAGAAACAGAAATGGTATACACTTAAAGTGCCCTTGGTCAAAAATCCTAAAGTTCAAGAGCCCCTGATAATACTCATCCTGAAATTTTGCGAAAGTATCAAACATCATAACTAATAACTAAAACTTATATAACAAATCTACTACAGATTTTGGGCTAATTGTATAAATAAATCTTTAATGGAGTACGTTACCTATATGCGAACAGGAACCGATGTGCATTAATTTAGTTGTTACCCATCCATCTTTACCCTGTAGCTATTAAGATAAACATGAAGCTTATCATTAATATCGAAAATTTAATGGTGTTAACGACAAAAATGCAAGGCAATTAAATACACGAAGGAAGTGGGCGCTATTTTCGGTCTCTCCCACATTATAATGACGAAGTTGACGTATTAATTGTGCTATTAGTTTTAGGACCTACTCGTGGGGAACTGATTGCATAAGTACCATATTTGTGTTGCAGGTGGGTTCGTATATTATTAATGCTTCACATTTGTATAGTTGCATTTATAATTATAATACACTGTATGAATTATGTTTCATACGGGGTGGTCAAGACTTAAGGTTTATTTTCAATGGGAGATATATCTTAAAACAATTTATGCGAAGTAAAAATATAGTTTAAATCATAAAAAAGGACAAAAATCGCAAAATATTTGTTTTGAAAAGACGCTCGAAGGGGTAAAAAGGTATTTTAAATTTGCCGTCTTTTGAAATACTGTAGTTCGATGTACAGTATCGTACGTTTGTATGGTCAAAGGCGGCGCATTTATTTAAACGGCAAACTCTATTTTTTGTTCGATAATGCGATATTCGATATAGTGAAAGGGCACATATCTTTAAGTATCGTTATAAAAATATTATCAAGTTGCATAAAGAAAATTTCGGGAAAATGCAAATTATGTTGGAATTGTGACAATTGATTTATTTAATACCTTGCTTAGAAGTAGTTGAAATTTAATGTCAGTTACGTCAAGTTAGCTTTTAAAAAAATTGATGCTTGTATTTTCCTATTTGAAATCAAATAATCTTAGTAACAATGTCTCTTGGAAAAATATCGCATTGAAATTCTTATGATGTCTTATTATGGAGATAGGAGAAGAACTACAGTGGAAGTCTGTATGTACTCCTTTTAATGAGGCTCGTCAAGAGTTTTCGCCTATAGCACGATCTCTTGTCAGTAAAATTGTAGGTAAAAACAGAGAACAGGGACATGTACGCGATTTATCCAGAGCTGATCGGCAAGAAATCAATGCAGATACACAACTTGACATTTTCGTAAGAGTTGGTGAAGATACACATTTCAGTTCTCGTCAGATTGGCTTGGATATGAATTAGAATTATACTACAATATTTAGCGTTTTACAAAAATTTAAATTTCACTTTCATTATCCCCAAGAATTATTATTTGCAATGTGCAAGGTATTTGCAATTTTTAGAGCAAGAGTTTATTCCAATACTGACAGTTTTATATCCAAAAGCAAGGAACCGGACATACCTGATAACAGACTTTGGTATCAACAGGATGATCGTATTTACGCTCTTCCTGTTCACACTTACAGGTTGCCAATAATAGGAAACAGTATGAGATTCTCTGTGTATGCGTAGAAGAAAGAATGAGGCAGCATTCGGAGGGAAAAGGATGCACTTTACGCGTGACCAGATAGAACTCTGTGTACATTCATACATACTCGATGTTCACTCTGCAAAGGTCCCAATGTGACTGAGTAAAGACCAGGCTATTCACTGCTGTACTTGGATAACATATTTCCGTAATAATAGGTGAGTGATGTGGAGTGGCCACCTCATTCCCCAGATCTTACATCCCTTGATTTTTTCTTAAGAAGTCATTTAAAAACTAAAGTCTACTTAAATAATCCCGAAAACATAGATGATTAGAGGAACGAATTGGACAGGAAATACGCAATATCGGACCGGAAATAATTAAGAATGAATTTCTCAGAGTGCAGAAAGAATTTATTTTGAGACTAGGGATTGTCAAATAGCTAATGGGCAACAGTTTGAACACATTATTAGTTAATGTGTTTATTTAGTTTTGTTTATAAATAAATCGATTGTCACAATTAATACACAAAAAAAATGCTTATTCACTGTATCGAACAAAAAATTGGGGTTTTTGTTTAAAAAAAATGCATCTTCTTTGACTCTGTAAATTTACATCACTGTACATGGAACTAAGTTATTTCAAAAGATTGCAAATTTAAAATATATTTTTATCCCTTTAAGCGTTTTTCATGAAAAACATATTTTGCGAGATTTTATACGAGCTTCAAACTTCTTTTCCACGGCGGATAACGATTACAACATTTTGGTGTAAAGTTGTATATTTAGTACAAAACACGTAATGACTACCTACTGGTAATTCTGGTCTGAATTGGAGCAGCTTAAATGCTACTGATACTGTTTTATAGTCATAGAATGCTAAAATCGTTTCTACTCTTGCTCATATCTCCAATCCTAAATTAATTTTCTTAGCAGTCTTTGAGACAGGGCTTGAGGAACATATCGAACTACGTTAATGTTTGTAAGCTGATAGAAATTGATTGGTAGAAACTGACAACAAAACAGTGGCGACATATAGACAACTCGTGCTTGAAACGTCGGCAGCCCGCTGACGCGTTTACTTCGCAATGCTTTAAACACGTGTTCCGTAATTCGTACCAGGCGCAGTCCGGGCTGAAAATATATTCGCTCCATTGACCGTTCGCTTCATTGAACTGAGGGTAGTATTTTTGGAAGCAATTTAAAATTTAGCTTCACTTGACTTGTAGTTTAATTAATATTGCAGATGAAAATGTAATGTAATGCTGTTTTAATTAATACGAATACATAAATTAAATGGAATTACTTTTTATTTTTTATTACTAGCAAAATTTAGTCAGTGCTGCAGCACGACAGCCCTTATATACTAGCCACCACTGTAATAAAATTCCAAAAATTGGCAAAACTTTAGGGTTTTTTAAAGATTTTCTGGGTCTTGTAATTCTCATCGTAAACGACAATATTTGCGAATGTTTCTACCATAAAAGTATTGCTAAGGATTATATGCGTAGGATCAACCTAGAACGTTAATTCAGATTAGATGTATTGACATTACCAACGACACAGGTGAGTGATTTATCGTTGTGCGTTAGAAGTGCTCATATCGACACCACACCGATAGTGACGGAGGATATCTTTTTCAACGGCTCTGCATCTGGAGTGCCAGATGATAGAAATGGATTCGCCGCTGTTGTATACAAGTGGTTCTAATTACCTTCTAATGCTTTACGAGGGCTATTAATATCCGTAAACACATAATAAAGAAGACACATAATGGTGCAGTGACCTTTCACATACGAGGAAAAAATACATAATTTACTTGTGATCGTGATCCCATTCATCTTGTCGGCGCTATAGAACTTTAATGGGTCGCCTACAATTATAAAATAACAACCAGCCGCACCAAATATACCCTAAATATAGATAATGAAAGTAAGAAGTCCTTAAAGTATAAAAAGGCATAGTTTCCATAAGATAATTAAATATAAATTTGATATTTCTACTCCTGTTTCAAGCTTGTACATTTTTATATTAAAAACCGATATTAGTGTAAAAGTCTCTCAGGGACCCCTGACAAAAATATCGTATTACTGAGATGAAGTAAGTAATTCTTTACTCAGCTATATAATAATCATAACCTAATGATAATGATCTAAAAATATTATGGGTTTGCAAATCCGATATGGTATTCTGAGGGGTAAGTAAGTGAACCAGACATTTTGACAGAAGAATGCGATATTGCGGTGCAATATATGTTCAGTTCCAAACAGCTGTCGAAAACAGGAGCTCTTTATTTCGATTCAACTTTACACTTGAAAGAAATTTGTTTATTTTTTTTCAAGTGTGAAGTTGAATCGGTATCCTAAATAAATTGTGTTTGAAATTATGTGAAAAGGGTTTGATATTTCCTGTAACGTAAATTAGTAGTTAAAACAAGAATACTATACGTTTGTAAGGGTATGAAGACTCTAAAGTTTGACGGTCTGTCAATTACTGGAGTGGGTCGGAACTCGGAATCTTTGATGTGAAGATAACAGTGACTTAGTTTTCCACAAAACACTAAAACACTACACTCGACGCACGTTTTGTTAAACAGTTAAAACAGTTTTAATCATTTCCAGATGATGCCAATGTTGTTGGCGAAAAGCGTGTCGAGTGTAGTGTATAGTGGTTTGGTGTTTTGTGGAAAACTAAGTCAGTGTGGTCTGTCAATAATATAGAGCCATTGTAGTCAAGTATTCATTTATGGCAATCTATCATGAATTAATAGTTAGTCATTTTTATATTTCTGGTAACACCTGGCTCCACATACGCCTATTGACTGCCGTGATGATTTTACTGCCTCAGCACTTCTTAAAACTTTTGCAGAATAGGTCAACGGTTTATAACAAGTGTAGCGTCGGCTTTTGGGATAATTTTTTCGATCAGTCTATTCCCACATCTCGCTCCGATACATTGTCTCTTTCGGTACTAGCTTATCTAGAAGAAAAGAACTAGTATAGTTTTGAAAAATTGACTCATATTGATCAAAAATTTCCTTAGGATAACTTAGGATATTAAGTGAGGAGCACGGTTTCATCAGGATATCCTAATAATGGAAAAAAGGTATCAAGGGAGGGAAGGGGAAAAGGTGGGACCGTCACATGATGGCCGACTACTGTTGGAATTTGCAAAGAAAAATATAAAAGAAATCGTACAACAAGAGTTTCTTTTACATTTTAAATATTTTCTGCGTCTATTATTCTTTATTTTCTCGTTAGATTTCGTATATAAAAAAATTTAAAACAAGAGAAATTGCTGAAAATAATGTATTTTGTTTTTCTTACTTTGCATTTTCATATTAATCATGTATGATTGTTTCAGAAACTAGAGCCAATCAAGAAACAGTAATGCCATTTTCATTATCATTAAATTCCTGGCCACAAATTGACTGTTCCCCGGTGTTATAGTTCCAATAACTTTCCTAATTTAACTTAGTGACTATATATCATTCACAGTAACAAAAAAATATATGTCCCACTAGGCTTTGAAAGGAAACACATAACTGCTGAAGTGATCAGGAATAAAGTGGTTTCAACTATAAAGTCATATATTTAGCACAAATTAGTAAGTCTTGATTACCCAGTGCAATGAGACCAAATCTCATTTAGAAAAAATTAGGTGTTCTGGTGCTAACCATAAGATCTTTTTGAACTTTAAATGAATTGCGTGAATAACGGCACACCGATTTTTCGTTTAAGTAATGGATTAAATATGCTTGATCGACCTGGCTCAATACAATTTTTGCAGTGCAATGCCAACTGATCGAACAACGACAAACACTCATATATTCCTCATTTTATATGCTCGTTGTAAAGTTGTTCCCAAGCGTACCAGCTGCTATAACATTTATTACTCTTAAACTCGAGGCAAAAGAAAAACAAAACACATTTTCCTGAGAATGGCCTCGTGTAAGAGCTGTTTCCCTTTTTTTTTTCTGATCGCCTTCGCAAGTTTTAACGGCCTTCCAGGATTTTTAATTCCCCATTTTAATTTCCTCAAATATATTACGCAAGTGTTAAACAGGCTTACGGGCAATTAAAACGCGCCATAAACGTTTAGTGCCCGTGGCGTACGGTACGGAGTTAAAAAAGTTAACAGAACCGTTTATCAGTGGTGCTCCGTGGTGCCCGTAAAGTTTAACGGCCACTGATGGCGAGAGAATTTTATATTAAACAACTTCGAATTGAGTAATGAAACCTGGCTACAATGTTTTGGATAGGAAGCAGCGAACTGTTATCTACCTACGGGTTTTAATCGTAAACGGTGCATTATATTACGGCCATGAAAGCCGCGTTCCGCCCTGTAAAATCTTCATTTCAACCTACATTGTAGTATTTCCACTGGCAGTTAATGCCGAATCGCGGGCCGTTAGCTCGTAATTATGCACAGTATCGGTATCGGAATGCCGGCGTTTTGCTCGCATCCTACATTGTTCTGTTACCTCGGTCATATTTCATGCATGTCCCGTCTGCGTCCTTATTATTAGCCGTAATCGATTTTCGTTGGGCCTCATTGTATAAAAAAAATAACTTGGATCCTTACCCTTTTAAATTGATTAAATTTGTCGTTCCCTAAAGATTTCTTATATGCCGCGCACATGTTATGACGCTTAATAATATAGGGTGTTTCAATAATGGCGCTCGAAATTTGTTAGGTTACAGAGGCCACTTTGTTAAAGCAACATCTGTCGCGTTTATTATGAATTGTCCAGTATTGTATGGCAAATCACCACGGAAGGTTAAAGCGTTTAAAAATATGTACAAATCATCAAATCTTATTTTCAAAATCAGTGCTTCGTTCGAGTAACGTTCCTCGCATTACGTTATTTTTATCCTCGTCACAACCGTCCCGCCGAGTCGACTATTCGAAATTTACTGGCCAAATTAGAGTCAACTGGTTTGATAAATAATCAGCCAACATCCGTACGTCACCGAAATGCAAGTTCTGCTGAAAACATCGCTGTTGTGTGTGAGAGTGTACGGGAAAACACGAGACAGTCAATTTCTCGTCATTCACAAGAACTTTGCTTTTCTGTGAATTCCACTTGGCGAATTTTGTGTCGCGACTTGGCTCTGCAAACGTATAAAATCCAACCAACCCTGAAACTTAAGGCAAACGACCATAGACAATGCCGCGCCGTATGTTCTCTGATTGGGATCTGGAGCAATTAGAAGTTGACCCAAATTTCGCCAAAAAAAACAAAATCATCTTTACCGACGAGGCCCATTTTTGGATGAATGGATATGTGAACAAGCAAAATTATCGGATTTGTGACGATACCAGTCCACACGAGATACACCAGGACCAAATGCATCCCGAGAAAGTCACTGTTGGGTGCGGATTTTGGTCTGGTGGAATTATCAGTCCATACTTCCAAAACGAAACTGGCATTGCCATAACCAAGCAATTTCTTGGCCTAAACTGGATGATATGGATAGCGACCATATGTGGTTTCAACGGGACGGCGCTACGTGCCGCACAGCTCATGCCACGATGGACATTCTTTACGAGCAATTTGAGGGCATGGTTATCTCGCCCAGCGTTGACATGTACTGGCCATCGAGATGCGATTTAACGGCTTTAGACTTCTTCCTCTGGGAATATCTTAAATCGCAGGTCTATGCGAATAAACTGCAAACAGTTGATGCCATCAAAGTCAACATAGCGAACGCCATCCAGCAAATTCAGCCAGATTTATGCGACAACGTCATTGAAAATTGGACGTCCCGAATATGGTCTACCAAGCAAAGCCGCAGTGGACATTAGAACGACATTATATTCCATATTTAATACCATAACATATTCTTTCAAATAAAAAAAAAGTTGAATGATATCTTACACACTACTTGTTTTATTTAAGTTTAAAAATCGATCGTCCTTATTTAAAGACCTCTATTTTTAAATCATACAGTTGGCAACGATGATTTAGATTGACAGATTAAGATAACCTGTAAGCCTAAACTCAAATAATAATGTTTCAAAACAAAAACCTGCTACCTATTTTTATATTATATTGAAATATACGTTGGGAATTTGAGATCCTGATTGCGCGATGATAGCACAAAAACCGAACTACCTCAGCGAGAGTATCAGGTCGTGGATAGGAGGACCAGCTCTTGATTAGTAATATTTATTTTTCTTATTGTATATGTAATAATTAATCACAAATATAAGGGCAACAGTAAGTATTAACTCATTGCAAGCCCTGACTTCCATACAAGTGAATAGAGAACCAATTCCTAGTAATCCATTAAAAAAAATGAGACCACAAAAATTATAATTGTATATAAAAAACATTATATAAGTACTTGGCAGAAAAAAGAAATAGCATTTTATTTTATTTCTCACAACATTATTTCACTCAGTTCACATAAAAAAACAAAATTATAATTTACTTATACAACAATCGTCTGTATGTAAAATATAAAAATACAAGTAATATTTTTGGTCCGTTTAAAAAAAATCATGTTCCCAATTCTGGTGGAATAATCGAGAACACTCGGATGGCGAAACGAAGTACTAAAAAGCATGTGAAAAACCAGAGAAGTGAAAAAAGAGGAAAAAATAAAATAAACAAATATAAAAATTAAATGGAAGTGGCATAAAATGGAATAAAAGCCCTGAAAGTTTCATTAAAATGATGAAAAAAAAACTTCAAAACAGTTTATATATTTAGGTATTCTAGATGAGGGGCGACTTAACAAGTAGTCCAGATTCTCAACTTTCTGGAAGATTAGAACGTGCGTCTACGTTCTAATGATAAAAAAAAGAAAACATATTAAATATTAATGTGCAGAAACAATAAAAAAAACTTACGGGTCAAGTTCAATAGAATTCGACACACAGTCAGTCGGGAAGAAATCTCACAACAACTTCAATGATAAAATGTCAGTGGTGAGTTCTGAATTATGAATCCTAGCAACCTGGAGTGCAGTGAAATTGTACTAAAATATTTAAACAAAACCATCGAACTCGACGCTATAACTAAACGAGTGGACGAATAACTGAACTAAGCTGTTTCAACAAGTAACACAAGAAAGATTAAATACCAGGGAATAAGAATACGCAGAATAAATATCGATAAACACAAAACAAAAATATACGAAATTCAGGGAATTGGACTCGAAAAAAAACAAAATTGAAAACAGAAAACTAACGTACTTAAATGGCATATATTTAAAAAAATGTAACAAACAATATAAAGTAACATGCTATACACTTCCGTTTCCTTTTCACGTTCCCACACACGTTCCCCTTCTCTTGCCACTCCCAATTGCATTCCTGTTCTTCCTCCTTCTTCTTCCATTTCTCCTTTTCTCCCTCTAGTTTTTCTTCTTTCTTTCCATTTCCTTCTCCTTCCCATTCCCCTCAGCTTTTCCCTTATTCTTCTCTTTGGCTTTCATTTCCTCTTTCTCCTACATCTATTTTTTTAAGTTCTACGTAATATCCTCGAAATATCTACAGCATATGCATGAACTACCACAAAACAGTAGATTCTTTTATTAAAAAAAAATCATGCACTGCTACTATTAGGTTTCAGTAAAGTCTTCTCATTTGCCGACTTCTTTACACAATGTGCAATAATTTGTAATATTAGATGTAGTGACATCATTATTTATAGTTACTAGTTTCAGTATTTTCAGTTCTTTCCTTTGGTTTTTCTCCTTATTTTGGTCTTTGTCTTCCTCCTCTTCTTATTGCTCTTCCTCTTCATCTCCTTCAATTCCTCCTGCATATATATTTTAATTCTACGTAATATCCTTGAAATATTCACAGAGTATGCATAATATTACCCCAAAATAGTACATTATTTTCTTAAGAAAATCATGTTTAATCATGGCTACCGACATTACGTGTTAATAAACTGTTCGCATTTTCCGGGTTGTTTACGCAGTATGTAATATTTTGCATTCAGTAATATCATTATTTATAGTTACTAGTTTCAGTGTTTTAATGAAACACCTACAGGACCTCGTTTGAAAAGCGAGACACGTTTTTCCAGTTTTGTAAGGTGATGTTAAGCAAACGCAGTGCCTTTTAACGAAACCTAACATGTTCCTAAGCAACCTCAGCTTACTCACTAGGCGGTTAATTAACTTTAAAATTATTCCAGTAAGTATGTAGATAGTCTACTCCTCGGGAGCTACACCCAAGTAAGTCATACATTTGTATGCATCGAAGGTAGAAATAAACTAATGGCTTGGTAGTCGATCGATTAATTTTCCGGTGCAGTTTTTATTACTAAATTACGCAAAATTACTATGCCACAGTGCAAATTTAAACGTGTAAAAATTGCTAATCGCCAGCTGTGTGTAAATCACTTTTAGATGGTGCTATTAAACTGAAATAAACAGGGTTGGACTTTGCTCCACATTCCAGAGAAAGCTCGTATAGTTACACCCATGCCCTTGATTATGACTACATTTATTCATAATTTATCAAATAGTGTTTCTAGTCAAAAAAATAAAGGCTAGGAAGCTGTGTCATCAAAGGCTAGAAAGCGGAAAGGTTTCATATAGGTTCAATCTGTAATCAATACAAGTAATCACTTTGTAAATAATTATCTCACGTATAAAAATGTAGACATCTTAAATTCTTTATGGCTAAATTGTGCTAGTAAATATTTTATTTTATTCAATAATTTACTGAACCACAATCAGAATTTACAATTCTATGAGCTATTTTGTTAACTGAGAGACTTGGAATGTAGTCTCATGTATGTCCTGATGAGATTTCTCCAGCGAGATAGCCTCCTACAGCTTATTTAAGGTCCATTGACTATTTTCCCTTAAGTTTCTTGTAGTTAATTCCTTGGACTAGTGGTATTAAACAGTTGTTTGAGTGAAATTCCAATCATTGGTGGTATTTTTGGCTTCTGTCTTTGATTATTTATAGGACTGTTGGGATTCGGAGGTCATGATGTAACATCTGATTGGTGACATACCACGGGGCGTCTCCCATTGCTCGAAGGATTTTCAATTGTGCATCGCTGATATTAGACTTGCTGCCACAACCCTTAAGTTGCAAGTTTAATGCCGTAAGTCCAGATGGGATTGACAGTTTTATACATTAAAATTTTGTTTCCTAGGCACATTTGTTATTTTCTTCCAAGTAGGCAGTTTAGCTCTCTCATTTTCATGTCTATCTGTTTGCGTTTTTTTTTAGAAATATATAAAAGTCATATGTTGTAATTTGTCGTCACTGATTTTGATTTTCCATCTTCTATTTTGAAGAGGTCATCTTGGATATTTTCGGATGTTATTACTGGGTCTTCATGGATCGCCAGAATGACAGTGTCATCTGCAAATGTACCAGTTACAGTGTAGTCTGAGGTTGGAAGGTATGTAGTGGGTATATTAGATATAAAATTGGTCATAAAACGCTGCCCTGTGGGACTCTAGATGTGATGAGTTGAAATTGTGAAGTTTTGTCATTTATTTTTATCCTAAAATATCTGTCTGTTAGATATGGCTTAATTGATAGATAGATAACATGGTGCGGGAAAGGAGTGTTTCACTTTTTGTAAGAGATCATCATGCCAAACATTATCAAATGCCTGCTCGATGGTTAAAATGATAGCAGAGGAAAACTTTTTCTTCTCTACAGCTTCACTGATTGTATAGAAAATATCTAAATATAGTATTAAAGAAGGTATATATAGTATATACTTGACAGATGTATATAATCCATTAATCAAGCTACAATCCTTAAAAGTCCCATAACAATAGCATGTGGATTGATTATTTGCATGTGATTCATTAGTTACATTAGTTTTATTATCTGTTTTGACAGTTTTCACACACAAAAGTCGATTTCCTTCCATTAGATATTTCAGACTGCGGAGGGAGAGGTTACACATAGAGACGAGGATATTCATGCTCAGACTCAATATCCCCCTTTGGAGTCGAACTCGAGCATACATTGACACCCCTAGTTCGCAATCATAGAGCACAGTACGAATTACATTTTCATAGCCAGATTTATAGGACAATACAATAAGTCATACATTCATGTAAAGGCCGCGGAGCAAAGTACTGGACTTTTATTAGCTCCGCATAAGGCAAGAGACACGAAGGTTCACTGTATTTTCTAATAGTTAATTTCGTGTGCAATACATTTTATTGTGGATAAAATATAAATCAAATTGAATATGTCACAGTACTATTCATAGTTTCAAGTTTATAATTTCCAAAAATATTTCAAAACGTATACTTCTATTGGAGTATGCCCGATTCGAAAGAAGGGAGAAAAAGAACGATGTAACTTGGTCATAGTTTTCCCCTTATTTCTAATGCGGTCCTGTGAGCGATGTTAGCTAAAAGAGGTGAACACACATAGAATAATTCACTAAGTCGTAACTCTAGCTTTATATAAATGCCATATGCAGCTTGACGACATGCTTTGCGTATTTGTATAGCGGAACGCTGACTGAATATTTATTTTCTTATTTTCAACCCATTCTTTTAATTTATATACTATGGCACCTGGTCCATTTTATACGAACGGCTTCTTTATGTTTTATGTTAATCTTTACACCTACGCTGGGCGTTTTATGAACACCTGTATATTACGAAACTCTTGTACCGCCTCACTTTTGACGAGCTGTTAAGATATCTTAATAACGTCAAAGCAATTGGCTCGATTTTTCGTTAAACTGGAGAATATAAAACCTGCCGTGGTGATTTCACCATTTTTAATAGAAAAATTGTGTAAAATTTTACTATTTGTGAAGTAAAATAACACCAGTGTAATTGATATTTTGTGCCACTACAACTGTAAATTGTTGGATATTTTGAGTATAAAACTAATATAAATTCAGTAATAATACGAGCCCAGCCGCATATGAGTTGGCCCAAACGTAAGTAAAATACGAAATTGAATTTTGAACAGAGATTTTATTTTAAAGAAGCGAACTCAAAAGTTTTGATTAATTATATTTAACACTTGACAATATTAGCAACAAATTAACAACACTACTGCATAACTGAACTTTACACTTTGAAAACGTAAACACAAAAGCAAAACTATGCTTGGCGCATAAGAATTGGCCCATGAGGTTTTTAATATTTAACTTTGGGTGCAATCTCACTTTCGCTTCAAAACTGCCCCAATTCACCGTAGCGTTTGTACTAACCTACTACAAAATTTTGGCGTGAAATTATCCCAAATTTCGTTAAGTTTAATTTTTAAGTCATTAGCTGTGTGAACTGGGGCAGTTCGAAGTTTTTTTTCATTTCATGCCCGAGTGATTCAATCGGTGACAAAACTGGACTGCTTGATAGCCATACCATCATGAAAATGTGATTTTCTTGAAGCCATCTTGTAACAGTTTTTGCTGTGTGACAGGATGCGCTGTCTTGTTGAAAATAATACTCTCCTCCTGGCAACTGTAACTTTTCAATGGATAGCAGTAATTCCTTTTCCAAAATCATTTTATATTTTTGAGCATTTAGAGTTCCATCTATCACCCAAAGGCGCCCTACTCCTCGAGAGGACATACACCTCTAAAGCATGATGGATGCCGGAAATTTGACTTTCCTCACTAAACAATCAAAATGATATTCTTCACTCTGCAGACGAATAATTCTCTTTCTGGTGTTTCCAACACAGACTTCAAATCTGGATTCATCGCTCCAGATTATTGAATCCCATTGCCTTTGCACCCAGTTATTTCTCTCATTTGCCAATAAATAACTAGTTTTATTCTGTTTTGCATTATCAAGTGAGTAGTAAGGCTATGTCACTACCAGGCCACCCTCGGATTTGTCCGCGGACATTTGATGCGGATGGCATGTGGTAATTGTTGATCTGAAGAACTCTTGGCGCAGGTATAAAACAGGTCTATACAGGTATAAAACAGGTGTGTACCGGTTTAAAACAGGTATGGTAACCTGTTTAATGACGTCATGTTTTTTTCCTAATACCACCATACCTGTTTTAAACCGGTACACACCTGTTTTATACCTGTACAGACTTGTTTCATACCTGCGCCAAGAGTTCTTCAGATCAACAATGACCACTTGCCATCCGCATCAAATGTCCGCGGACAAATCCGAGGGTGGCCTGGTAGTGATATAGCTATACTACTCAAGTGTTTCACTTTTGCCTAAAATACATAAAATAAAAAACGTGACCAATTTCTGTTAAAAAACTTACTTTGTAAAAGCCATACCCCAGTTTTTTCACTTTTAACTTCCGTAAGCAAGTATCATTTGATATCCACATCCGTATTGCGTTTCCCCACTTCGAAGCCAGCTCCAGCTCCAGCAGCGTCAGCCTCTCTTGAAGATATGCGGTGATCTTGCCTGATTAAATCTCGGAGAAAACATTTTTTTTTTTAATTCTGCCAGTTTTAATTTTTGTTTTTACACTACCCTCCCATTTAAACAAACTAATGATATTTCGCGCTGTACATCGAGAAATTCTTGAATTTTTAGATGTTCCACCCTGAAACTCGTTGTGGGCACAAATTATGGACTTTCTAAGATCTTTAGAGAGTGGCTTTTAACGTCTGACAGCTATAACCATGACTATGTGAAAACGATGCAATTTTATTACTTTTCCGCACTCAACTATACTAGCGGAAAAGTAATGTAATCGTGTAAATAAAAATGGAAAAACATTTTTTTTTTCGTTCATTTTTCGTTTCTCGGCATAAACACAAAAAAAAATGGTTTTTAAAAATTTATGTCTGTGTGTCGTCGGCATTAAAATTTCTTGTTAGCACGATACCTGAACTAAATCGTGTCGGATCGATCAGGTTTTGACTGATTCTGATCGGAAACGTCTCCCAGATGACGCCTATTGATTTTGAGGTGGATAGGACACACCCCACCCTGTGCATGGGTCTATTTGAGAATTTTTTTGTTAGTACGATAACTCAACTAAATCGTGTCGGATCGATCGGGTTTTGACTAATTCTGATCGGAGATGTCTTCCAAACGACACCTATTTATTTTGAGGTGGATATGACACCCTTATGGATTAGGAAACAGAAACGAGAGAGGTAGCAGACTGATAGAATTCTGTGAGAAGCACAAGATGGTAGTCGCGAACACATTGTTCAAGAATCACGTTAGGAGGCGGTACACATGGAAAATGCCAGAAGGGATAGACAGGTATCAGATAGACTACATTCTGGTTAGGAAGAGATTTAGAAATCAAGTAAAAGACTGTAAGAGTTATCCAGGAGCAGATGTAGACAGCGACCACAACTTGGTAGTCATGAAAGCTAGATTAAAGTTCAAAAATCTGAAAACCCGGAAGGATAAGAAACGTATAAATGTAGACATATTGAGGGATCAGAATATGAAAGATAAGTTCCAGGAGAAAACAGATTTATTAATAAATAAAACGAGTAAGGACGAAATCAAGAACGCAGAAACTGAGTGGGAGGGTATCAAGAATAGTCTAGCTTCCGCGGCTACGGACGTTTTAGGACACGATAAAAGGGAAGCTAGGAAGCCCTGGATAACGGACGAAATCTTAAACTTAATGCAAATGAGACGAGGCTACAAAAACAGACGAGACGAAGAAGGACTGAAAACTTATAAGTCAATAAAGTGGGAAATCATTAGAAAATGTAGAAAAGCGAAAGAACAATGGATAGAGGATAAATGCAAAGAAGTAGAAGATAAGTTGCAAGTAGGTAAGACCGATGAGGCTTACAAAATAATTAAGAGGAACTTCAGGGATATAGGAACAATAAGTAGAAACGTTAGGAGTCAATCGGGGGACATACTGATCGGAAGAGAGGAGAAAGCGGATAGATGGAAGCAGTACTTAGGAAATCTATACGAGGGTCAGGAATTAGGAGAGATATTAGAGGAAGAATCTAGCATCGATAGGGAAGATGTAGGAAAACCTATATTGAGAGAGGAATTTGAAATAGCACTAAGGGGGCTAAAGAATAATAGAGCGCCGGGTGTAGATAAAATACAGGCGGAAATTTTGAAATGTGCGGGACAGAAAGTAGTAAATAGGATGTTTGAACTGGTAAAATACATATATGAAACGGGCGAGATGCCGGAGGATTATAAGAGGAACATTATCGTTACTATACCGAAAAAGAGAGGAGCCGACAAATGCGAGAACTTTAGAACGATTAGCCTAACTTCCCATGCGTCAAAAATCTTAACTAGAATAGTGCAGAAGAGGATGGAACATAGAGCGGAGGAAATACTAGGAGAAGACCAATTCGGGTTTAGGCGAAATAGGGGAACTCGCGAAGCTATTCTGGCGCTAAGAGTAATGTTAGAGAAAACAATAGAAAAAGGAAAGAACGCTTATATAGAATTTGTAGATTTAGAAAAAGCTTTTGATAACGTAAGATGGGAAAAAATGTTCGAGATACTAAAGAGCGCGGGAATGAAGTATAGAGATAGGAGAGTAGTACACAATCTATACAAAGAGCAAACTGCTGTTATAGAAGTAGAAGGGGAAAAAAGGGAAGTAGGTATTAGGAAAGGAGTAAGACAAGGATGTACGCTATCACCACTAATTTTTAATCTGTACATCGAAGAGGCGATTAATGTGGTAAAAGATAGAGCGGATTTCGGGATTAAAGTACAGGGAGAGAAACTAAAAATGCTGAGATTCGCGGATGATATAGCAGTATTAGCATCTAGTAAGGAGGAATTAGAATCAGCATTGGACGAAATGGAGGCAGTGTTGACAGAGGAATACGGAATGAGGGTGAATAAAAACAAAACTAAAGTGTTAGTGTGCAGAGGGCGCGAGAGCAGAGCAAAAACGAAAGTACAAATTAATAATGAAAGATTGGAGGAAGTTAAAGACTTCACTTATTTAGGAAGTAAAATAAATTGGGATGGAAGAAGCGATAAAGACATAAAACAAAGAATAGCGCAGGGTCGAGTAGCTGTTAACAAAAAGAAAGCACTTTTATGCTCGGGGGTAATAAACTTAGAAACAAGGAAGAGATTTTTGAAAACATATGTATGGAGCACGGCACTATACGGCTGCGAAACCTGGACGGTAGGGGAAGCAAGTAGGAAGAAATTAGAAGCTTTTGAGATGTGGTGTTACCGAAGAATGATGAAAATACCATGGACTGATAGGGTTAGAAACGAAGAAGTATTGGAGAAAGTCCGCGAGAAAAGAAATATGTGGAAAAACTTAAAGAAGAGAAGAGATAGAATGGTAGGCCACTTGCTGAGACATGGGGGAATAGTCCGCGATATTTTGGAGGCAGAAATAGGAGTGAAGAAAGGCAGAGGTAGGCCTAGATTAGACTACTGCTCGCGAATAGTAAGGGATGTAGGATGTAGCACAATTAGCGAAATGCGTAGGTTAGCACAAGATAGGAGAAGCTGGAGTTTAGCGTCCAACCAGTCTTAGGACTGATGACCTAATGATGATGGATATGACACATCCCACCCAGTTCATGGGTCATGAGAAAGCACGATGGTGGACCATTTGAGAAATTGTTTTTGTTAATACGATAACTCAACTAAATCGTGTCGTATCGATCGGGTTGTGACTGATTCTGATCGGGGACGTTTCCCAGACGACACCTATTGATTTTGAGATGGATAAGACACGCCCCACCCTGTCCATGGGTCATGAGAAAGCACGACGGTGGACTATTTGAGAAATTTGTTTTGTTAACACGATAACTCAACTAAATCATGTCGGACCGATCGGGTTTTGACTGATTTTGATCGGAGACGTCTCCCAGATGACACTTATTGATTTTGAGGTGTATATAACACACTCTACCATGTTCGTGGGTCATGAGAAATCACAATGATGGACTATTTGAGAAAATTTTTTGTTAGCACGATACCTCAATTAAATCGTGTCGGATCGATCGGGTTTCGACTTATTCTGATTAGGGACGTTTACCAGACGACATCTATTGATTTTGAGGCGGATAGGATGCATCCCACCCTGTTCATGGGTCATGAAAAAGCACGCTGGTGGACTATTTGAAAAAAGTAAAACTGTCGCATAAAACACGTATTTTGCATTTATGTGTTTTCTCGGCCACTCAATTTCGAGATAGAGATGTTCTACGTACGGAAAAGTCCATTTTAAATTTTTAAAACTGTTTATTTTTGTCTTGTTTCAAAGCAAACGTGATTTTAGGCCAAACATAGCTTATCGCTATTTTAGGCCAATTCTTATGCGCCAAACATTGTTTTGATTTTGTAATTTCAAAGTATATACTTTAGTTATGCAGTACTGTTGTTAATTTGTTGCTAATATTGTCAAGCATCAAATCTAATTAATCAAAACTTTTGAGTTTGTTTCTTTAAAATAAAATCTCTACCCAAAATACGATTTCGTATTTGACTTACGCTTGGATCAATTCATATGCGACTGGGCTCGTATATGTACTTTAATAGATGGATGCTGTTTTCATGTTTAGTGAATAACTTGTCAGTTCTTTTTTATATAATTCTTCGTGTATATTTCAATGTGAATTGGTTTACTTACCTATAAATATTTTAATTACTTTTTAATATTCCTGCGTATTCAGCATATAAGAAATCCCAGCATGGTTTCAACTAAGGCGCAATAAACCGATGTTAGAAAAGTATCGCAAAAAGTAATCATGGACTGTCTTATCGACAAGACTTTATAGATTTTGTAATGTAACAAAATTTTAATGTAACATCTAGCACTCGAAGTTATTGAGAGTTTACCTTTTTTATTTTTTTAGTTATATATTGTACACATATAAACGTATTTATTTGTAGTCCATATTTTTTGCTATAAATGGATTTTTTCCTGTTGGACAATAAAGGCGTTATTATTGTTATTTCTGGTCATTGTTAATTCATTTAATATAAACCAATTGTCACCGAGTCAATGCAATGCAATCAAGCAGCAACTCTACTTAATAATTCAATATAAATGATCATTAAATAATCTGATCGAAACCAAGATAGACGCGCATGAGACAAATTTAAATAAAATAGCAATAAAAAAAATTGGGAGCGCCCGCCTATGATTGCCTTTGTACTACCAGAAGCTGTCACAATCTTCTCATACATAAAATACGTGGATATGAATACAAATACTCCGGCTGAGCTGTTGGTAATACGTACCATTGTAGGTGCATATTTTATTGCACAGCTACTGAAAAACATTAAGATTTATCTAAACGTTCCAGTATTCATATCTAATTGTGATTTAACAATGTAGTTTCATTGTCATCTATTATTTATGCCCGCGGATTTACATCAAATATTCACGTCTTTATTGTAGTTGAGAAACTCAATACAGTGAATTATTAACTATGGTCTTTAATGCCAACAACCTGGGTTTTAAAACTTACACCATTTACTGGGCGTTGAAAGTGCAGTTTGGTTCATGTTAAATATCAAGTATACTGCCATCCGCTTCTGTTTCTGGATAAGAACAGCTTTAGCTCGGGAGTTTTCTCATACAATTTTTGAGGTTATGGATTTTCATAATAAAACTTTTTCTCTTAAGTGCAGAATACACTTTAGTTATAGGGTATGTTAGGAGAAATTTACGTGTAAGAAAACTTCAATGCTTTGTCAAAGAATAATTTCAGTGAATGCTCAGTAACACTTGATATGTTATAAAATATCAAGATGTCGCCATCGTCTACTTATTAGTTATTATAAAAATACTGGAGTAAATAGCATAGCAACGTCGAAAACGCATGGCTAATTCTAAGGAAAATTAGCAGATTACAGTATGGAAATAGGGAAATCAGTAGGAAATCTTGAAGGGAAAAACCTAGAGGAGCTATCAAGGAAGATTGACAGATAAATACAACAATGTAAAAATATAGGATCTTTCAAATAGGGACGTTCGAAATTTGTTAGGTTATAACGGTCATGTTGTTAAAGCAACATCTGTCAAATTTATTGTGAATTGTTCAGTAGTGTATGGCAAATCACCACGGAATGTTATGGCGTTCAAAAACGTGTGAAAATCGTCAACCTTTATTTTCAAAATCAGTGCCCCGTTCGAGAAATGTTCTGCGCATTACATAATTTTTATCCTCGCCACAACCGTCCCGCCAAGTTGATTATTCCACTTTTGGTGGTCAAATTCGAGTGAACCGGTTAACTTGATAAATAATCAGCCAACACCCGTACGTTACCGAAACGCTAGGTCTGCTGAAAACATCGCTGCTGTGCACATCAACCCGAGACAGTCAATTTCTCGTCTTTCGCAAGAACTTGGCTTTTCTGCGACTTCAACTTAGCAAATTCTGCATCAGTATTTGGGTCTGCACCCATATAAAATCCAACTGACCCAGGAACTTAAGGTAAACGACCATAGACAACCCCGTGTGTTCGCTGATTGGGCTCTGGAGCAGTTGACCCAAATTTCGCAAAAAAATTCTTTAGTGACGAGGCCCATTTTTGGATGAATGGATATGTCAACAAGCAAAATTGTCGGATTTGGGACAATACCAATCCACACGAGATACACCAGGACCAAATGCATCCCGAGAAAGTCACTGTTTAGTGCGGATTTTGGTCTGGCAGAATCATCGGTCCGTACTTCTTCCAAAACGAAACTGGCATTGCCATAACTGTCAGCGGCGAGCGCCATAGATCGATGATAAGCAACTTCTTGTGGCATAAACTGGATGATATGGATACCAACGACATGTGGGTACAACAGAACGGCGCTCCGTGCCACACAACGCATGCCACGATGATATTTTGCACTGCACGAGCGATTTGAGGGCATGGTTATCTCGCGCAGAGGCGACGTGAACTGGCCATCGAGATCGTGCGATTTAACGCCTTTAGACTTCTTCCTTTGGGGCTATCGTAGATCGCAGATCTATGCGAACAAACCGCAAAAAATTCATGCCCTCAAAGTCAACATAATGAACGCCATCCAGCAAATTCAGCCAAATTTATGTGACAAAGTGATCGAAAATTGTGGCAGACATTTGAACGATGTTAGATTCCATACTTAATGCCATAAAATATTCTATCAAATAAAAAAACATTGAGTGGATATCTCACACACAACTTGTTTTATTTACATTTAAAAATCGAGCGTCCTTATTGAAAGACCCTTTATCTAAGTACTGATTCGTACTATAATTCGATGTCAAAATGGTATAATGTAATTAATCGACAATATGTGTATGGAAGTGAGCGTAGAGAACAATATACCATAGGCGTATCATGTTAGAGGGTACCAAATATTAAATAACAAAAACCTAACCTAACCTAATTCGTTCATAGTCACTATCACTATCAATGAGGTTATTGTTACTGAAGTTTTACTAATTGGATCCATCCCGATGAAGTAAATATCTCTAATGTATTCCTCTTTTCGAATATTCACTAGTATATTTAAATTGCATACATTTAAAAACATCTCTTTGTATAGTTTCCATTTTCATAAACTGCCAGTACTGCAAAAAAAAACATAAGCGAACAGTATTCTAGTTCTGATTTAATAATTTTTAAAACTAATTCTCTAGAGAATAATTTACAATTTCTAATAGTAAAAACTAGTAAAAAATACTTAGTAAAAAGTAATAATCATAATGAAAATAAAACAACTAAATCGCTTCGATTAGATTAAAGCGTTATCAATAAATGAAAGTTTATATATTAATTACCATTTTAAAATTTATTATTAACACTTACTAATTATCAGAAACAGAATATTACGTAATATTTCCCAAAGTCATTTAAAATATAATAATAAACGTTAATGAATGAGGCTTTGAGAAAGGAAAAAATGCATTAGAAATCTAGACATTTTACAAACAATATGGTGTTGCTATTGGTATGCATATGATGCAGTATTATTGTCATCTAATTATCAATACAAAGCGTATTGATATGATGCTCGTGTGTGCTTACTGAGAAATGGAAGGAATTCCACATGTGAAGACAATGAACCCGACCCGGAACATGCCAGATCCAGTCCACAGGTATGATGTGTCCAATTACGGAAGACAGGAAGTTTTAAGGATAGTTGAACTTCTATAATATTAGTTGATATTTCGTATGAACTAGTTACACTCTAGATGAAAGTGAATAGAATTTTTAGAAAGATAATTTGATTTTTTTATTAGTTTTGGATATCTAGAGTTAATAATTAAATCGTAAATTGATTATTATTATTATAGTTAAAACTGAAACTATTACCTCGTGTAATGGAATATTTAAATATAGTCAAATAAAAAATATGTAAAGTATGTGAAAAAATGGCAACAGGAAGTCATCGCTTCGTTATCTTCTATATCTTCTATTGATTTTATTATTATTTTGCCACTCATCTTCAATCATATATCAGGTAATAATTCTATTGAACACCCGATTCGGCAGCGCTCATAAATCTACATTCTGGTGGGCACCTACGCTCACATTCTACCATTTTCTCGTCCCACAGTTTCGTTATTTCTTATTTGTTATTTATTTTATTAGGTAAACCAATTATACAGATTGTTGTTGTAAATGTAAAATTTATTACAAGTCTTAACAGGCCATTTTCTACATATTTACCTGGTTTAGATGAGATGATTTTGTATCTGCCCACTATTGAAAGAGGTCGTAATTTCTGTTCGTAATATAAAACTCGAAAATGTCTAATTTTGACCATTTATAGATAACAATCAACAACGATTATAATTTTAAGGTTACGAAATAAGGCTTCGTTTTGTATATTACTTTCCCCAGTCTCCCAGGGATATATTTATTATTATTATTATTCAGACTTGTGCACACATTTTGTTTACTTCTTATATGAAAATGTAATACTGAGAAAGAATTTTTAATCAGTATGAACTTAGCAGAACAACTTTAATGAACGGAAAAACGCATAGGCTTAGTATTTGTCGTTAATTAGCCGTTAGTTAATCGTGAAAGTGATAAATTAGCCGTTTTTGATTTTAAAAAAATTGTGAGTGTTCTGTTAACTTCACATGAAGTTAGCAGAACATCTATTAAACAATGTTTTTGTTAAAAGTAAGTATATAGGAATTTGACGCTTTTTAACCGTAAACGAATGGTATAAACGAAATTTAAAAAAAAAATTAAGGCATAAAAATATTTTTCAATATCAGTAAAATAACTTAAAACTGGTAAAAAGTAACAACACGAAGAAACGCAAAAGACCAGATGACGAATTAATTAAGATTAATATCTGTTCTGCTAAGTTACAGGAACAAAATCCAAAAATCTGAAAAAGTTGCAATATCATCACGGCGAATTCGGAAACGTCATGATTAATTAAGGGAACGGGAACGGTAAATTCCTGAGCAAGGCCTGACTCCCAAAAGACATATTCAATCTAGATTAATGGCTAAATGGTTCTGTTAAATTTGCAAAAAAATATCTAAAAATCGCAATAAAAAGTAGCAAAATCATCACGGCGAATTTGGATATGTAACGATTAATTAAGAGAACACAAACGGTAAATCCCTGAATGGAAACTGACCCCCATAAGACTTTTTCAAACGAGAATTATGGCTATTCTTAGCAGAATAGCCATTAATCTTGTTTGAAAATGTTTGTTGGGAGTTTTCATTCAGCAATTTGCCGTTCCCGTTCCCTTAATTAATCGTGACGTTTCCAAATTCTCCGTGGTGATTTTGCAATTTTTTATTACGTTTTATGGATTTTTGTTCTGTGAACTTAGCAGAACAGCTATGAATCTCGTTTGAAGAGGACTTTCGTTCAGGAATTTACCATTGGCGTTCTTTTAATTAATTGTGACGTCCTCGAATTCGCCATGATAATTTTTTCTCGAGAATTTAGTAGAACAGCCATGAATCTCGTTCTCGTAACTAACCGTGACGTCATCGAATTTGTCGTGATAATTTTGCAATTTTTTATTCTGATTTTTGAATTTTTTTCCTGGGAACTTAGAACAGCCATTAATCTCGTTTTAAAATGTCTTGTGAGGGTCAGTTTCCGTTCAGGAATTTACCGTTTGCTCTCTTTTAATTAATCTTGATATCCTCGAAATCGCCGTGTCACATTTTGCAGTTCTTTTCAGATTTTGTTCCCCGCAACTTAGTTAGCAGAACAATTATTAATCTTAATTAATTCGTCCTTTGGTCTTCTGTGGAGATTATGTGTAAATTATCAATTTTCTTTCGTTTATATATTTTCTTTTATAGATTACTTCCAATTTTGAGTTATTTTACTGCTTTAATTTTTTTTTCAAATTTCGTTTATACCATTTTTTACGGTTAAAAAGTGGCAAATTCCTATATTCTTACTGTTAACACAAAAAATTGTTTGATAGATGGTCTGTTAACTTCATGTGAAGTTAGCAGAACACTCAAAATTTTTTAAAAATCAAAAACGGTTAAATTTACCACTTTCACGATTAATTAACGACTAAATAATAAGCCTATGCATTTTTCCATTCTTCAAAGTTGTTCTGCTAAGTTCACCCTGATGAATTGAAGCATGAAAAAGGATGTAATACACCCACTCATAGAAAAAAAATAATAACAGTGCTTTGTTGCTGCCTTTGATAATAATTGAGCAACGACTTCGGGGGGTTTGTCGGGTATAATTTGTAGATATCCGTGGACAATAAAACCTTTTTTTTTCTATGATTTATGACTAATAATTATAGGCCAACTTGGCAAGACCAGTGTTTTATAGAATGTAATTTATATATATCAAATTTATAGTTTTTCTGAATAACCATTGGATAACGTTCTCAAGATGTTAAACGATGGAAAGGAGAAATAACTTTGTAACGTGTTTCGCAACTGATCTTATCTAGATATACAAATTTGTTGGAAAGACCCAGGCTCTAATATCTTGTACCTCAATAAATGGTTAAGCTGAGAACTATTCTTACAGAGCCTTCTTCACAGATTTAAAATTACTTTTTTTAATATATATTTATATGCCAAAAGTTAAGAAGAAAATTTCTATTTTTAGGAATTTTATTCTTAACTTCCATTCGACAAGAATGACAGTTAGGGGCAGATATGTGCCACTTAACTGATCGTTTTAGTGCATTTGTTAAACATACCATAAATTAAATTCCTTACGTGGTGCTAAAGTTTCCTACAATTCTTAGGTAGGCCTTCCCGATTTCTTTTTTTTTCAATCCTAGAATATTACAATCTACGCTCAAGGATATTCAGTAATGGGTTTGTTTCCCATTTACATTGCACATAAGCAGTACCAGCAACCAGGTTTGACAAATGGATTATTGCCCAGTAGTTACCCCCTTTTATTTATTTAACTGCAGTGATTAATATATGGCTACTAGTATATTTGTTAATTTTTACTTCTAATTTTATTGAAGCTAATTTAAAATTCAGTAGGTAAAGCTTTAGTAGGTAGGATTTCATTGGGAACGAACCACGGAGCAACTGTGATTAATCGTAGGACTTTATATTGGAAGCGTTTCGGTATGTCAATGTTGGAGGCAATTCCCCAGAGCTGAATCCCGTAGACCCACATTGATTTTAGTATGGCTTTGTAGATTAGCAGTGTACTGCTTAAAGACAATTGTGATTTTTTCCAACCAACTAGTAGAGGTTGTTAAATTGTATCCCCAGTTGTTTTAACTTTGTAAATATATGTATGGGCCAGGTGAGTCAACGATCTAGATAGATTTCTAGGTGTTTGATCTCTTGCAGGTGCGTTAATTGTTGGTTATTGAGGTAAATAGGGGAACAGCTCTCTTTTCTGAGGGTAAAAGTAATGTGCACTGATTTAGTCTCATTTGCTTTCATGCACCCTTTTTTTAGTCAAATTTGTATTCTGTTTATGTTGTTTTGTAACATCCTAGGTGCTACTACTGGTATTTTGTGTACTACCATTATTGTTGTGTCATCAGCAAAAGTAACAGTGGTGATGTTATCATCAGTGAGCGAGCTAGCCAAGAGTGTAGTGGGACAATCCTTGGGGAACAGCATATTTGGGAAGCAAGAATTCTCTTTGTCGGTTTTGGGCTGTTAACTGTGAAATATTTGTAGTCTAGGTACAATTTTAATGCAAGCATGGTATCAGGAAGGGTTCTTTTGATCTTATGCAATAGGCCAGGACGCCAAACTTTATCAAATGTTTGTCCAATATCAAGAATCCTGCAATAAATTTTATATTCTAGCGTTTGTCTGATTACAGAGATCAATCTATGCACTTGTTCTGTTGCTGCATGTTCATGTCTGAATCCAAATTGATGGCTGTGCATGAGCTGTTTATCATCTAGTAGAGGTTTCAGTATGTCCAGAAACAGTTTTTCAAATACTTAGACAGGGTTAGAAGCAAAATTATCAGTCTGTATGATTTTGTTTCTTCTGGTGACTTCTGGTTCAAGTATCACTGTAATTTGGACTACTTTCCAATGGCTTGGAAAGTGTCCAATTCAATAAACAGTTGTGTGATATATTTCATTCCTATCTCAAGTAATCCTTGTAGTATCTTGCCCTATATAAAATTTATATGGGTTAAGTTTTGTGCGTTTTTCTAGTTTCTAATAATAATATTGTACAAATACGAGTAGTGTAACAAAGGTAACAAAACAATAAGCCGAAATAATGAAAAACATAATACGGAAACCTTTGCTAAACCTGTACTTTAGGACAGGTCGTAAAGATAAGAACCACAACAAATTAGGCGTATAGCCGGAGCGGAGTTTATCTCATCATTTTCTGTGAAAAGCATTTTTGTTATCTCGAAAAACTGTCAAGCGGCTACTCAGAACAGAACCGACAAGGAGAAAAGAGTGGCCAATAATGATCCTGTTTACATGGAGGCCACTAACAAACGTATCTTTTACAAGAAACAAACGCCGACGGCCCATCAGGCGCGCTAATAGAAGCTGCTTCTTCGCTCCGAAGAACTAGAACTGGATATAACCAGAAACACAAACTATTAATTGTTTTAAAAAGATATCCATCATTATTTACCATCAGATGTTTCTTATCCATCTTGAAAAAAAAAACTGTTACATTATTCACTTCTGACAGGTGGACAATAGAACAGTACACCCCTATTGACACTTAGACATATGCGAGGGATGTTAATAATTTACTTTGCTGTTAGGTAAAACATTCACAAAATGACAAATCTGTGGGCACACGTGGCTTCACATACGCCTACTGACAGGCCGTGATGGTTTTTTGTATATATTGGTTTTAAGTTGTGTAAATATTAGAAAGTAGACACCCTTGTTTAGCTAGTACTCGGAACCAGGGCACGTCTGTTTCATAGAGGTAAAATGCGATTATCTCAGGCAATAAATTTCCTTTTTTGTTGCTGCAGCCATACACTTGTTAAAACCCATGGAGAATACGTTAATAGTTAATATGACAAGCGTGGCGTCGGCTTTTGGCATAAGTTTTTCGATGAGTCAATTCCTGCATTCTACAAATATGAAACAGGAATTCTTTTTATAGAACATATACGTTTGTTGTATGAAAATGATAAAAAATTTTATTCGAAGTATTGTCCATTGCTAACTACACTTTTCTCATCTCTCTGACAATTTGTGGATTTCATGCCAAAAAATTCTTGCTCTTTTGAAGCAAACCAGTCAGCGAGCCATTTTCGTATACTTTCGTAAGAAGTGAAGCCCTGCTCAGCATGTGCGTGTCCCGTTGATGAAAATAAGTAGTAATCGACGGAGACAAGTCTGTTGAGTAAGCCGCATGTGGAAGTATTTTCCAACTAAATGCTTCAGTCGTTTCATTGACCGGTCTTGCTGTGTGTGATGGCGTATTACCATGAAGCAAAATCACTTTGTGTTGCCTTTTTTGATATTAGATCGTTTTTCACACACAGCTTGATTCAAATCGATCATTTGTTGTCGATAGCGTTCAGTATTAGCGGTTTGGCCAGGTTCTAGTAGCTCATAATAGATCACACCCTTCTGATCCCACCAAACAAAGAGCACTGTCTCTCGTTCATAGCGATTTGGCGTTACAGTCGATGACGATGGTTCGCCTGGAGTTACTCGTGATCTTTTACGCTTAAGTTTCTCGAAATGTATCCACTTTTCATCGCTAGCCATAATTCGATGGAGAAATGACTTTCTTTTGTACCTGGCGAGCAGCATTTTGCAAATGGTTTTTCGGTTTTCTTGCTATCTTTCATTCAGTTCATGTGGAATCCATTTTCCCATCTTCCGGATCTCTTTCATCAAACGTATGGAGACGGCTTCTCGTGTCACATTTAACTGCAATTCACTATTTTCAATTTTTTCGGTGGTCTTCCACGTTCTTCGTTTCTCACGTCAAAATTGAAATTGTTAAATTTTTTAAACCACCTAAAGCACTGTGATTTACCAAGATCATGCTCACCGTAAGCTTCGACAAGCATTCGATGCGATTCTGCAGCGGTTCTCTTCAAATGGAAACAGAAAATGAATGCTGTTCGCAAATCCTAGTTTCCAGGCACAAAATTCAACACGTTCAACGCTATTAAAAACGATGTTGTTGTATGAAACTTATATTGTGAGATAAAAACTTTTATCAGATATCAAAACAAGAAAATGGCGCCAATGACGCGCGGTATGATGATAACTACATTAGCAGAGGCCATCTATGGGCAAATTCTAGTTCCATATTTACATACCTGATCCACATTCAACATTTTGCTATAAACATAATTCCTGAATAGAGAAGTATTGTGTCGATGTATGTTAGGAGCAACTTACCACACGTAAGGTCTCTGACCACTACACAGTACCATACTAGGACCGTAACCGTACCGACACATGAAAATAAATATAATTTGTATCAATGGTCCGGTCATGGCACGCTACGATATTGACCGGTGATGGAACGGTCTAGTGGGCGTTGTCTGATACAAGTTATATTTGTTTGCATGTGTCGATACGGTTATGGCCCAAGTATCGTATGGGCAGTGACCTTTATACTGAAAGTAAAAGGCAAAGAAGGTAAAAAAGGCGTTTCTTCTCTTAGATAATCTATTCTCTCTATGTAGTATCAACCAATACGTTCCTTCGCCAGTTAGAACATCGGCCGTAAAAAAGAAATCCCTCCCGCAAGCGAATAAATCGTCGTCATAAATCACCTCGCGCGGAACCCACAATTTGTTATAAACGCGAAGGTACGTTCTTTGAGAGTGAGTATTGCACAAGTATTTAGGTCACAGCCGGGCGCGAAGTAAAAACGTACTCCGCTTAATTTAAAAGAGGCCGAAACAAAAGTAAGTGGCACCCTGAGTGATTTAGGGATTATAATTCACGACCGCGATAAATGGGCGTCCGAATTTGACAAGCGACCGCATCTCACACCCATCGCATATTTATGGAGAGAGGAGACTCTACCTTGTGGATGTGCATGCATTGCATATCTATCTGCATCTTTTCTGAAATATTTATTAGATAGGTGCCACCTGTTTCGTTATCTCCGACATGTTTCCTGTGATTTCTGAACGAGTATGGTATCTTCTCGGGGGTAATTAATTTTTGTGGGGAGAGCCCTATGGCGGAAGAGTGATATGATATTGCCACTGCACTTCCTGAAGATCGCGAAGGGGAATACTAATTTAACCTTGCGTTGGGCGCAGTATTCAAAACACATTCGGGCGCAATGCATCTGAGAGATCCCATAATCAAATCTTACACAATTTAGTTTTTAATGAGGCGGATACTTAATTAAATGCTTATTTTAATTAATACAAATACAATCCATAATTAATACAAATATTTCGCACTAATGTTTAATCGCAATAATTAAATTTACATAAAGGAACTCATTTAATGTTGTAAAATAATAAATTTGGAATATTTTGATAGCTATTGACATGTTTTTTTCTATTTTAAGGACAAAACCCAAACATAAACTAGTATTGAATAATGTTTTGACTACAGAAAACAAACCACCTACTTTTTCATGTAAAAAGTCAAAGTTATATATAAAAAAATATTGGACGTGAATTACAAAGGAAAGTTATAAATAACCACCTATTAAGTGTAAAGAATTATAAATTCTCTTCATCATTTTAGCATGCTTCAAACAAAAAGAAACGTCACATTGTTGGTAATGATATTTAGTATCAACCAATTATTTAACACCCAAGTGTGTTATATGGCGTAATCAGGCGCAATGCATCTGATAGATCTGAGTGGCCGATACAAGGCCAGGGAATGCACTAAAAAAATCAACATCATATCGAGAAGAGCGGTTTGGACCTAGGAAGCTGTGAGGGAGTTCGAGTTAATATTCGTAATACACACGAAAGAGCAAAGAAAAACATTACTGCCGGATCTCACAGATCGGCTGCGCCCGAGAGACGGTTGATATAAACTGCTAATAATGGAATGATTAATAATATTAATTTTATGAATACCAAGAGGCCATCAGTGTAATACGAAATAATATTAATGTTTTTCATATATGGTAGGTACCATAAGTAGATGCCAAATGATATAAAAACACTTCGAATGATATAAAAACACTTCTATTAAGTCTAATTATCGCTATAAATAAACCAATGCGTTAACACCATTACACCATAATTGGTGTTATGCTAAGCTACTTCGTTATTCCAATAGATACAAAGTAATTTTGCTTAGTGACATTATACCAATGAATATATTTAAAAATATATTTAGAACTACTGCTTTTCAACAGACAGTAGGAAGAACAGGAAGAACTATATTATATATCTACTCTGGTTCGATTTAAACTGATTTTAATTGTACAGTCATATATTTTATACAAATACCCAAGACCCAGTGGAAGATTCGGTCTCATTGTTAGTTGGAGTAACTTCTTATAGAGTAGAGTGGCAAAGTAAGTAATCTAAGTGCCAAAAATAATAATTTTTCTCGTTTTTTATACAAAAATGTTCTCCAAACCAAGGCCAATGCAGTGCTAAGTGATCTATCTCCTGATTCGTTATGTAGTAGTTCCAACATAGGCCGACAGATTTCGTTTGTATAACTCCATTAGTCTATTCCGAGCTAGTTGATTTTCTTCATTAATTTCCCGAAAATTTTATTTTTGGCACTTAGATCACTTAGCTCTGCCACTCTACTATAGTACTGGGTTATGAAATATTGGGAAATTTATCACGGCTAAACACCATTCTCGAAGAAAATCTTTCGAATTTAAATGATGGAGAGAAAACCGGTGAAAATATTTAAATGATCCACACTGTATATTGAATGATACTGGATGAATCTTACCGTACACCGTGCAGAAAACCCGACAAATTATACTAATTTATCTTTTGTGGGAGTAGAATAACAGAAAAACCAAGGTCACTGCGCGAACGACAGGTCATTTATTTTTTATCGGTGAAAAATCCACAATCGTCGCCATCGAAATTCGTCGTTCACCTCGTTCCGGCTATGCCAGGATTCATTACCGACTGCGAGAGGAAAGTCGGTGGAAGGACGAAGAAGGAATAATAGAAGAGGAGACAACGTTTACTTTCGCTATCGACTTTGCTGCCAGGCAGAATCACCGAGGTCAGCGAACTGTTCGCAGCAGGGTCGAACTCCTTCGACTGTACGGCATAGCGTCAGTGGCGGCCCCTCGACGCGGGCAGAGTGGGTGGTGGTCATTCTGGAATATTTGTACAAATTCTAGACCAACGTATTAGGGAAAACACGTGGAACTGTTTGCGTCTGGCATACACACGTCCCAAATGGTTTACACGCAAACGACTCCATCTGATGCATTTATAAGAAACGTTGGAATAGTTAAAAATACGTTAAACTTCCGAAATATAAAACTATTTAGAATAACGAGGATCTACTACATCATTTGAATTTTGTTAATTTCGTTACATTCTTTATGAAAAAGTTATATAAGTTTACTAATTAACAAATAATTCTTGTCATAAAGTTCTTAGATATAGCCCTTGGGGCTCTGAATTATTCTTTAATGTTGATTGAGCATAATAAATGTAAAAAAATAAGATTACAACGAATAGGATTACAGATAACGGTTCACAAACCATGGTTCAAATATTGAATTGAATAAAATTGATTGAATTTTGCATCTTTAACAATTCGGGTTATAATAGCTTTTTATACAAACAACAGTAATACTTTTAAGAGATAAATTGTGTGAAACTTGAAACAAAGATTGATCTAATATTACAATAGATATATTTGGGATTACCCTGAAGATTTCAAAATATTGTTTTAAATGTGGTTTTCAGTTAGGTAACTAAATATTTTATATTTATTATTATATAGGGTCCTCAGTAGGGACGCTCGAAATTTGTTAGGTTATAGCGGCCATGTTGTTAAAACAACATCTCTCAAATTCGTTGTGAACTATTCAGTAGTGTATGTGAAATCATCATGGAAGGTTATAGCGTTCAATAGTGTGTGCAAATCATCAAATTTTATTTCCAAAATCAGTGTTCCGTTCGAGAAACGTTCCGCCCATTACGTGATTTTTATACTCGCCGCAAACTTCCCGCCGAGTCGACTATTCGGCGTTTGGTGGCCAAGTTCGAGTCAACCGGTTTGATAAATAATCAAACCGGTCAACACCCGTACATCACCGAAACGCAAGGGCTGCTGAAAATATCGCTGCTGTCCGTGAGAATATACGGTAAAAACCAGGGCAGTCAACTTCTCGTCGTTCACAAGAGCTAGGCCTTTCTGTGATTTCAACTTGGCGAATTTTGCGTCGGGACTTGGGTCTGCACCTGTATAAAATACAACTGACCCAGGAACTTAAGGTAGATAACCATAGACAACGCCGTGTGTTCGACGATTGCAATCTGGAGCAGTTCAAGCAAAATTGATGGATTTTGAACGATACCAATCTACACGAGATACACCAGCATGCATCCCGAGAAAGTCATTGTTTGGTGCCGATTTTTGTCTGGCGATATCATCGGTCCGTACTTCTTCCAAAACGAAACTGGCATTGCCATAGCCGTCAACGGCGAGCGCTACAAATCGATGATAAGTAACTTCTCGTGGCCTAAACTGGATAATATGGATACCGACAACATGTGCTTCAAACAGAACGGCGCTACATGCCATACATCGCATGCCACGATGGACATTCTGCATGAGCCATTTGAGGGCATGGATATCTCGCGCAGCCGCGACGTGAATCACCGAAATCGTGTGATTTAACGCCTTTAGACTTATTCCTTTGGGACTATGTTAAATCACAAGTCTATACGAATAAACCGTAAACAATCAATGCCCCCCAAAGTCAACATAACGAAAGCCATCCAGCAAATTCAGCCAGATTTATGCGACAGTCATCGAAAATTGGACCTCCCGAATACGTGCCACCAAGCAAAGTCACGGCGAACATTTCAACAACGTTATATTCCATACTTGATGCCATAAAATATTATTTCAAATAAAAAATGGACTGAATGTCTCACATACAACTAGTTTTATTTACATTTAAAAATCGAACGTGCTTATTGAAAGACTCATTATATTTTAATTCCATTATTGTATATTCTTAATGTAGTGAAAATAGAAAGTCATAAGTGATATCTTAATAGAATACATCGGTATATGTTGGTTTCTACATAATATTTTTTATTGTTTTATTTTTTATTCTCTTTTTTTTTTCTAATATGTTCATTTCATGCTGTAAACTATGTATTATATGGTAACCTATAAAACTAGCGACTGTATATTCCTATTTTATGTAATTACACTATTTTTGTACACATTTTTCAACTGCATTAAAGTTAGTGACATTAAATGAAAGATGTAATAAGACTAATGTGTCCGTTTGCTTCAAAATAAATAAAGAATCAATCAAAATAGCCAATTACTTGAAATGTTGAGCTATACATGAATATATTCTACTATTTCTTAGAATGTCAGAATTTTAGAAAAAAAGTTAAATTTAATACATGGAATTTATATTAAAATTCGGAAAGCGGTTACATACCCATAGCTAAACGTGACGAGCCGCCACTGCACATCGCATCGGGGTTTCGCTTCCTATTATTGCCTTTCTTCCTATTGCGGCCGGTGTAGGCTAGATCGCTTGCGAGGCGGTCATTAAATTCTTTGTTTTATTATAAAACTTACGACTACAAAAAGGTAGAAAAATGTGGGTGGAAAATAGACACAATATCTGAAAGGTATTGGCGAAAATAACAACGTCACGTAGTTCGTGCCCCAGACTAGGGTTGAATGTCCATTTCAAGGTCGTCTAGGCGATTTTGGCGTAAATTGACGATATTTAAACTCAGTATTTAAGCACGATTTGTGAATTAACGAATGCTGCCCATTATTTGCATTGGATCTGCAGGGGAGAATTTGAGTTACAATATTCTTCTTACTTATTATATAGGGTGCGCAAAATTATATTCTTTATAAAAGTTCTTTGTATCTGGAGGAGAGGCGGAATGGATTTTCTATGTCTTCCTTTGAGATAAACTGATTAGCGAATACCAAAATTCATCAGAAACATCAAATGTGATACGGAGGCCAAGTTCGGTACAAAGGATGTTCGGGGTTGTCGACTTCGCCGATAACAGAGTTGAGATCTGAACGGGTGTCAAGTTTCATGGGAACTTACAATAGGAATGTACAACGGTTTTCAATTGATTTAAAAGACAATTTGTTACGTCCCTTGATATTAAATTTATAACTTGCTAAATTTTAATAGCCAATAAATTAGTTTAATGTGACGTTGCTTAATATAAACTTAAAATTTAACTTTGCTAGTTGTTTTATGTTATACTACAAATAATTTAGTTGGATACAAAACTTGCCAAGTTATAAATTCAATATCAAAAAAGTAATCAATTTTCTTTTAAATCAATTGAAGACCGTTGTACATTACTGAATTCAACAATACGTCGTCCAATGCTTAAGTTAGTTACTCTGTTTATTTTTCGCAAAATTCATTTTTGCAATACAATTAAAACGCTTCTGTATTACTTTCAGCTTTGCCAATCTTCTTTTATTGTCCCGCAACTGATTGTCACGGCAAAAATTGATTTTTAATTTTTCTATAAATTTTCTTTCACGCTCCGAAAGAAGTATACAAAGTCAGGTTAAGTATAAGACACAATCACAACAGACTAAAATACGACACAACGCAACGTTGTCATGTCTTTAGTTTCAACTAATAAACATGTAGTTGTTCCAGTGTCAGAGTATAGAGTACAGTCTTTGACCAAAGCTAATGAACACTAGACTAATGATATTCCATATGTTTTACGTTTACCTGCGCGTTTATTTTTGGATCGGACGGTACCGAAGAAACTACCTTAACTAATTTTGACAATTAAAAAATCGTCGATAAAAATGCACGATGCCTAGCTCCGACAATTATTTTGATTTCTACAATCACCTTCAATTAGGATAATTTGGTAGAAACACTACATTTCTTAAACACAAATCAAATCATTACCACAAGAAATGCGATGAGCTATTACCTCACGTTGGTAAAATTACAGCCATAGCATATCATCTGTTTGCACCATCCGGGTACAAATTCCGTATAATACCGTTTTTAATCGAAGGAAGGAAAAACTAGCTTACAAGAAACAAACGAAGTATAGCTTGCGTATCATCGTGTAATAAAAGAAAAAGTATGTAAGCGGCGTCTGGCAGCGCAAGAAATATTATGTTAATTTCTTGTTTTACTATGTCCATAAATAAACTCTGCAAAACGTGCAAAACGACCTTGGCGACCACAGAAAAAAAACTGCTATAAGTAGTAGTAGTTACGCAATTTTTCAGTTCGAAAGGTAACTGACTCGGTTTTAACCTGATGCGTTATAGTCGGGTCGCTCAAAGGGAAAAATAGACAATTCTGGTAATAACGCTTCCCATAGCAAAGCATTGTGAAGGTGAGGATTACGTTCTCATAGTGTTACACTTTTAATAGACCCATCAAAGAGATACATGCGCTTCGTACTCCCTAAACATATGAACATTCTACATATCGGCATGAAAATCTATAATCCAAAACATTCTTAAGTTGCCGTAGTTTAGATCCGCCCAGTTTATACTGTAGTTTCAACATTTATTAACTAAATACGTTGGTTACTTTATAAGCATGTTACTACAATCATAAAAGTGAATTGCTATACCCAGAGAGTTTCACGAAATAATTTTTAATCATCCTTGATACCTTGTCCATCCTTTTCGAGTATATTTTGCGTGGGTCAATGAACTGAAAAAGGATAATTATGTGCTAAATGAGATGAAAGGCCGGGTCGTTCTAAAGCAAGCAAGAATCGAGCCATAGTGAGGCAATTGAAAATTTAATTACCGTTTCCCGAAGATTTACATTCACGTAAATTTAAAAGATTATGGTGCGTCAACTCTGAATTCAATTTTGTGTGTCCAAAATTGTTCGCTTTGAATTTCTCGCTCTTTCTATGGCATGCAATGACGGTTCAGTGGTATAAAGAACATGCTAACAAAGTACAATTCAGATTGGTTAAAGGATATGATATCCATAGTAATGAGTAATAAGACCTGGTAAAACAGAATCCAAAGAATATTATATATAGAAAATGAGCCAGCATCGTCAATGGTTAACCATGAGAAATGAAACAAAAAGTTAACCAAACGAATTTTTGTACACTTGGATGTTAATATAAAATAAAAGGGATAACTCAATGTTATAAAATCATAATATGTATATAAACTTTCGGCGTATATACTCGCGTACATGTAAAACTCTCGACCTTCCAGAGATTGTTTTGAATATAATAACAACATAAGCTCAAGTAATTATTATGCTTATACCCTAAGTAATAACTGAACTGTCTTGTTAACTGCTAAACATGTCAAACCGAATTTCATTAGGGAGAGAAATGAACTACCGCGCTTTTTTCATTAAGGAATTTTTAAACCAACTTACATAACCTTTAACCTTTGGATTTAATTTACCAATAAAATTCGAGAGCTCAGAGAGAAAATATGAGAAAAATTATAAATTTCTTCCGTTCATAAAGAAAGGTAGACATATTTTAGAAATGGAAAATTATCGTCAGGTAATTATTTGTATTTATTTTATATAATCCGGAGTCTCGTCAATCTCCAGAGCATGTTGTATTTTTGTGATAAAGCATTCTATTGTAAATGGTCTTGCAAGGATAGCATAATATACAACAAAGACTTACAAAGACAGATATAGTTACGGGTTCAGTTTATTGTCATTTGTAACGACTTTTCGAGAAAGTATGAGATGAAATCATGACGTGCCACTAAATAAATGTCAATAATGTATTATATTGGCTTAATTGAAAAGAATGGGTTTAAGAAATGAACAACTTCAGTATTGTGTTATACCTGTTTAAATTAGTAAATATTAGAACTAACGGCAACTTTATATTAATAGAAAATTTTAGGATTTTATCAGAGACTCATTCGATGTTGATATAGGATTTTTATTTAAGCACATTATATATCTTTTTTAATTTTCACTTTTTTCCCTAAATATAATAGTATAAGGAAATATAATAATATATAATATATTATTATTTTATTATTATATATTATATAATAATAATATATATATATATATATATATATATATATATATATATATATATATATATATATATATATATATATATATATATATATATATATATATATATATTCTCCGTTCCTGGATTCTATATATCCATCACCATACCTCGTGCCCCTCGTTGTATTATGGGAATCTCCACACATTTTTTTAAACCCCACTTGGATTTACCTGGTACTTACGTGGGGAATTAACTCGTTAATGCCCCTGGAATCAATGACACACCTAGCAGTATACCGCTCTCTGTATATTGCACACACAATCTTGGTTCAGCAATTGTTCAGAAAGCAGTCCTAAAGAAGTCGCTTGTAATGGATCATAAGATATTGATAATAAATTTCAATTACATGCGGAATCAAGGAGTTCAAAAATGTTGTGGCATACAGAGTCTACCATATATTGTAAAATTAATTAATCAAGAGATACATGTATTCTGGTATAAGGGTGATAAACCCGAAAATACAATTATTAACATCCTTCTTCAAAGATCACTACTATATGGAATATTTTTTCGAAGCAGTTGAATGAATGATCCTGTAATTATGTAAGATGGCACTGTCTTTAGTAAAAAGTTTCAAATCAACGTATTTCGATTTTCAATAAAACGCCCCGACACGGACCGCCACTGGCTCAAACAAAACGTTAATTAGGTAAATTTATTCTGGCCGGGTGACAGTTTGTGCGCCTTAGGTGTAAACATCTCTATTAAAAAAAATGTGAAATTTTAAACGGTTTAACAGAAGCTGTCCATAAATTAATTTAAAGCAGTGATGTGTTTATTAACCCATTGTAAGGAGGGCATTGTTTGTCGAAAGACACGAATTAGTATTTAACTGTATATTATGCTGTATAATTGAAGATGCACCGTTACACTCTAATTGCACTTATGGCGATATCATTTTATTATCATATAATAAAATATAATTTATACGAGTCCGTTTCATGTTGCTTTTAACTGCATAATTTTATCTCTGCTGCCAACGAGTCAGGGGTCATATAACTATACGTTTCTTACGGTTCAGATCTTTAGTGGTTGAGATGGAGTTTAATGGCCGCTTTATTGTTATTTTTTTTTTTTTTTTTGGTAACGTTACAGATGCACTTTGACTACATACTGTACGCATTCTTATGGAATAAAAATGTCAATAATAAATCTGAGTTTTAATAATAAACCTACACAATACACGTTTGTATTGAATGCATTTTTTGAGTCCCGCTCTTTTTGGAACATTATTTCATAAACTTGCAACTTGCATAAGTACTTTACTTATTCCTAATTATTTTACACAATATTTTTATTTATTTCATAATAAATATATTGGGATTCGGCTTAGCTGCACAATATGTATGAACCAAGGTAAATGACTCATGTATCAGAAGTGATGTTCTTATAAAGACGAAGAAAATGTAATACCCTTTCGTAGGAAATGCGATCATTTAATATTTACTTAAATTATGGAGAATGTTAATTTTTAATTAAACTGCCACAAAATTGGACAAAACATATTCGTCTGAAAATAATTCTGAAGTGTCTGAAAAGACAATAACATACACAAATAATTTATTTTGCACTGTGCTCAGTGGAAATGTTAGATAGTTATATTTCTAAATTCCGCGACCTGTTCAATTAATATGAGGTATGATTCTCGTTCATTCTCGTTAGAATTCTTTTCTCCGCTCGTTTCTTACCATTGTTATTAGATGTACTAGAAAAGCACAAATATATACATATATACATAGAGTTTAAAATGTGGTGCGTTATCTAAATACATTCTACGTATGAATCTTTCAACGTTCTCTCCGTAGCAGATTATAGTCGTTCAGTATTTTGTTAATAGAATGTTAAAATAGTAAATAGTAGATGACAAATATGGATACTGGAATTATGATTATAATATTAGCAATTAAAAATAATTAGATTAGTTACTGGAGTAGGTTGTAACCTTTGGTGTGAAGATAACACTGACATAGTTTTCCACAAAACATCAAAACAGTATACACTAACTCAACGCGCATTTCGCCAACTAAGTTGGCATTTAAAACTGATCAGTTTTAATTATCTCCAGATGATGCCAACTTTGTTGGCAAATTGCGCGTCCCGTGTAGTGTATAGTGTTTTGTGGAAAACTAAGTCAGTGTTATTAGATTAGTTGTGTTTCAACGTGATCTCGAGCAATCTACTGTACAATGTTTTACTTTAGAGTGATTTTTATAGAAATGTTATAAATGAAATGAGAATCACAAAGCAACTATCTGGTAGAACATTTAGTTTTAGCTGTGGCAACTTAAATGTTACTAAAACATCAAAGAAGTCTTGTAAACTTGAGGAGATTAATACTAATTATTAAATCAATAATGCTTTATGAGATCTGTTCATTTTATGAATTTGTATTAACTAAAATACTATAACATATCGTGAAAATATCGGTATATCATGAAAATGTCGCAAAAGTGAATTTTCACATTAAAAAATAACTCGTTCATATTAAAATGTACCGCAATTAATTAGCAACATACTTTATGCTTTATAAATTAAGCTAAAATTTAAAGAGGATTTCTTTTACTACGTTATCCTTTATAACCGAGCCGACGACAAGAGAGAAATTAGAATTTGTTTGTCATCTTAATCTTTCCGCCTGATAAATGAAAACAAATTCGTCGGTCGCCAGACAAAGACGCGCGGCGAAAAACAGAAAAAATCCACCAAAGGACAACGTCGACGAGCAGACGTCAATATTATCAAGATGTAGCTGCCGACAGGTTCGGACGAACAGGCGCTGCGCTATCAAGATCCATCCTCGACTCCGACACAAAAAAGGACACCGAACGGCGGCAGAAAGTATCGGTAATATCTATCATTGGAGGAGTCAAGGAATCTAAATGCGTCGACACTTAATGGGCTGTCTCTGTGGGTTTTCATTTTTTCTATTCTGCCGAGGGGAGAAATTATTGTTCTTCCATCCACTTTTCTTATCGTGTTTTTATTAAATTTAAATCAAGGCGGGCTAGAAACGACAGAAACTTCTTTGTTGGAGACACCGTGGAGGAAGCGGAAATAAACATATTAATCTTGCCAAATAATGCTGCTACCGATTGGAGATGTTTCGAGCAGTCAGATATTTCTTTCGTCTGTAGCAATCGACTAAGCGGGCAACTTTGTACCGGATTGCAGTGGCGCCGACCTAGCTCATAGCGCTGGCTGTTTGCGCCAGCTGATCGTCAGCCTTCATTTGCCGCTGCAATCAATGTCCATCGCCGACATAACTTGATCGCTCTTTCATTATTGATTAATTAATAGTTATTGTTTTAAAATTTTATTTGCGCGTTATTCCTTAGTGCATAATTGTGCATATGCGTAAACATGTAAATGGTGCCTGAAATTTATGTTTGACTTAGCTTTTATGCTGATCGCTTGCAATATACTATTTCATATATTAGATAATGACGCTTTTCTTTAACTTCCTATCATTTTTAAACACAGACTTCTGTGTACAGAAATCTTCGTTAAAATAAAGAATACATATAACAATTTATCTTTTTGTGGGTGTTGATTTCTGTAAAAATATTTCGATTTCTTTGATTCGATTTAAAAATAAGTCTCTGATTTTAATGCTAAAAATCAACTGACTGTCAGATGTGTGGTAAATTAATAAAAAATGCGCATCGTCTATGTGTATTGTTTAAAGTTAGAACATAAAGAAGACGATAGATTTATTCTCGAGGTTTACCTTCGAAGTGGTTATCAAGACGAGAATGGTTTGGAATACCCTGATCCATTTGTCTCTTACAATTTTGAAAAGAGCTTACAAATCGTGAACAAAGCGATCACGAAGTTCTTTCATACACATATATGATGTTTCATGGTAATGTTTCGATGTAATGTAATGTAGTATTTACAAGGGGAAACACATGGGAGAAGGACTGTTTTGTCATAAGAAACTCTGGAGGATCTTCGTGAATGTTTAACTGCTAGTCCAATTACTGTGTAATAATAATAACGCTCTCGTGCAGAATTTATGCATATAATGTATAATTATAGGGTGCTCCAATTGAAACTATAGGATTTGAATTACACGTCATTTGTGTTCTGTCAAAGTTAAGTCAATATTTACAACTCATGTACAAACCATACGACGTTAATATGTCGCGACTGACAGTTCAACAATGCATAGTGTGTGTACAACTGTTTTATGAAAGTGAACGATCATTTACAGTTGCACAAAGAAAAAGTCGCACAAAATAAGGACAAAATGAGTTAATACTTCGTAATTTAATGAGGGATTTTAAGAGACGGGCTCTGCTATTGATAAGGCCACACTAATACGTTCTCGTCGTGGTCCGTCACATGAAAATATTGCTGCAGTGACACAAAGTGTACGGGAGTATCAAAATTCATGAATTCGACGTCGTATATAACAATTAAATCTGTCAGGAGGCACCACGCATCGGATTTTAAAGAAATATCTGTATCTGACAGCATACAAAATTCAGTTGACACAATAATTAAAGGTTACAGACCATTCACAACATCGTACATTTGTTAATTGGGTGTTAGAAAAGAAGATGATGCCATTGTGATGTGAAATAATTTTTTAACTAAATCGATGATTTGGATTTGAACAATATGCGGTTTCAGCAAGACGGTTCAACGTGTCATATAGTACGTGCAATCATAACTCTGTTACATACCAAATTTCCTGATCATGTTGTCTCGCGGAATACTGACTCAATTGGCCTGCAAGATCATATGGTTTAACACCATTGGACTTTTTTGGGGTTATGTCAAGGGAAATGTATACGTCACCCAGCCAGGAACAATCAATGACCTCAAAGCAAACGTTCAACCTACGGTTGCATATGAAAGTTCGCAAGAATGAGCTTGAGAGAATATTTGACAATTTTTGCTGTAATTCTCAATCGAGTCTAATTTTGGACTACCCCACACCCTTCTAGCGTACACTCTCACATCCAAGCCGTGAAGCGAGAGAACCCGTGCACTTGAAACCCATTAGAAGACCATGCCGAAGCAGAAACAAACGCAGCGGTGAAGCCCCCCAGATAACAAAAGCCTTTCACTGCGTAAATAGGCGTTACGATTGTTCTAGCTCCGCGTGCAGCTTGCATATTTTTAATTGACCGCTCTCAGGCCGAGAGAGCGCGGGTTCCGTGCTCTGCGTTCGACGCGGGAACTCGCGTCGATAATATAATGAGGAGAGAAGTAGGTCACGCCAACTGGGGAGCCATGCACTTGAATACTCCGCGATATATGACAGTTTTTAGTACGGTATGTCTGAATTAAAGTGGATCAAATAAATAATGCCTCCCATTACACGGTCGCCGTGTATTTATATCGCGGGCTTTCGGCGTTTCCAGCGTTCCGGCCCGGCGAGGTTTTCGTTTATATTAATTTTTTATTTGCAAGATGAATACGTAAACAGGCGTCTAGATTATGCAATGTGGCGGAATTATTTTTAGGATCGGGTTTCACGTGGCCGGTATATTTTTTAGCGGAATAGTCTCAAATGCCTCGACTCGTCACAGGCGAGGTCAATAAACGCTGGATATTTTATTCGCCGTTTCACGTACTCGGAAGAAAATTATTCCATAAGATGTGGAAATTCATTACAGTCTATCAAACATTAGCATTACCGTCTTATCATATCAGTAGGTCGTCGAATCATCGCCGCTTTCAGTAATTGCCCGGCATCTTCAAGACGTCTTTCAATAGGGACGCTCGAAGTTTGTTAGGTTACAGTGGCCATGTTGATAAAGAAGCATCTATCAAATTTATTGTGAATTAGTCAGTAGTGTATGGCAAATCACCGTGGAAGGTTATAGCGTTCAACAACATGTAGAAATCATCAGTGCTCCACACGTCGACTATTCGACGTTTGGTGGCCAAATTCGAATCAACTGGTTTGCTAAATAATCATCCAACACCCGTATGTTACCAAAACCCAAGGTGTGCTGAAAACATCGCTGCTGTGCGTGAGAGTGTACGGGAAAACCTGAGGCTGCCAATTTCTCGTCGCTCACAAGAATTTAGCTTTTCTGCGACTTCGACTTGGCGAATTTTGCGTCAGGACTTGGGTCTGCCCCCGTATAGAATCCAACTGACACAGGAACTTCAGTTGAACGACCATATGCAACGCCATGTGTTCGATGATTGGGCTCGGGAGCAGTTGGAAGTTGACCCGAATTTCGTCACAAAAATCATATTTAGCGACGAAGTCCATTTTTGGATGACTGGATATGTGAACAAGCTAAATGTCGGATTTGGGACGATACCAATCCACCCGAGATACACCAGCACCAAATGCATCTCGAGAAAGTCACTGTTTGGTGTGGATTTTGCTCTGGCGGGATCATCGGGCCGTACTTCTTCCAAAATGACACTGGCATTGCCATAACCGTCAACGGCGAGCGCTAGAGATCGATGATCGATGAACTTCTTGTGGCCTAAACTAGATGATATGAATACCAACGACATGTGATTCCAACAGAACGGCTCTACGTGCCACACAGCGCATGTCACGATGGACATTCTGCCCGAGCGATTTAAGGGCATAGTTATCTCGCACAGCGGCGACGTGAACTGGCCATCGAGATCGTGCGAATTAACGCCTTTAGACTTCTTCCATTAAGACTATCTTAAAACGAAGTGCTTTGTTAAAAAGGGATAGATTTTCAAAGGAAAAAATAAATTAGAGACTCAAAACTACTTGTGTTGTTGCTTTTTACTATGTTTATTTATTGTTTATTAAATATAATGCTTATTAAAATGTAATTTTTCATTTAGTTTTTAATTTATTCTGATTAGTCAGTTGATCCACAGCCTTACGTGAAGGGCAAAAGCGGAAGGTAGATAGGAAATCAGCGTAAATAACTCACTTATCCAAACCCAAATCAACTTTCAAAATGTCAAAATTTGCAGGCCTGTGTAACTCATATAAAAATGATCTGTTGGACAAAACGTTTTTACCCACGAAGCATGGTTTCATATGTAAATTCACAAAAGTACAATACTAGATTTGTAGAAAATCCTCACATTCTAAGATAATCATGTTTACACACTATTAAGGACTTCCGAATGGCTGTACCTCGCCTCAGAATAACCGGGCCATATAAAAAATACTCTAGAACGTTTTATAGAACAACTGTACGACGATGACCTGCAAGAGCATTACTTTAAACAAGACGGTACAACGGTTCATGCTGCTACGGCAGTTTTACAATTTCTTACAATAATTTTATGATTATCAAATAATTAACTCCAGCGTCCACAATCAGTCGATGTAGTGTTGTTAGATTCCAGATTAATTATTAATTACACAATGGTTTTTATAATTTAAGAATAAAAGTATACTTTTGTTTATGGTATTAAATTAAGGTAGACATTTTTAACATTTAATGTAAAGAAATGTTGATGCTCTTATTACTTTTTCTCATTCTTGTCATTACGGGGCCAAGGTTTAGATTAGTACAATTCATTCACCTAACCCCCGACATTCACACATAGACACACCTAGCCAACCTATGTGATAATCGAACCCACGCCTGGATTATTCCATATTATCTAGGCCAACTGCGAGCGATTGGCATCATTATCCCAAATTAATCTACTTGCAAACCTTCTTTGGGGTATCATGGGATAATTTACACTCAGAAGTATCTGTCCATACTAATAAACATCGATATCATCTGGGATTCGAACCGATACTTAAATAGTCATGTGAAAAAACTCCAACCAATTGGTGAAGTTGAGAGGACAGCCCGTTCTCTCGCTTGAACCTCGTTCAATATTTTCATGGGGTTATTTAAAATCAAAGGTCTATACAAGCAACCCAAATAAGATCCATGATTTAATAAATGATGATCAATTGATCACCAGGGGTGTTCAGACAGAAACTATTTAGTTATGCTGCTATTAGTCACATTAATAAGAAAACAATGATAAATATTTGTTCCAGAATTCCATATTAGAATGTGTATGTGAATCGAATAAAATAGAATATGACGTGTTATAGAACATGATAGAATATAATATTATGAGTACATATTTGAATATGAATATTTTTATTTTTAAAATAAAAATCATTTCAATTTCATCGAGCTTACACTTTTCCATAACATTAAGAACAACAAGCAGCATGTTGTATCCTTGAAAGAGGCTGAAACCTTTGATACAGCAACAAAAACAGGGAACCAGTGTTCCACGAACTCCGAAAGATTACACGTTTCTCAACGCGCGTTTTACGCATCATCAAGTTGGCATCATCGGGAGATTATTAAACTCAGTTTTAATCACGATTACGTTTCTCGATGCACATTTGGCCGCACAAGTTAGTATCATCGTTGGTATCATTAAAACTGAGTTTCAATCATCTCTCAATGATGTTAATTTGGCGGGTGAAATGCATGTTGAGAAACGTGGAATGTTTTCAGGTGTTATATATTCAAGATGATATAAGCAAGTAATCTACATGTATAATTCCATGTTCTCCTTGCTCCAAAAACTTCTAACAAACGCCACACGTCTAATGTATGCAATTATTCTTCGACAGATTTGAGTGACGGTCACATCGCCACATAACCCTAAACGAGATTTTTTTAATATACGTCACGTGCACGTACCATTGCGTGTAAGTAACATTACACAAAGCATTCATCACATTATATCCACCCCTTTTGTTGCATACATAAAAGCCTGGGGCAATTTAAGATATTTGGTTCTCGCTCGATTTCTTTGATCTTTTTAAGTCAACGCGGGCTTGTGACAAATACAAAAGGTGATCTCTCCGTAATTTGCATAACAGTATATGTGCACTACGTCTTTTAATGCGGCAAATCGCGGGGTTGATGACCCGAGGGATGAAATTCTTAAGAACTAGGTCATTGCCCATAGCAATTCATACACTGTAAATGCAACATAGTCCTGGAAATAATACTCTTCTATATTCTGCTCTTCTATGCCTAATGTACGAAGAGGTACCAAAAAAAACGACAATTATTTATTTACTTTTTTTTTTAATTTGTGATAACATAATTTATGATATTGGATAAAATATTATCCATTAAAGATATGCTCTTACCCCAACGGATTTTCTTTTCCAACTATTCGAAATATTTCGTAAATTCTGAACTAATGCTAGTCGTATTAAGTGTCTCCAACGATTTTCTGTTAGCCTCTTCTACGTCCCGAAAATGATTTAGGGTTTTCTTCATTCCTGGGACTAAGAAAAGATTGCGGGGTGAGCGTAAGGAGGATGCCAAGCGATTGTCATGCTGGTTTTTGTAAAAAAATTACTGATTTTCGGCGATATGTGCCCACATATCGTTGGCATAATGAAGAAACCAGTTCCCCGGTCTTTACAGTTCAGGTCGTTTTTTTCTTCAGCACTTCCAGATGGTAATTTTGAGTCATTGTGGTACCCTGAGGAACAAATTCAACGTGAACGACTCCTCTGACCGAACGAACGAACGCACTACTTCCGTTACTGTTCCCTATCGTATTCGGATGTTGTTTCTTGTGCACCTTCTTCATGACGATCGTAAATTGTTCTGATGCTTCATATAGGTATTTCAATTGATGGTTTTCTATCAGTATAGTATATTTCGTCTGATCGTCTCATGGATAGATGAGACGGATAGGATGTCGATTCAACATTTCATCTGCTGCAAATAGTGATGAAACTGATGAATTCTATAGTACTGATCTTGGAAGCCCTATATTCAGTTCTAATGGAAGAGAATCAACCAATCGTAGTGAAAGCGCAACTGTACACATGATTTGAGTAATTTAAGTAAGTTTTCACAACTTTTAGGAATCAAATTTCCATTACATAGGGACGGTTAGCATTCGAGAATATGTTTTAGATTCTTGTGTTGCTTTTTAAACTTAAGCGTTTTATACAATGGCGGTCTCATATCAGGAAAACCGCGAAGCGAGCGCAAAACATCTTTTTAGTGAAACGGGTAAAAAAATTCCCATGAATATGCAGAATGGAAATCCACCGCGCAGTCGCCTCCATTAATTTTAATAATTCCCTTATTTTGCATATCCTGGGATAAACTTGAGGCCGAAGCCTATGTAAACGCAGATGGTATGGATCCACTACGGTCGGACCCTCTGAAGATGACGTAATAATGTCCCCCAATGTTTCGTTGCCTAGGAGACGGGCGGCTATAGGCACGTAGCAACAGTGCGTGCTGAGGCCGGAGTGCCTTCGTCATGGCAGACGTGATGTGAGACGTGGAGATATGAAATCTGCCGAATAACTTATGAAAATAGCTCGATGAAGAGTGAAGGGTGTGGACCGGATTTCGTGCCTCTTCCATTCATTCCTATTCTATAAGGCATAAATATGCTGACGAAAGAAAAAGGCACCTTTAACCGAAATTTATATTCCTCTGCCGGTTCCTCGTTTGTTCGATTTAGCCGGATTGTCGGGGCAAAGACCGATGATATATCTACATAAATATGATTCGTGATGCTCTCTATTGTTCTCGGCGCCTTATTTCACGAAAAGAATCGCCATTTAAATATTGAATTGGAAATACTCAACTAACTGCATTCTTCTATGAAGGAACCAAAAATAATCACACCAACGAAATGTGTCACAAGTTCTAATCAAAGGACATTTTAATTGTCTATATACCCGTAAGTAAACGATCAAGGAAGACAAAAAATGGATCAATACGAAACGTGTATTAACTCGACCTATACTGGGTGTCAATAGTATCATGTTTCAATCCATGATTTTTTTTTAAATAGAATAAGATTTTCAAATTTTAAATTTATATATACGAAGTAAATAGGCTTCTTCTGACACATATATTATCAATACCACTTCCGGTTTCACATGAGGTGTCGTCAATTCTTTATTTTTAACAATACCCTGTATTTTTTAACATGTTCCGATTTTATATGAAATTCGTTATCCAATGAATATAATTCGTTGACATTTTTTTTCAGTATGTAATGGACTTAAATTTAATTTTTTTATATAAAAACCAAAATTAATAATGGTAAATCCGAATGGCATTGGAAACCACATCTATTTAACCCTTTCGTTACTGACGGGTGATATATGTCCCAGTAAAAAATCGGTTTTTAAATTACGCATTTATTGTTGACAAGCATGTACGAAGATTGCTGTAGGGACATATATGTCCCACACGAAACATTTCTATCACTGTTGACGTAAAACAGGACTACTTTTACGTTGACCACTGTCCTAGTCGTAATTTATAGTTTGTCACTTGCCACCTACCACAACATTTCTAAAAACAAACATTTCTAAAAGCTCGTTCAGACAGTACTTTCCAAAGCATAGATGAGTCAATGGTGAAATTTAAAGGCCGCTCTGCTCTTAAGCGATATCTTCCACTAAAACCAATAAAGAGGGGCATCAAAATTTGGGAAAGATGCGATTCCCGCTCCGGCTATGTATACGACATGAATATATACAGCGGCAAAGACACTGAGCATGAAGACGGTGCATTAGGCCAAGGGTTAGGTGAACGGGTTGTCAAGACATTATGTAGGACCATAAGGGATCCTGATGTTCTATTATGCTCTGACACATTTTTTACAACCGCATCTTTGATGGCTAGTTTGGAATTTGCTGCAGTCGGCACATGTCGAACCGTAAAAATATTCCAAAATTTGAAAAACAAAAAATGAAGAAAGGAGACTCTCAGTCTTTATTTAGCGATGTGGGTGTGATTGCGTACCTATGGAAAGATTCGAAAGAAGTGATTGTCCTCTCAAACTGCCACAATGCTGAGACAGGAAGTGTCGAAAGGCGACAGAAAGATGGAACCAAAATGACAGTGCCATGCCCGCAAGCAATTAAAGATTATAACTCCTATATGGGCGGGGTAAATCTCTCTGATCAATTATCTGGTTTGTACGACATCGACCGAAAATCACAGAAGTGGTGGAGAAAAGTGTTTTACAAACTTTTAATTAGAGCAACCACAAATGCATGGATATTATTCAAAGAATCTCACAAGAGTGACGTTCCATTCCTGGCGTTTTTAGTAAATTTAGCTGAATCGCTAATTAATTTAGGAAGAAAAAATGCAGGGACAGTTAGAAAACGTAGTATCGGAAGACGTACAAATTCATCGAGAAATCTAGTAAATGTAGGAGATCATTTGCCTGTTCAAAGAAAAACTCGACGTAGATGCCATTCTTGTGCATCAAGAAGAATTGAAAAACGAACGGGGACCATGTGTACAGGATGTGATCTTCAACTTTGTAATAACTGTTTTTCAACATTTCACACATAAATTTAATGTTTTTATTGCATTTTTATATGTAATAGCCTAGTCCGTATTGCATACTTTCATTCCTGGTGGGACACGTTCGTCCCAGTGTTGCTTACTGCTGGGACACATACGTCCCTGTTTAATTTTTTCTTTTGGTGTTAAATAAAATTAATACTATGTTGTAATATGTTTTATTTTGTGTGCTAAGATATACATAATAGGACCTACAATAAAAAAAATCAAAATTTAAAAGTCGTAATTTATTTGCACCTGCCTTTCTCGGACACATATATCCCATTAGTAAAATGGTAGCATGCTTTTCCAAAATAAAGTCGTAGCAAAAGGGTTAAAGTTTAAATCATAACGATATATAAATAAATAGATATTAAGAATATATATTATTACTCTGTTATAAAATACAAAACAATTGATCTTGTTTATCTTGCCCCACTTTTACAATTGGGTAAGGATCTTTCACTTGCCGAACGATAGATAAGCGACCTATCCGAGAGTTTACATCCTATTCGAGAGATGGCATGTCTCCTATATAAACCGTGCCTAGGTTTGTATAGCTTCTGTGAATCCACAACCGTACAAGCTGCTAGAAGTTATACACGGACCAACCTGCGGTTGCTCATCCTACTTGTAACCGCGCCGGATGTTGCTCGACTTATCAATGATTGCGGGGCCATTCATGGATGAATAAATGGCCGCGAATGGATTAATGAGTAACCATAGTTTGGTTCGTGTATAACTTCTAGCAGCTTGCACGGTAGTGGATTCACAGAAGCTATACAGACCTAGGCACGGTTTGACCGGACTAGGTTTGTTGCTTGATTTATCAATGGTTGGCCTGTGTATAACTTCTAGCAGCTTGTACGGTAGCGGATTTACAGAAGCTATACAAACCTAGGCACGGTTTCGTCGGATGTTGCTTGATTTATCAATGATTGCGGACCAGATCAGCTTAGGCTACTGTTCGCCCGCCTCCAAAACTTGTTCTTTATATTATAAAAGTTGAAAATGAGTATGGTTGTTAGGGTTACACAAATAATGGTGATACATTGTGGTCTCATCAGCTGTATCCGTGCTACTAGACACTTTATGAACTTAATATACTTAAAATATCGTATACATATAAAAACCAGAAAACTCCAAGCCTTAAAATCCACTCAAAGTATTTTAATAAAACACAACGATTAGACAACAAGTCACTGATTATACGCGCTAAATTTTGGATATGAATATACTTTTATATCACCACGTAATATACCAAACGCTTATTTGTATATGTCCCTTGAATATCTATTCAGAATTCATTTATGATTTTTTACACAGGTTATATCCGATTGCTGTTTATACAGGGCCCGGCAGAGATGTTTGACGATTTTCAAAAATCAATAACTGTAACTTATTTTTTGACGAAAGTATTTAAGTGGCAACCATTTTATTGAAAGCACATTGGAAACATTGTCTACGCACCGCTGCACCACATCGGGTGAAATAACTTCAATTTCGTTGCTCAGCTGAAATGTTGGCAAGGGTACGTGGTTTCTCAAACTTTTGCTTTGAGGTATCCCCCAAGAAATAATCGCAGGGTGACAGGTCCAACAATATGGAGGTCACTCGATATCGCCCCGCAGGAAAATGAGGTGCCCAGAAAAGTGTTACCTCAAAAGGGCCATAGTCTCCCTGGAAGTATGACAGCTAGCCCCGTCTTGCTGAAAATAAACTATTTTCCCTAGAGCTGATCGGCACGGACTGGCTTCCACTGCTGCATGAACTCTTTACACGTTTTCGGGAGTTCATAGGAACAGCGCCCACGGTGCGACTGTTTTGGGGCAACGGTTGCAAATCAGTTGAGCTTATAACTGTTTTGTGATTAGAATCTTCTGTCCTCACACAGACAAGACCAATGGTGGATCAGTTGGTGTATCTATTCGAGTAGTGCAGTCAATTGAGCAGAACAGTGACGTAGCGGACACCTCGTGGTTCAGTACAACTTGAAACCGCAACGCAACTGCGACCGCGAAAAACGATCACGTGCAACCGGTTTGAAACTGCAGCTAATCTCATTAACTGCAAACTAATCTCATTCCGATCGGCTCGTGTGCAGATTGTCACTACTATACGCTGCCAAGGTCACAAAACAATTGTAAGCTCAACTGGTTTGCAACCTTTGTCGTAAAACAGTAGCACCGTGGGCGCTGAGCCTTAATGTTCGTTGTAGTTCCGAAAGTTACCAAAGATACAGGTGCACGGAGATCTTTCACCCACTTCAAAATCCTGTTCCGAGTAGGGACACTACCGTGCCTCCCAACATTGAAATGGTTTCGAAACCTGCGTAGCGTAGTTACAGCAGAACGACAGGTCTCTATGAACATGTCGTAAACAGAAACACGAGCATGCTCTATGGCGACTAAAACAGCATCTTCTGACCTCCACACACCAAGCATTCCGGAAATATTAGCCTCCCCCTTTGAACTGTCAAATACTCACTTCAAAAATGTCATACATATCTGCCGGATCCTGTATTATATTCTCAGATAGTACTATAGTACGGGTATAACTTTACTATAGTATGTATGTGGCCTTTAACTGCATACTGTACACTGATAAGGAAATTCTCTCTTGATGATCGTTAGATATTGCCATCATCCTGTGGTATCCATTACACAACAAATTAATGTTCTTGTATATATCTCGCTATTATGAATTTACTGTGAAATTATTGTACATATATTATAGACAACATAACTATCTACAATTCGCTGTTTCTGCGTTTTCAACTATGCGATAAACTTATTGTGAAAATTCGTGGGAAAAAATTACAATTGTTACAACGGTAATTGTTTTATAGATGTAGATGTTTTTTGAGGTCTCCACCGACACGTTGTCGTTTGGCGATTGTATTCACGTTATTTATTTATGATTCTTAAGGCAGCGCATTGTGTCATTTTCATTATTTAAGAGCGCTAGAGCAAACTAAAGCTCATCTATCTATTCAGTTGTATTTCATTCTATAATCTTAGCGATTTTGATTAGACCTCTAATAGTATAAAATGACTTGCAAATTTTCTATGTAAAAAATATGGTATAGCGCCAGAGAGTAGTTTATATAAACACACGTGTCAGGCTATAAATAGTTGCCACATATTTTTACGATTGACGGGCAAGAGAGTGTGGTTTTTTACAAAACTTTAAGGAATGATATATGTTCTGCTTAATCCGACAGAAAGCTCAAGAAATGGTATATATTGTAAAATATGTAAATATTTTAGTTCCGAGTCCTTACACACCACTTATTTAGTATATTAGAAGCAACTAAATAAATTCTTAATAGTGCGGGTAATGCGGGTTATAATGGCGCCGACCCAGCTCATCGTGCTGGCTGTTTGTATCGGCTGATTATCGACCCTCACTCAGCTTCATCTGAGTCTTTTTGCAGTAGATGTCTGTCGTTGGTATGGCGCAAACGCTGATTAATTATTGATTAATTCATAATTTTGTGTCACGATTTTATTTGTGCGTTGTCTATTGATGCATAATTGTGGGTAATTAATGATTACATATATTAATGTAAAGCTAACAAAGAACAATATACGACATTGCAAAAATAATATGTTTAGTTTACGATACACCTTGACATGCTAGAACAAAATTAATATACCATTATACCATTTCATGTATAAGATAGTGACTCATTGCGTCCATTCTGGAGAAAATACATCACCGATTGGCAATTGTTGCACATTACAAAATGAAGTAGGTATAACCCACGCGCAAAACAATTGGAAAAAGGAATATTAAATTACAAAGTGTGGTTATTTGTAGACGAGATGACTGATCCTAAAATATAATCTGTTGTTTACTTTTCTTGAGTTTTATATGTTAAATGAAAATAAAAATTATATTTTTTCAACAAAAGCATGTTTTAATAAACTTTTTTTCTGTATAGTAAAAATTCACTAGCATCAAATATTGGCAATATATTGCCTTTTCCCATAAAATACATATACATCGAACTTGCACATGATAGACTAGGCATACAATTCACACAAATTAAGAGATGCAAAAATCCTAAATTTTTAAGTGATTTTCAAAGGGCTGTAACTTGAAGAAAAATAGTCGCAGAGTAATTTTAATAAAAACAAATTAAAGCTCCAAGTTTTTAGCTTCAATCAACATTCTCGCATCGTAAAATTGTTTTTGATCAAAAACCAATCGCTACGACTTGCAAAGAATACTTTTTGGTTTTTAAAACCCTATTTAATTTTCTGTACGATCATTATATCCTAAGGAATTAAATGCCAGTCAAAACTAACTTTTTTGCTTCGAACGACGATAACTCAGCGAAAAATCGTCCCACAAAGCTATTAGATCGCTCAAATTAAAGAGGATAAAATCATCTAAAAAAGCTTTATGATGAAATAACTGAAAAAAAATGTATTTCAAAAAGAATTTAAAATTTCGTGGACCTTTTCAAAGCAAGGAACAAAATTTGGTAAAAACTGCTGAAGTAAAATTTCTCAAGATTTGAAAACTAGAAACTTGAAGCTCCAATTTGCTTTTTTTTTTAAATTGCTCTGCGACTATTTTTCTCCAAGTTACAGCCCTCTGAAAAGCACTTAAAAATTTTGGATTTTTTTACATCCTTTAATTTTTGTGCCTGGTGTATAAAGAGAACAGAGTGTCATTACACGGCGGCGGTTCATTTCAAGAGACTTGTTAAGATTCTACAAGTTTAGTAAATTTCAGAGAGCATCCTATTCCATAGAGACGACAACGTGATCCATACGTAATACATTCACAAGACACATGCACAGACATACGACGTGACTTGTACTCCGTATTCCAACTTGCTACCGCTACCGGTATTGAACTCTTCAGCTCGAGCCATGCTTTATAGTGCTGTGATAGTTATCAGGCTCCAATCGGATCACATTAGTTGGTATTTTAGTTATCTGTGACGTGAATCCTAATATATTTCTTATGCTAATAGAATAATATAACTGCTAGTAACAATACCTGTAGGATTGTAAGGAAAGCTTAAATATGGAAGATAATTCATACCTGTGGACTTATATCTTACATTTGTAAAAATCATTTTGAAGGAACAGACTTATCAATAAAGCTGGCTTTAATTTTTTATTAAAAGTGTGCAACTAATAATAGTTTAAAAAGGTGACAGACCTTATATCGAATTTCTGTTCAATTTCATGTAATATACCGTTAACTGTATTGAAAAAAGAACATAATATAAGGTTTCCCTTTGAAAACCACCTAAACATTTCAGATTTTTTAACATCCCTTAATTATTGTGTCTAGTGTATTACTTTTTCGCACTCAACTATACCAGAGCAGAAAAGTAATATAATCGTGTAAAGAAAAATGGAAAAAAAATTTCTAGCGTTTATTTTTCGTTTTTCGGCCTAAAAACCAAAAAAATGAACAGTTTTAAAATCTTAAAACGGATTTTTCCGCACGTAGAACATCTCTATCTCGAAATTGAGTGTCCCAGAAAAAATAAACCAACACATAAATGCAGAATATGTGTTATATGTGAGTTTTACTTTTTTTATTTTTTCCCAAATAGTCCACCATCGTGCTTTCTCATGACCCATGGACAGGATGGGGTGTATCCTATCCAGCTCAAATTTAATATGTCGTCTGGTAGACGTCTCTAATCAGAATCAGTCGAAACCCGATCGATCCGACACGATTTAATTGAGTTATCGTGTTAACAAAAAAAAATTCTCACATAGTCCACCATCATGCTTTCTCATGACCCATGGACAGGGTTGGGTGTGTCCTATCCACCTCAAAATCAATACATGTCGTCTGGGAGAAGTCCCCGATCAGAATCAGCCAAAACCCGATTAATCCGAATACGATTTAGTTGAGTTATCGTGCTAACAAGAAAAGTGCTAAGAGGAACGACAACGATGACAATGACATACACGCTAACAAAATGGTTTAAAAACCTTTTTTTTTGGAATTTAGGAATTTAAAATGAAAAATAAACCCTAGAAAAAAAATATTTTTTTACATTACTTTTCCGCGTATAGTGAAGTGCTGAAAAGTAAAAATGGTTTTTAGAAAATTTTGTCTGTGTGTGTGTGTATCGTTGTCGTCGGCATTTTTAAAATTTCTTTTTAGCACGATAACTCAACTAAATCGTGTCAGATCGATCGGGTTTTAACTGATTCTGATCGGAGACGTCTCCCAGACGACACCTATTAATTTTGAGGTGGATAGGAAGAACACACTCTACCATATTCATGGGTCATGAGAAAACACAATGGTGGACTATTTGAGAATTTTTTTTTGTTAGCACGATCACCCAATTAAATTGTGTCGGATCGATCGGGTTTCGACTGATTATGATTAGGGACGTCTACCAGACGACATCTATTGATTTTGAGGTGGATAGGACACACCCCACCCTGTCCATGGGTCATGAGAACACACGATCGTGGACTATTTGAAATAAAGTAAAACTGTCGCATAAAACATATTCTGCATTTATATGTTGGTTTATTTTTTCTCGGCCACTCAATATTGAGACAGAGATGTTCTGCGTGCGGAAAAGTTCGTTTTAAGATTTTAAAACTGTTTATTATATTCATGTCCAGAGCAAAAGCACCGTTTATGCTACTATTGAGAGACGACCGACCTGCTTTTAATTTCAATAACCTATTCTAAAACCTAAAACACCTGGGCTATATGCAGAAGGTCAACTTAAATCACCAATGTATGTACGAAATTGCCATGCGAAATGCTGCGCCACATTTATTTGATTACTTTACTACTTGTCAGTAATTTATTAGCTAGCCTTCATGCGACAAGTCAGGTCAATAACATCTGTATTTAAATCGGTTGGGCATAAACATAATGCGTAAGGTAAATTACAATTTTTAGACGTCTGAAACGGTGTTAAGTCAACATCGGATCGTCTCTTGGCGCCAACGGATCGAAACTTGGACGTTTTAGCCAATTAATTCGCACTTACAAGTCACCAGTTACTGTCTGAAATTCGTTAACGATAATTAAGTTGTACAGTATATTTTTGGATTGTGTATTGTATTTTTGTGCAAATATTGAACAAGCTTTAATGAGAATTTATAATAGTTATCTGAAATATACAGGGTGGCTCTCACTTATGTATTAACATTATTATTAGTTTTAATTTAGTTAGCTTGGAGATATGGCAGAAAACGATAGATTTTTGAGTACTTCTAAATGAAATATTTAGTATACAGGGTCCCTAATAAACATTCATACCGTAAGTCCGTAAGTTCTGAGCCCAAATAGATACTATAACAGTCAGAAATATTATAAGAGAAAATTCATTTTTATATGGTCTTTTCTAAAGCAATACATACTAGGGGGTATTCAAAAGAAACCGAAATGTTGTTGTGGTGGGCGGAGTTTTGTAGTACCGCGTTTTGTCGCTAGGAGCGCATAGAGCTACCTACCATTTCCGAGTCAGTCAGCCAAGCGTCGCCGTTGTAGCTAAAGAAGGTTCCATTCGGCTTGTGTGAATTTTTTTATTGACTATTGTTTTGTATGCTCGTCGTTTTTGCAATGGTTGATTCTCGTGAACTGCACGCGGCCGCCGGCCATAAAGTTTTGTCTCTTGCTCGGAGAAGCTTGCACAAAAACTCTTGAAATATTAAAAGCGGCCTACAAAGATGATGCTACTGGGAAAACTTAAGTATTTGAGTGATTTCTCCGTTTCAAAAGAGGTTAAATGTCAATTGATGACAAGTCTCGCTTCTGTCGTCCTTCTGCGGATCGAACCGATGAAAATGTTGAAAAAATTCGCGAAATTATCCTGGAAGATCGACTACGGACTATTAACGAACGAATTTTAACAGTAGATTTGAGGATGAAAAAGATGGCTGCCAAATTCGTGCCTCCACTATCCTGTCTATGCGCCAATTTTTGACCAAAAATGGCATGACCCCTATGTCCCATCCCCCCCCCCCCCTATTCACTTGACCTTTCCCCCTGCCACTCTCTTTTTTATTTATCCGAATGAAAAGAAACATGAAAGAAAAGCGTTTTTACGACGTTGCTCAAGCGAAAAATAAACGATAAAGGCGCTATCTGGCATCAGAGAAGACGAATTTCAAAAATGTTTTGAACAATGGAATCAAATATTAGACAAGTGGACTAGTGCCAGTGGAGATACTTTGAAGGGGATTAAGGGCTTTTTGTTTAAATATTAAATAAACAAATTATTTTGGACACTTTCCCGTATATCATAAATGTGTAGTACCTGCAGGTACTAAGAAATATGTAGTGTGATAAACTTAAAATAAATTGGGATAGAAGCATACAGAGGAATATGCACTTTTTAAATATTGCACAGATTAATATTATTTTCTATCATGTTATACGGTACGAGAAAGCTCCCTCCATATATTTTAATTATGTTCAAATCAGGAGGCTGAGCAGGCTAATCGAAATTACTTCAATATCTGTCTTACCTCTATAATATATCTCTCTCCATTACATTTATCTGTAAATCTCCAAAAGTGTAATCTCCATTACACTTATTTCCCCATTTACCTACAACTCAAAAGAATATCATCTTTTCAGAGATTATGGAAATAGTAGAAAAAATTATCTAGATCATCAATGTAACCTTTTTCGTCGGTACACACCACTTCATGCCACTCTTCTTCCAATGCACAAGTTTTCTTACAAACTGAAGCCGTGCCTGCTTATACATTTTAGGGAGGGGTGTTTTTTTTTCGCTGAGGGTGTTTACATTTCTATGCTACACGGAGGACGTTCTAGCTCTAGCATGTACTTGGACTCCAGCTCCTATTGCAACTTATCGTGTAGTTAAAGCGAATTTGAGTCACGTGTAATAAAGCACGCCTACCTCTCTCACCAAAGGAGCTTTGCCCATTATTTTGGTCATAATTCTCTTTAATTGTTAAATAAACACGCATCACAGCGTTTCGATCAGTTCTTCAAGCAATCTGTGAAATTTTCCACCCCTTATTGCTTATGCTATTTATTACCATTTTTCCATTCATTTAAATGTTTCTAATTCTGTTAAAATGTTTAATTTTAATCTGCAACACCTTAAATTGATGTTACTATTTTGAACACTTGTCTATATTCACATGCTTTTCTATCAAATACGATTTTCTTTTTAACAGTTTAACATATCCAGGTTTTTGACATTGTGCATGAATTTTAGACACTGTCACTTATGAGATATTGGCTCAATAAAAGTGTTACTTCCATTTGACTTCTGCATATTGCATATACTGTAACCTCTTGACATGTAATCGATCATCAAAATTTCTCTTCGATGGAGATTTTGGAAATTATTGTTGTCTAAGTTTTTATCAAATGCATACATACATTTTTAAAATACACTTGATTATGAGGATTTATAGCTATTAAATAGTACTGTACAATTTTAAACTGATGCCATGTTATTTCTTCGTTTACAAGTATCGGCGAGTCAGTTAAATTAAGAATTAGATCTACTTGAGAGCATAGATCAATTTTCGTTCTCCTTCATCAAAGTTCGTGGTCATATGATATGGGTGATGAAGGGGTGAAATGCAAAATTTAAAGAATACTGAATTGGCTTGGAAGATCGTGGACAACTTAATTAGCGTATATCTTCTCAGAATGACACGATTTCGTCTGTTGAAACGAAATCATTATGTATTACAATGGTTAGTCGTTGTTAAACATAGTTGATTTTGTTGTCGCTCAGTTGTCATCACCTTTACTCCCGACGACCTAAATTTTAGATGAAAAATACTACCTTGTAACTCTGGCTTCGTATAAGAAGTAAAGGTCAACCATTCCTTCAATATATTAGTGCCTATGGTAGTAAATTTAAGGATGAGTAAAACTAAGCCAATGTTTATTCATACCTTTATTTAACGTCGACTTATTTCCGCCACCAAAGACTATCACCAATACCAGGAGACATCTTGTCTTCAATGTGGAAATTCTACTGAACCCCATTTTTAACACGATAGGAATCTTTAATTTACCTAATAAGTAGTATATAAGGGACCTACGATTTTACATATTATCCGAGGGATGGTATGTCTTCTACACAAACCTCATCTAAGTTTGTGTAGCATATGTGAGTCCACTGATATACAAACCGCTAGAAGCTATAAATGCGTCGGTCATTGTCGGACTGATTTTAATGACATTTGTCATCGTAAAATCAGGCTACTGCCTACCATAATATCAGTATCATTCACTGAATAAAGATATGGCAACAAAGAGGCAACAAACCAAATAAAAAAATATATCGTTATAGACACGATTACTTTCTGAAATCTTTTTGTATCATATATCCAAGCATTATGCAACATCGGGTGGGCGGGTGTGTATAAATACTCTGGAAAACTTGCGACCCGCAAAAACATGCACAAAACCTCTAAGAGAAATTTCATTGTCTATCATAGATCCATCTAAAAGGTATACATGACGCCAGGCTAAATTGAAAAAAAAGGACCCGCCGGGTTTTTTACACCCCGAAAACGTACATAATAGCCTGGAGACTAGACTACAAAGAAAACAGAGTAAGTATAACAGGAAGCAGTGACATTTAAGGTCCTTCGTTCGATATTGATCCAGCGACGACTGCGTTCACACTCCTACGAACTAGGTTTTTCAAAAGACGAGAGAATTAAAATGTGCGTCAGTGCAATATATTGATATCGAAGTGTCCTCCTCAACATGTTTAAAATAGCACGGAATCTAATATACAGTGCATTCACTTCAAAACTACCCACCCTCATTATTTTTTAACAAGGAAAATTACCCAGATAAGAAACATGTAAATTTACATATCAAAGGGAAAGTTTAAAATCAGTGTCTGTTGCAGTTTCAGTTTCACCCGCTTATTCCCACCTACATTTATTTAAAAATTTGCATAAATGGCACCCCTATCTTGTAATACATTCTCTTAAATAAGTTAATTAACTTTGTGAAAAATAACAACTACCTTTGAAACCTTACTCGATTCAATGTCCTGTTAAATCACTGTTGACTAGTTGGCTATATAAATATACAACCTATTCTCAAATTCTTGTTGGACGTTTTGAAATGTGTTGTTTATAATTAGCCTACATGTGTGAAGGTTAATTTCTTTCAAAGCCTAAAATTTTTTTAGTTCTTGAATATTCTTCGGTAGAGTTTTGTATACAATTGTCTTCAAATAACCTCAAGGAATAAGTACAGTAGAGCTATGTCTGGATATCCAGCCGGCCGTTTTAGAGCGCCTCTTCTACCAATCCATTTGTCGGGAAATCTTTAATCCAGGCACTATCGAACATGTAATGAGTAGTGTAAGTAATGGCGCGCCATTTTGTTGAAAGTGTATATTTTGTTCATTCAACAGTAGGTTTTCTTCATCATCGACTTCGTTTGTTAAGAACTGTATTATGAGAAAATTGTTGAATTTCGAACAAAAACAGTGACGAATGAAAGTCGATCAGGAGTCGCTAAATGAAGTCAACAACGATGCATAACTACTGAAACATGTCATAACAGGTTTGAAACATGGGTTTATGGATATGACGTCGAAACTAAGGCTCAATCGTCCTAGTGGAGGCATTCTGGATCTCCAAGACCGAAGAAAGCTCGACAAGTGAGGTCCAATGTGAAGGTGTGTTCTTCGATTTTAACGGCAAATTCAACGCCGTTTGTGTGAAGCAATTCGAAAAAAAACCGCCCGGATCTTTGGGAAAACAATTCACGCTTTTGCAGAACGATGCAAGCTTGGTGGTGAATTCTTGGCCAAAAACAACACCGTAATAATGCCCCAGCCTCCATGTTCGCCAAATATGGCTCCGTGTGGCTTTTTCTGATCCCAAATATAAAGAGAACCCTAAAGGGCCGTCGTCTTGCAAGCATAGGTGAGATTAAAAACACATCGCCGAGAGAGCTAAACACTATCCCAAACATCGAATTCCAGAAGTATTTCGGAGATTGAAAGAAGCGCTGGCATAAGTGTATCATATCTAACGGGGACTATTTTGAAGAGAATAACATTGATGTAGCTGAATAAATAAAATTATTTACAAAAAATGAAAATTCCCGTCATTTCTTGAACAGACCTTGTATATCATAATAAAACACATTTATTGAATTATAGAGATTAATATTAAAATATATGCCAATATATTTAATTTCCCAATTCCCTATTGCCGCAGTTCTGGTCTGTTTGTGCTCACTGCAGACGTTGTTGCACATGTCTAGGTGTTCACAATGATTTTTGCGGTGTATATATTGGCATAATAGGTTCACAGATACTTGTATTCCTCGTTGTACCAGTTATCTAGGTCGGTGAAACATTATATGAGTAATAACCCGATCCTAGCGTCTAGTCGTTGTATGCGCTCGAAGATCCTTAAGTCGTTAATCAACGATTCTTAGGTGGTTTTACCAGTTGGTAGTTAGCTATAGTCGCTATAATTTAAACCTAGAATCAGTTTCAAATAAAATGATTGTACATAGTTGGTGAATAAGAAAAATACTGAGTCGAAAGAAGCAAAATTATAGAAGAGACCTCTGTCAGTGGAATCCCACAAGCCACGACCAAGAGGACCCAACTGGATTATTCTTATATCAGGCAGAAAAAATAATCTTATTTAATTGAAGAGAAGCAAGAGCAAAAAAACAGGTTAATCCCTAAACAAAACTCATACAAGTTTACAGCGATAGCAGAAGTAGCTATATTCGACGCCATATCACAAACAAGCTGAATTTTAACTGGCCAGTTGTCCTGATATCTTTTTATGGTATAGGCTAGGAGTTAAGGTTAAGTTCACATTCACAGATAACAATTGAAGTAGTCAAACGACGGTGATTATTATTGTTCATCCGCCGAGAAATTATAACTGATCTGCACAAACATGAGTCAATGCAACATATTATAATGCACGTGAATGCAAGCTAAAAATATATACAATACATTTTATACAAAATGTATCTTTCGGCGATAGAGACGTGTACTAATGTTCATTTATACGAAAAATAAGCTGTCCGTATTCATGCGGCACCATTATACGGTAGCAGGTGTTTCCGATTTTATTAGGCTTGGCACGACATCCTCGCATTATTATAGAGTAACAGGAGATTACGGTTGAGGTGGACTGAAACTGAGGCGCGATTGACTATAAGGAATATTTTTCAGTGATGTTAATAATACATTTCATAATGAAACGTAGTGTGATCGTAATAAGGCATTTTCAAAGGGCATAAAGCTTATTAGCATGGCAACTCCATGTAAGTATGTTTTAATGACCAACGTGGGTTCCATTTCAGCGACTTCGCAAGCATTTCTCAGTAAATTCAAGAACGTTGACGAGATTATTAAAGAAACAAGTGAATAATTTATATTAGCATATGAATATTGTGCTGGATAATTATGTTTATAATTAATTATCTAAGTTGGCTGGATCTGGACCAATACTTGTCAAAGTAGAAAATGAAGTAGTCCATTAGTGATACTCTTAATAGCCAGAAATAAACAAAAGCAAAACAAAATAGTGTTCCCCAGATTAGAATAGGATTTTAATATATTGTGGGATGAATGATAATATATATATAGAGATGTACTTTTATATAATCTATATAAAAGTACATCTCTATAGCTCCGCTAAATTCAACCTTTGTAAAGTCTTATATCATATTAATATGGTAAAATAAATGCGTAACAGTTTCTTCTAGTGTTTACAAATTTCGTCTATTGGTGCAGTAATGTTCATTTTGGTATCACTGTTAATACAAGAAAGCTAATATGAGCAATGTCTGAAATATGTCACGCTATGTACACTCCCACCAAAAATGGTCACCAATGTCACCAAGAGCTACATTCAACATGGAAATCAGGAACTGTCACTTTTACAGTGCGGTATTTGTTAACTTGGTTAATATATAATTGCGAATAGTAAGTCACTTAAGGTTTCGAATGGATAAGAAACTCCAATTTCATAAATTGCATTATCCATCTTAGAAGTGTCGTACTTCTAAGTTCTTCAGTTCATATTACAGAAGTATTAAAATTTAAACTACCGTAATTTAACTATGTAATGTTAATGGTTATGTTTTCATTATCGCAAATTAATGTGAAGATAGAAAAGTGCAGTTGGTGTATTTCGAGAACAAATACAGTATTTTACCTCTAAAGGGGAAAGGTGGTGTAAATTAAGCAGGACAAAGGAGGGGTGGTACACTTTCCATATAAAAACGGCCCGATTAATACAGTTACATTTACATTATTCTTAATGACTACTCAGTGAAATATAAACGAAAATAGGGTGTTTAATTAGATCTGTTTGAATAATTTGTTATACATTGATTTAAAAATACATAAAATGCGTTCAAAATAATGGTGCAATTTCGTGTAATAATGTGATACTTTTATATTTTGAAATTAAAAATTATGGTGCAATTTTATGTAATAATGTAATACTTTTATATTTTACCAATAATCAGTCACTATCTTCATCAATATCGGACTACTCCGTTATGGCAGCATCCATCACGTTTTCACCATAATTGATATTTGGTCGTTTGTTTTCAATATCCCTATCGTATGCCAAGAACCAAAACACCGAGGCTATATGAGCACAGCAGCCGATGGTGCGAACTTCAACTTTACATTGGCAGTACCAGGACAACACAGTTGAAGTACTGTACTCAATCTACATGTTATATTGCTTTAAAGATGTATGACGAGACTGAATTCTGATTCTCAAAATATTAGAGTTCTCCTTGTGGACAATATAGTTTATATAAACCTTGATTTTCGTTTTTCATATGGCCTGAAGTGTACGAACTTACAAAAGTTAATTTTTTAATATAAGCGAAGCGTAGCAGCAACTTAGTTTTTTGATATGTTGTGGATTTTACCTTTTAATACAATAATATCACAACAAAATTGTACTTCTTCCCTTCGCTGTGTACGAAAACATTAAAAGTATCTTGAAAAATAAGCAATTTTTGCTGAAAATCATGAAACAGGTCGACTTTGGCATTTCCCTTTATTAGCAACGTTGCAACACATACCGTTTAATGGTGGATGTAAGGATCAATTCCTCTTTTACCAGAATACATAGATTTCTTTTACACTCATCAAGTTTGATTTTTAGTTAATCATTTGGACCAATTTTCCATAGAAAGTGTACCCTCTCCTTTGTACCGCAAACCGTAACATCCCTAAAAACGAGGGCAATTGAGCCTAGTACATGTTACCGTTTTATTAAACAACCCAAATTAGATCCAAGATAAAGGCTCGAGAAGTATAGCCCCGCACAATTTGCCTAATTTATACAACAACAATTGTAACAAAAAGTCGATAGTGGGTAGCCGAGTGCCCGAATACGTCACGCCTTTTTTACCTCGAATAATTCAGAGGAATTTCTCCACGGGAAGATACCATCTTAATTTGTACGCGATGCTATCTGTCCGGTACCTAAATTGTCCAGTTCCAAAACAAGGGACAGAAAAATGGCTCGTTACAAGTAGATGGGGCCCATCCACTATATTATCTCGAGATTTATGCATCCGAGACATATCAAACTGCATTTCGTGAGGCGAATACGCACCGTTGGAATTATTGTGGAGGTTTTTTCGTTTGACAAAAGCACGGCGCACCTCGTTTTGTAGGAAACGTGATAATCGAGGTGGTCAATCACGATGTCAGTTGTTGATGACTTACTTTCGTCCAGACATGTTGAAGAAAGGTAAAAAGAACGATGTGACAAACAAGGATACATTTTGTTTAATTCTAATGTAAGTATTTAAGATATACTGGACTTAATTGTGGTCGGAAACTGCGCTATGTAGTTGTTAGATAATTAATAATAAATATACACTACTGTAAAAAATTAAGGGAACAAAAAAGTTTCCAAAATTTTTTTACTGATCTTTGAAATGCCTCAATGAAAAATGGTCGAATGGAGATTAAACAAAAGAATTTTGAATCTTCAAGTTTCTAGTTTTGAAAACTTTTGAAAAAAAAGTTGTATGCTACAGTTATCGCACAATCGCGAGACAAAAATATTACAATTTTTTTTTATTTTTGGTCCACTGATTTGGGAACATTTTTCTTAGTTAAACCAAGGCATTTGATAGTTAGCTTGTTTATTCAGCTTTAATTTTTATTATTCTCTCTACGTCGATTTTCACTGAGATATCTAACTTTAAATGAAAAAGGATCCTTTTTTTTATCATCGATATCTCAGCAACTAATAATCGTACAATAAATCAAAGGATGGTTTCAAAAACTTAGATAACACTCTATAGGGACCTACCATCATTTTAGAAAAAAAAAAAAAAATTTTCATCCTCCACATTAATTTGAAAAAACTGAAAGAAAAATGACGTTTTACGGTTTATTAGAAAATCTACGGCACAATAATTCTGTAAATTTACAAGTTGATCCATCGAACTGTTGTTCTGTTCCAGATGATTTTGTAGAAGTTTTGAAGAAAATTAAAGGAACATGTTTATTGCTTCTAAATACTCCGTAATCAGTATCAAAATGAAAGAGAAAGATTTACTTTTATTTTTCTCACAATTTTAAATAAGATGTCTTTTAAACTTAAGGGAAAAAATGTTTTCTCAAAAAAATAAAAAAAAATTTTTTTGTTTTTTTTAAATGTTGCTTGAACATTTGTTTGAGGGAACATGTCTAGTTGTTTCTGCCAAGGTCGAAAATTAATATTGTGTAAATAATGTGTGTAAATAGAGGCCCAAATTTGGTTGGGGGTATCAACTTTGAATTTAACGCAATTAAGTGCAGATTAGCATAATTATGGAATACAGAGGCCGAACCATGTCAGAAACGACTAGGCATTGTTTCCTCAAATGTCCAGCAAATTTTCCAAAAGAAAAGAAAATCAAAAAAATTTTGAAAAATTTTATTTGAAAATTTTTTGATTTTATCTCCTTAAATTTAAAAAACATCTTACTTAAAATTATTTTTGGCATTTCTAGACAGACGAGAATCCACATGATAACGTGTGGGCCGAAATAATCCGCATCAAATGCGGACAACATTTGATTGGGCCATTTGTATTACCAAGAAGGTTAAATGAAAAACTTTGTTTGATATTCCTCCAAAATAACTTGTCAGAAGTATTAGAAGATCTGCCTTTGGAGATATGGCGTATTTGGTTCGTGCATGATGAAGACTCAAATATGAATTTTTGAAATCAATGAAAGATGAGGCCTAGTCGCTTGGCCTCCTCGATCACCCGAATTAAACCCCTTAGATCTTTTCTTGTGGGGGCATTTAAAAACATTAGTCTATTTCAAACCTGACAAAATTGTGTTTCAACTCAATTATGCTGAAACTTTATAGAGAAGAAACACAACATAAAAAAAAAGTAGTAAAAGAGTTGCACGTAGCAAATAAACAAATCTTAAGTAGCCAAAACTCATAAATAATAAGTCAAACTAGTCAAAGTAACCATAAATTAAAATACTATTTTATACTTTACTAATTATTCTAGTTTTTCTGATAATAATTACCTGTTATATATTCTAAAACAGACTTATATTCTAGTATTCTGATTATAAAGGTATCTTTATAATCAATTATAATTATAATTGGGTTTGAAAGATTCTACCTATATCAATAAATAAAATAGCAATGAAGTGGAGAATTACCATGAAATCATTAATAAAAATTAAAATGAATCAAGGTGGCCAATTATTTGGATATATTATTCACCGAAACAACATATGCACAGCATCAAAGATGAAATAACATCAATTTTGAAAACCACATAATAAAATCTATCAACAATCAAGCAGAACTTTAACTCTAGACCAGCTAGAGCCAAGACTGAGGAATATGTGTTTTAAATATGTGGAATAATAAAGTGTCTCTGGGAGTTTTCGAAAGATCTTAATAAACATACATTTAATCCTGGGAGAGAGCTTCGATGCAGCAAGAAAAACAGGGCGAAAACCCAGTTTTCCACGAACTCTGAAACGTTACACGAGCATTTTGCCTTTTATCATTACGTAATTTACAAAATTTAAATAAAATTAATATCATGGAGTATGAACCAACAAAGATGCTATTGTTAAAATTCATTCACAAAAGGGAACACGTTAATTACAAAAAAAAATTGTCAAAAGTGTATCAAGTAGTTTTATAATACTTAAAATACAACAAAACATGAGAAAACTGAAAGAGTAGGACTAATTTGAAATAAGACGTTCGAAATTGTTCAAGCTCTGATTGAATATTAACATGAAGGAATTTGTGGTAATTATCAATCTGATACAAATAATTCCTGGCTCAACCAAACGTAAATTTTAGAGGACTTTTAACTGATTTTTCTGTGAAACTGTTTGTGGTACGTGTATTTTTTCTTTAATTTGTTGTTACATAGATTTTCATAGACTTGTAGGATAAGAACACTTGATAATTACTCTGGCTGGATACCTACGAGATAATTGATAATGGCATAACAAAAGGCAATCTAGCAGGTATGATTACGTTTCATTAACATCCCTTATTCGAATCTCCGATAATAACCTAATGTAAATTCCTGCTTCAACAGGCGCTTTGGTTACTAAGGTAAATAACAACAGCACAGGGTTTCAGGTTCTTGGTAGGATTCGCAACAGGCATGTAATTTTGGTTTCATTCGACACATATCAGATGCATAATAATTCTAGTAAATATATTACTGGATTAATACGCTGTTAAAAATAAAACATACAGGAATGATACTTTCGACTGAAAGCCTTTTTATTGCCTTAGCTGCACTTATGTTGGAATCATTTATTGGTATGAGCTTCCTGTTACGTGAGAGACTTCATTACATATCTCAAGCAAATCACTTCGAATAATCTCGGGTAGACCTACTTCCATTACATTTTCACTGACAGTAAAAATTCTACACGATCGTTAGATTATGGGTAACAATATTAGAATAAGGGTAGATTTTTGGTAAAATTTATAAATACAGTTTATTTTAGCCTACTCCGAATGATTTAATACAATACTTTACAGCAGAACCCTTCTGCGTCTTTCAAATCTTCGCGAAATATTTAAATTTCGACACACATCACGGGCCTGATTAACTCATCGGTTGAATAGTTAATTCAGAAACGGCAATAATTACTTTGTTACGCGCGCAATAACATGGATTAAAATCAGGAACGTTTTACAACTTCAACTAACTTTGCCAATTAGCATTTCTCTATCTTTACTTGAAAATTAATGTCTCTCCATACAGGAAGCCCCTTTTCTTATTCCTTGTCACCCGTAATTAAGTTAACTGAAAACCTTTATCGGTTCCAGCCGATGTGAACAGCAAAAGTCAATACTGAGATTCATTTTTCCTGTTGGTCATTACGAATGTTAAATTGTGAAATAGAGGTAAATATTTCTTGTTAGTAAATCTTTATAATACTTTCATAAGAGGTGAATATCTATAATGAATATAATATTTATCTATAATATATATAATCTGTGTTATAAATGCTATACGTGATAATTAATTTTTTTTTAATCCACGACAACTATATTAGGAAGGTTTAATACATCTGTCTTCCGTGAGTTAGAGGCCTCCTAATACACTAGTGGATTAAAATTTATAATACCACGCTTCGATTTTATAGCATTAGATCAAAACAAATTTGACGGTTTTCAAAACCAAAATTTTTCACTTTCTATGCCCCAGTGTCGAAATAATGTGGAGTTATTCATATACATATGTATAATATCAGACCACCATAACTATTCAACGGTTTGTCTATTTCTTGTGTAATCATCTATTATGTGTATACACATTTTATGTGCCGCTCTATAGAAACAGTAGTTCAATGCAAACTACTCCCTCTCCTATTGAATTCTGAATCGCATAATAATCGGTTGTACTGCCTGGTGCGCTGTTGTAGCAAAGCTAGCCAATCATCTTAGGCGGTTTTAAATACATTTGAATTCGATTGGTCAGCAATTGGCGGCACGGATCAATGTCGATCGATAGAATGACGCATGCGTTGTTTATCCCAGATTTTGGCGCGCCAGTGGCATTGCATTGTGGTTATGTGCGATTGATTCGGGATTCGGGAAATTGTTTATTTATTATATTCTGCAATAAAAGTGAATGTTTAGTGTTTTTCTAACATGGAAGCAGCGGATGCAAGTTGTAGTTGTTCTACGACGAAGAATTCCAATCAAAAACAGCGACATTTATCAAATGAAGAACTTCAAATGATTAAAAACGTCTACGAAGGAATTCAGGCGCGAAACCCAGATATTAGTACAACTGAGGCAGTTGATATGTGCTCTTCGTTAACAAAAATCTGTGTAAGTAGTGTGTACCGTGCAATGAAGTATGATGAAGAAGAAACAAGTGCAAAAAAGAAGAAAACAGAAACCCGCGGTAGGAAGAAGATTGAAGTTGACGAAGATGTTAAATACATAATTCGTAGGATTATTCATGGATATTTTTAATGAACTTCCGACGCTGAATAAAATTCACGCTGCCGCCGCTCAAGATGAAAATTTACCAAAGTTCTCTCGTAAAATTCTTTTGAGAATTATGCATGAAATGAATTTTCATCATTTAAAACGAAACCGAAAGTCTTCTTATTGAAAAAAAAACGAAATTGTGTTATGGCGAAGAAGTTATTTGGAAAAGCTAAGAGATTTTCGAAATTCTGGTAGGAAGATTTATTATTTGGATGAAACTTGGGTAAACGAAGGTCATACCGTGACGAAAGTGTAGCAGGACTGCAATATTCTGAATAACCGACAGGCATTTGTAGAAGGATTATCTCCGGGTTTGAAGACACCATCTGGAAAAGGACAAAGATTAATAATCACGCATATCGGAAGCGGCTCAGGTTTTTTGGAAAATGGTTTAAATGTATTTGAATCGCGACGAACAGGGGATTATCATGAAGATATGACAGTTACACAAACGAAATATGTAGGCCTCCCTTGGAACTACTTTCACATCGAATCAGGAGGAGATTATTTAGCACTGCATCATTGTAGAACATTTTGGATATACGAGAAAAATGTTTTTGGTAACGGCATGTTTAGATCACTTAGCTCTGCCACTCTATATCTGTCTAGGGTTAGAAGTCTGTATGGAGATAGGAGAAATTACTTTATGCTTTTTAGACCGTTTTAAAAACGTGGTATATTAATTTTTTTTCATTCAAATAATTATTTCTACACCAAACCTGAAATAATGTTTACCTAAATAAAACTGAGAGACTCTCTATTCGCATTCAAAACTGGCAACGAAAAAGACCAAACACATTCAACGATAGACGACATCCCAAATTACTCCAATCAAAATTTGATGGTTCCATTTACATTCATATGCGTGTCCATTTTAAATATCATATCAGTTGACGTCCCGCATGGACTGACAATCATAATACTAATTGTCGCAGAATACGTAACACCGCTGGAACATGAACACATCAAATCGGTTTCGATAATATCCTATTAAGCAAGGGCGTATGCAGCGTCACCCCTAGCGTATAATTAGAGGCGGGGTGATGTAGGTGAAATGGGTGGAGGTCTAATTTCCGCTGTTATTAAAGTCTATTAGCGATGCACTGATAAAGCTAGTTTCTACTTTGGCGGGATAATTTTCACAGAGTTTAGTTGCAATTAATTCGCCGTAATGATGTAATAACAGGAGTAATATTTTAAAATGAAATTCGTAGTTGCCACAAGCTTCCGTTCCAATCTAACCTCACTGAAATTGATTTTCGCGTAAGAGTAGGGTAAGGAAAATTCAATATGCGATACAATATATGGGGGGTGGATAATAGATATAATAGTGAATGGTTGAGGAATAAACACATAATACAAAAATTTGAGAATATGTGAGGACGACAGTATTATAGGCGAATTTATACCATACTATAGGGGTTTTTAACAAGGAATCTCCTTTTTTTTTAATTTTTTAATAATTTTTTTTTAATAAAACAAATAAAACTCAATTTTTTTTTATTTGGAAGAATATTTTATGGCATTAAGTATGGAATATAACGTCATTCAAATGTCCACTTTTCTTGGTGGCACGTATTTTGAGGGCCAACCATGCCCTCAAGTCGCTCGTGCGAATATAGAATATCCATCGTGGCATGCGTTGTGTGGCACGTAGCGCCATTCTGTTGGAACCACATATCGTCGGTATCCGTATCATCCAGTTTAGGCCATAAGAAGTTGCTTATCATCGATCTGTAGCACTCGCCATTGACGGTTATGGCAATGCCAGTTTCGTTGCAGAAGAAGTACGGACAGATGATTCCGCTAGACCAATATCCGCACCAAACAGTGACTTTCTCGAGATGCATTTGGTGTTGGTGTATCTCGTGTATGGTAGATTGGTATCGTCCCAAATTCGACAATTTTGCTTGTTCACATACAATGGCGGTCGATGTAATTTTTGTCAGGGGGTGCAATCGATAAAATAATAACAAACGAAAAATTAAAATAAACCTACCTATGTCCAAGCCTGAGGTTATTTATATAGGAAATACATTCGTCTGTTCTTGGAATTCTCAAAAACATCCATTACAAGACTATTAAAATTTGGAGTCGCTGCAATTAGCACTTTCTCCATACTTATCATGCAAAGTGAATTTAGTCTGTCTTGCGCCATTGTATTTCTCAAAAAGTTTTTAATTCTTTTAAGTGCCGAAAAACAGCGTTCACTTTCAACACTTGTCATGGATTATTATTATATCATTATCATATTATTATCATATCATCATCATATCGTTATCATATCATTATTATCATATCATCATATCGTTATCATATCATCGTACAAATTAATTTTAATAATAAACCAGCTTTTCACTAAAATAGTCCATCAGGTTTCGATCTATAAATAATTGCAAAATTGCTAAGCAACTTGCTGCTTCACGAAAATCTACCCTGCTGTATATAACTGTTAATTCACTTTTTAATTTAACTTTATACAAAAATCCATAAGATTTCGTTACATTGTCAAAATTTTGAATGGGGAATTGTTTCTCATAGTCACTAAACTTATTGGGGAAAAATAGTTTCGATGCTAACAGAAATCTGCCTTTGTTTGGTTAATCAATATATCACACACTTCCTAAATACTTGTATAGATTTTTATAATTGCGTCTTCAAAATTATTCAAATAACTGCTTATCTTGACAACATCCAATGATCGAGACTAAAACTCATTAAAAAGGATTTCAGAATGAGGCATGACGGTGGAGAAATACGCGAGTCAGTATTTAAAACAATAATTATTTAAATAACCTAATAACATTTGAGCTTTTTGTATTGTAATCATTTCCCGTAGTGTTAAAAATGCATTCTAAGTATTCTTTTAAAAGTCCAGCATATTCAGAAACGGTTTGTACAGTTCGCGTGTATATTGCGTGCAATGCACGCAAATCTCATAAGATACGTATCTCCTGTTTCACACGCCCGGGTCGTCTCTTTTTAACACATGGTTAAACGGTCCTCTGATGTATACAATACGAGAATTGAGCTCCCTATGTATTTAGAGTTGCAGATTTAATATCCCATAGAAAAATATTGATAAATCCTGGGGCTGGCGAATCTCGCGACAACTAATAAGCTGTAAGCGAGACTGTTAGATATCGAAACATTCTATGTATAAAGATAATATAATGTATAGCAAACACCTAATAGGTATTTTTAAGAATTTTTAATAGTCGTCTCGGCGCAATAGTTGTGGCGAAGATAAAAACAACGTAATTCGCGGAACGTTTTTCGAAAGGAGCACTGATTATAACTTTCCATAGTAATTTGCCATATACGACTGAACAATTCATTTGGCAGATATTGCCTTAACGACGTGGCCGCTATAAAAAGCTCTCAACAAAATTATTATTGCCCCTTTGTATTATTTATTATGTTATTATTATTTCATAAAATTAAGTTGTACAAAAATCTGACCATGTAGATAAAACTGTATTCTATTAAAGCCCTTCTAGAGTTTCCAGTATTCATAAATTGTCCACTCGAAGCACGTAGCAAAGAGATTCACGATCTGTGTGCAATAGATTTAAAAATAATATCACATGCCAAATATATAACGAGAACCTGTGGTTAGTCTTGGACGAGACAATGGATAGAAACAATCTGTGGCCAACGTTATAGTACCTACATATACTTCAACACATGAAATACTACTAGTTTTTAGTAATGGCGTCGCAGTTTTGACCGCTCCCTAAAAATGTATGTCCTTCATGTGTTACACTTAACAGAAAACAGAATCAAAACTGTAGTTCCACACCAAAGAAGTTTTTCTGAAGTCTTCCAAACGCACTCGAGAATTTCATAAACAGTGTCCTGATATTCCAGAACCACATCACAGAGGATTTCTATGGACTGGGGCAGGGTTAGAGGCAGTGTTATGTTTATATATATAATTTGCAGAATTAAAAAAAAATAAAGTTCCTGGTGTTACAGCTCAGCTAAAGAACCAACCGTCATTAAATAAAGTCAAAAAATATTCTCGAGTCGAAGCAGATTTAAAGTCTGTTCTCCATAGCAATTACGTAGATTGAGGCGGATGCTTTAATTTAATTACGTCATTATCTTTAGGTATTATTATATTATATATAGGTTTGGGCCTCATCAGCCACTGATCGTATGGGTAGTCCCTTGGCGATCCCCTCTTATCCGGGTCATTATCCAAAAATGCTATCCCATAAAAGGAGCAATTTAGACACGTCCCTCGCCTTAAGCCTCGCCTCCTCTAGGATAACAGGGGTCCCTAATATAAGATACCTCTTCTCCTCCAGTGCGGGGCAGGTGTAAAGAAGATGAATCGAGGTTTCCTCGTCTTCTTTACAGTATCTGCAGGCCGGGATATTAGTCAGCCTCAGCTTGTGCTTATATGCATTCAGGCTACTATGGTGGCCCGTTATGATTCCCACCAGGGTTCTGCCTTTGTGCCTGTTCAATTTAATGAATTCTTGGGCCCATTTCTCAATCTCTGAGTATTCGATGAAAAGTTTGGTTATTAGAGAACCCGTTACTCCTCTCCATCTTTTATTGTGCTGGTCTCTTGCCCAGCCATTGATGCGGTCTCTGATCAGATTCCGACTTATTCCCACTGCAGGTTCTGGTCCATAGAGGTTTTCCCTGGTCTCTAGTCTGGCAAGGTCATCTGCAATTAGATTTCCCTTAATGCCATTATGCCCAGGTATCCATAAGAGTTCCACCGGTCCCTTACCTGCCAAGTGGTTCAATGCTTCATAGCAATTATAGACCAGCTTCGACTTTGTCGTTGCTGAATTCAGGGCTGCCAACGCCGCCCTGCTATCCGAGCAGATACATACCTTCTCCTGGGTCCGATTTTGGTCGGCCCCAGAACACCGTATGTAATTCCAACTAGCTCGGCCTGGAGTGCGGTAGTGTATTTGCCCAAGGGGAAGGTTTTACCTATCCCATCACGTCGCCTATACACCCCCGCACCCGCTCTATTCCCACTCTTGGCTCCATCCGTGTACCAGATATCTCCATTGAGCGGCAATCCAGCTCGACCCTCCATCCAGTCGGTCTTACTGGTAAGGGTGATCTTACATTTCTTATCAAACAGGAAGTGGACACCCGTACTGTCAGAGGGCATCCATAGAAGTCCCTCCTCAGCTAGCTCTCTTGAGAGTCTATTCAGGTTCCTTACCTTCCTATTCATGTTTCCCACCCTGTACATTGCCTTTGCGGCTTCCGCTTTCAGGATGACATCAAGAGGTGGTATCCCCGTCAGTATCCCCATCGCCTCGATCGGTGTTGATCTTGGGGCTCCGGTTATACTTCTGAGAATCAATCCTCTTATCTTGTTAAGTCGGTTGGCTTCCGACTTTAAACAGGCTCTCTCCCACCAGACTTTCTTTAGGTAAATAATTTTAAATAATAGATGACGCGCAAAGAGCATTACAGACTTTAAATAAGGCAAACGATGTTCGTGTTAAAAAAATGAGAGATGATGAGTGTAGCAAGGAAAAATTTCGATACGATTTTTATCAGATTAAGACATATCTATAGTAACAGTGCTGACATGGATCCATTAAATACTCGTAATTTCAATGACCATTTCGACTATCCAAAGGGGTCTAAGTAAGTAGCTCTACACCTTATCCCGTAGGCTTCCAAATTCTAAAAGGATAAACATGAGTGTTTAAAAAAAATTTGGACTATGTATACGAGTACACACTCCTGGACAAAATTGACACAGCAGTACAAGGCAACGCAAATTTTTCATTATTTCTTTATTATAACTTTTCGAAAATTTAAATCCTAAAATGTTTTCTGTAGGGAGCCTAGGATATCCTCTGTCGCTACTAATAAACAATTGCAATTGTTTTACAGATGTAAAGTAACGCTGTCTAAAGTGATGTGTAAAAGGCAATAATAAATCAGTTACGCCAGTGATTTTTTTATATATTATTTAAGAGCAGATGAAACGGCGAAAGCGGTAACTCTGGTTATACGAGGGACGTAGCCAAAGATATGTGGCAAATTTGTTAGGAGTTAGGCAAACAACAATTAGTCGAACAGTTAATAAACGTTTCAATGAACTTGGAAGTTACTGTACCCCCAGCATAAGGTTACAGAGAGGTCTACGGATTCAAGAGAGGAGCAATATATTATGCAGGTCGCCTTATTATATATATGAACAGGTATTTTACTACTTTAGAGCTAAGCAGAGCCCTAGCAGCAGCTTATTTTACAAACAGTCATGAGAAGGTACAATGAAGGAGGATTAATTGTACAGTAGAAGACAAGCTATTGATACACCATAGAGAACATAGAATTATTAGACTGCGGTTTGCAAGACCACACGTAAATTGGACCACTGACGACTGGAAGCTAATTTTGGTTTCAGATGAAACAAGAGTAAGTCTTAATTCACCAGGTGGAGTCTGGCGGAGGCCACGGGAGAGGTTTGCTGCCTGCAATATCTCTCCGAGGATCCCATTTTTTTGGTGGATGAATAATGTTCTAGGGAGGAATTTGTTTCGGAAAATTTTCATTTGCTCCATTTGCCGGGGACGATTTAATCTGTATGCAGCAGAATGCACGTGGACCCAAGTTGCTAGAGAGATGTTGGACTACCGTCAATAATATAAATGTTCCATAATGTAAATATTCCAACTATTGACTGGTCATCGAGAGTTCTAGATATGAATATCATAGAGCATTTATGGGATGTACTAAAACGATCAGTTAGACTCGTCAGTTACCTGCCCTATAACTCTTAGGGAACTGGAACAAATCGTTCTTGTCGAATGGGAGAATATTCCTCAGGAAATCGTTCATCACTTGATCAAGCATACCCAGACGAATGCAATCAGTGACAAGAGCTAGAGGAGGATCTACATGATACTGTATTCAAATTCTTACAATATAGTCCCACCTCCAATTTATTTTTTTCTAAAGTTCATTAACACCGTTTTCATTGCATTTGACATTATTATTACTTTCTATTATTTATTCATGTTTTTTCCCATTAATACCACTCTAATATGTTAAACGTTGGTTGAAATTATTTAATTATAATATCAGGTAGGTACAATGATTTAGATCTTCGAAAACATAAAAGTAATAATGTAAAGTTTCACTAATGCGTCAACTTTGTCTAGGAGTTTATGTACTCGTATGTACAGACATATATAATATGTATGTGAACTAAATCAGAGTAATAAATTTGTTAAATATATCATCTTGCTATTTCTGTATATTAAAGTAAACGAAATAGGGTAAATAAAGTTCTTGAACCATAGAAAGGAATGTCAGTGCGTGATATATACGAATATATATTTTTTGTTTTTACTGCTGCATGAAACGCTAAGGAAATTTCAACAGGTCTTTAATATACACGTGATTAGTCTAATAATAAGCGTTAACACCTATCTCAGTCTATATATAATTAGATACGTAATGATACAGGTGAGGTTGGAAGAAGTCTATTTCCGATGCTATTAGTAATGCAGTAATGATGCTAAATGGTAAATGAGAAGTGAGCGGGTCTGCTTGGAGGGAATGGGCAATGATTAGTCGTAGTGGGCAATGCGTAGTGCACGCTAGACTCGTCGGCTACACAGCGCAATGTTGCCAGGTCTCCTGTTTGTCTTTAGAATCGCGACATCTACCAAAATGTTAACTTTGTGTTATGATTATATATAACCCGTCGACAACGTGCAGGTATGATTTTTCTGTGAATATGCAGTACAAGAATGAACTTAGCTTCCCTTCTAGAACTCGTAATTGCGTAATGAGCGAAAACATATATTAGAAGATAGAAACTACCTCGTAATTGGAGGACAACATAGACAAATAAAGACCATAAGTACAATATGGAATATTTAACATATTACTAGTACATAGAAAAAGAATGGAAAGAGTTAAATGTTCCACATATACTGCTGATAATGAAATTAAGCACGCAAGTCGTCGTCGAGTGAAATCTTTAAACTTTATTGTTCACAACTTGACATTTGCAGTGTTATAATTTCGCCATGCACCATTGGATATATAATATGCAAACATGCACTACTGACAGTAGACAGGAGATTTAGTTACGTGATTTACATAAGTGTGTGGATGATACGAGAATATTTCAAGAAACTGGAAAGAACCCTGGCGGCCTTAGAATTTCCAATTGCTGTTAATGTCTGCAATGGAATTTCGTTGGGAATTCCTACTCATCCAAATGAATGGAGTTTTATTACTATAAGTTAAACCCTACTAAAATTCATATTACGAATTGATATGCGATTTCATTTGAAGGCACGTAGGCATCTATTGACCTTAATAAAATCTGTTCAATTTCCCATAACGTCCCTTATCCATAATTGAAGAGACAATCCATAGTTGAAGCTGTCTTGAAAAGAATACACATTGAGAGAACGTGGGCAGTATTTCAATCGACATTGCCATGTAATGCTTTTAATTTCCTGTTGATTTTAAAATTTCACTTGATCACAAAAAATCTTATTTAATCAATTCCTTATTCTACAAATTCCTAGCACTTTACTGTTGATAAAAAAGATGTTTTAAAATGACGTTATAGGTACCTTTTAAAAATACGACTCGAAAAAGATAAAGGATAACTGTCAATGTGGCACATCAAATACACATTTTGACATGTCCGAGTGATTTAAAAAAACATTAGTACTAGTTATATCAAATCTATACATGACTTTTCGGACTTACTGTATAAATTTTTAAAGCGTGTTATCCATTTTTACAAATTTAAATGCCTTAAATGAAGTTACCTAACTGTTATCCACTGCATGTTCACAATTTTCTGAGACAAGAAATCCTTGAGAGGAATAGAATAATTCAAAAACGCCTTAATTTATTCATTTATTTTTAAAATATAAAATAATTATGATAAATTTCTTAAGGGGGCAGTACTATAGCGGAAGGTAGCTTAATCTAAGTTGTCATTCTTCTCGTGTCTGTCTAACTTAACGTACTGCTCCCGTCACCATTAATCTCTCAAGTTTTTTCACAATAAATCTCCCAATTTCTCAACAAACTCTCTTTATTTATTGCTACCTTAACCTTAGTTCAATATAATGTACATGAATGTTTCACATTCGCGTTTTGAACAATCTGTCAACACTGTCAACACTCTTCTTGCTATTTCCTCAAATAGATTTCGAAGAGCGAGCAGATCTTAGGTACTTTATAGTGTGCCAAATTACAATGTGGCTGAATGTTAGTCATTGTTTTCACGTGCAGATGTTTTTATGTTTGTTTACTTTGCGAATATTTTAGTACAAATTAAATAATACATACTGTGATTCTAATTGTACCTATTATAATTTAGTACAGTAGAAATTCTGGGAAGTTGTTCCTCTTCTGAAATAAATTATATGTTGTACTGAAATTTAGTTGACATGATTTGACAGAATGATCACGATAGTATGTGTTCTCTTAAAGTTAGGTTAAGATTTGTGTTTGGTTTTGTATTTTTAATTTTCAAGTATTTATCATCATCATCTCTCGTTGGTATCACCTCCCGATGATACCAACTTGGTTGACGGAACGCGCGTCGAGAGGCATGTAATCCTTCGGAGTTCGTGGAAACTTGGTCTTCTGTTTTGTTACTGCATCGAAGGTTCCATCACCACTTCCCAGTTTAAGTTTGCATAATATGTTACGGATTCATATACATGTGAATACATCCACAACTATGGGTATCCGTCTCTGTCGAACACTCCTCGGCGTCATCCTCCCATTCCCATTACTGTTATGGCTGGTTAAATATTATATAGACAGTGTACTCTTGGCCATCCTCTTCTTTCTATATCCTACTGACCTTTAATTGTCTTCATCATTCCTCTTTCGACACATTGGTCGTATCTTCCTGTTATCATTGGTAGCTCAATATATTTTTCTTGGTAGCTCAATTGACTTTTCTTCCCCTACACATCTTCTCATCTTTCAATAATTGTTCATGTTTCCGATCCGTATGTTAATATCGGACTTATTGGTTTCTTATAGACTCGTGTACTTTTGGTCGTCCTCTTCTTTATATATCCTACTGGCCTTTAGCGGTCTTCGATATTCATCATTCTTGAAATGGCTAATACAACTCATTCCACCTTAGTCACCACTTCTTGCTATCGTTGGTAACTCAATAACTTTTCTTCTCCTCCTGAAGACGTTGTGAGAAGTTCTGCATACTCCTCTGAAGCATTTCACGTGGAACTGCTCGAATCTCTTGGGTTATTGTCTCACTTAGGGCTTCGAGTGTACGTGGTTTGTGTATGTACACTCGTGCTTTGAGATAGCCCCATAAAAAGTAATCACATGGTGACAGGTCCGGTGATCGAGTGGGCCACTCCACATCTCCTCGCAATGAAATCAGACGTCCAGGGAATGTGTTCCTTAAAAAACCCATTGTTGCTCTTGATGTATGGCAAGTCGCCCCATCTTGTTGAAACCATACAGTATTCAGGTTAATACGTCGTCTTCTCAGTTCTGGCAGAAAATAATCACGCAACATCTGTAGGTAACGGTCTGTATTGACAGTGACGGTCCGACCGTTTTCACGAAAAAAGTACGAACCAATAATGAAGTTTCGACTAATGCCACACCAAACAGTTACCCTTTCGCTGTGGAGAAGTCGTTCATGCGGGTTTTCAGAGGCCCAATAACGGAAGTTTTGTTTATTAACCACCCCTGACAAATGGAAGTGGGCTTCGTCACTCGTTATCAAAACAATGTCATGTGTCAAGATTTGCATCATCGCTTCTGCAAACCTCATCCGTCTGCCGTAGTCGTTTTGCTGCAATTCTTGAACAACCATCATCTTATACGGATGAAAATGCAAGTCGAGGTGTAAAATTCGGCGAACTGAGCGGTCTGACATCCGTAGAGCCCGAGCGTGACGTACGGCTGATCAACGAGGGCTGGCTTCAACTGCTTGACGCGCCCTTTCAATGTTTTCCGGGGTCCTTACCGTTCGATCACCTCCGCGCGCAGTTCCAGGTCTCAAAGATCCAGTTCCTTGAAAGCTATTCACCTACTTCATTATCGTTTCAAACTTCGGAACACGACCGTGACGACCAACGTTAAAATGATTTCGGAATCGTCTCTGTGTTTGAATGACAGAACGACCCGTTTCAATGAAAGTGTTGTAAACAAACACATGATGCTCAATAGACCATGGCTTCATGGCAACTAAAATGGCATCTCGTGACCAGTAGATACTACCTATTCCGAAAACATTAGGTTCGCCCCACCTTGCTTGGCGCCCCGTTCAAATCTTCCATACGTCCCTGCCGGACCCTGTATAATAACATCTATTGACTAGAACAATTTAGTGCTTCATTTTCTATGTCGTACTATTGTCCATGGATATAAGTGATCTCAGATATAGACCTTAGATTTGGTGCCTCTAGAGATGTTTCGTGAATCTGTGTCGTCCAAATGCATAATGGCATAGTAACTATTGATTACTAGTAACTATTTGATACATATTTGACACGCTCTATTTTTTCAGTACGGATCGTCACGGTTTGAGGTCAACATACACTGTATTATCTAATGTTTTTAGTTTTACTAAAATTGTTGATTTACCAGATTTCTATCTATTTCCTTGATTTTGTTCTATCTATTCTGTTATAATTTTATGTACTGCCTCGAGTACATTTTCATTCTTCCATTTTGCAGTAGATTTTTAGGGACTATTTTATTCCCTGCAAGCCTATTAGCCACTTATATCTAAAACATTTTTACTTTTTTTTTTTTATCAATGAGGTTTTGTCGTTTTTTTTTTCATTCCTCGATAGATCGTCGGGAACTTCCCTAATTCCTCCCTCCCCTCTGCTTAGCAGTTCATTGAAATGTTTAATCCACTTTGTCTACACATCTTTCCTGGCACTTATTACATATCCTACTGTGTTCTTGCACTATAAAATCTTAGGTCCGAAGTGTACTCTAATATAATTAACTTATATTATGTTATGTGGGTTTGGGCCTCATCATCCACTGATCGCATGGGTAGTCCTTTGGCGATCCCCTCTTATCCGGGTCATTATCCAAAAATGCTATTCCGTAAAAGGAGCAATTTAGGCACGTTTCCCCCCTTAAGTCTCGCCTCCTCTAGGATAACAGGGGTCCCTGATATAAGGTACCTCTTCTCTTCCAGTGCGGAGTAGGTGTAAAGAAGATGAATCGAGGTTTCCTCGTCTTCTTTACATTATCTGCAGGCCGGGCTATCAGTCAGCCTCAGCGCGTGCTTATATGCATTCAGACTGCTATGGTGGTCCGTTAGATTCCCACCAGGGTTCTGGCTTTGTGCCTATTCAATTTAATGAATTCTTGGGCCCATTTCTCAATCTCTGAGTATTCAATGAAGAGTTTGGTTATTCGACAACCCGTTACCCCTCTCCATCTTTTAATATGCTGGTCTCTTGCCCAGCGATTGATGCGGTCTCTGATCATACTCCGACTTATCCCCACTGCAGGTTCTGATCCATAGAAGTTTTTCCTGGTCCCTAGTCTGGCAAGGTCATCTGCAATTAGATTTCCATTAATGCCATTATGCCCAGGTATCCATAAGAGTTCCACCGGTCCCTTCCCTGCCAAGTGGTTCAATGCTTCATAGCAATTATAGACCAGCTTCGACTTTGTCGTTGCTGAATTTAGGGCTGCCAATGCCGCCCTGCTATCCGAGCAGATACGTACCTTCTCCTGGGTCCGATTTTGGTCGGCCCCCAGAACACCACATGTAATTGCAACTAGCTCGGCCTGGAGTGCGGTAGTGTATTTGCCCAGGGGAAAGGTTTTACCTATCCCATCGCGTCGCCTATACCCCCCGCACCCGCTATGTTCCCACTCTTGGCTCCATGTGTGTACCAGATGTCTCCATTGAGCGGTAATCCAGCTCAACCCTCTATCCAGTCGGTCATACTGGTGAGGGTGATCTTATATTTCTTATCAAACAGATAGTGGACACCCATACTGTCAGAGGGCATCCATAGGAGTCCCTCCTCAGCTAGCTCTCTTGAGAGTATTCAGGTCACTTACCTTCCTATTCATGTTTCCCATCCAGTGCATTGCCTTTACGGCTTCCGCTTTCAGGGTGACGTCAAGAGATGGTGTCCCCATCAGTATCCCCATCGCCTCGATCAGTGTTGATCTTGAGGCCCCCGATTATACTTCTTAGAATCAATCTTCTTAGCTTGTTAAGTCGGTTGGCTTCCGATTTTAAACAGGCTCTCTCCCACCAGATCAGTGCTGCATACGTCAGTCTGGATTTGAGAATTGCCTCATACATCCATTTCATGGTCTCCGGTTTCAAGCCCCAGCTATTATTATAATTAATTTAATAATAAGTAAATCTCTTCAAGTAAATTCTCTAAATATGTATTTTTGTTCTATTTCTTTGAGTTATTCTTTCTTTAGTAGAGAAGCGTTTTGCTTCTCTACGTTTATTTGGCATTCTTGTACTGTTATATACGTTCTTTTTACCTGTATTTTCTGCAAAGATTTATTATTTTCTGTTCGCTGCTTCTTTACACTTATCCATCATACCAGTAGTTTATTTTCTTCCTACTTTCGGTTACTTTTTCTTCTGTGGTCATCATAATTACCTCTAACTTTATCCCAATAGGCATTTATTTATATTGGAGTTATCGGTTTATTGCTTGATGTTCTTCTATATCAGTTTCACTGCCATTGTAGCTTGATTGTAGCAACAATTTAATCCTTAGTCCAATCCGATTCTACGTAGTATGCTATGGAGTTCATGCTTCATGAGTTAAAAGTTCATTTTATACACTTTCAAATATATTGAGAACGATGTGATTGTAATTTGAGTTTTTGCAAAATAGTAATTCTTTAGGGTTGGTTAGTCGGTTCAGGTTAAAATACTATTCCATACGAAAATATTTATGGGCATGGCATTACGAAGATGGAGAAGGTTATTCTGTGTTCTGATATCCGTTAATATTACCGTCATAAACTAAAGATATTGATTTATTATAATGCTTTCATCCTTATACTACATGCAGATGCTGGTATGCAAGGCCATCAAAATTCATCGCAATGATTTGCACCCCCAGTATTTGTTATAGATATCGTGAATATTCAATACACTCTTATCGAGTAGCACACCAATTTTGACGTAATTGGGTAGAACAAAATACTCAGAAACAGAATTAAATATTTTATTGATCCATAGCGAAATAAGACACAGTCAATTATAAGGCTCTCAATACTACCCACAGTAAAATCGATAGCAACTGATGTATACTTAAAAGGTAGGTCGCCGTTATACATGCGCATGTTTGAATGAAATTACCTAATATTTTATTACATTTCCAAACTTCATATATATTCTATATATATATATATATATATATATATATATATATATATATATATATATATATATATATATATATATATATATATATATATGTGCTCCTTTTTACGCAATGATAAACAATGTAGAAAGAAACATAAATATTATTTTTTTCACATTTCATGAAGGCAGCTAATTAACTTAATCGCTCATCGATTTAAGGTGTAATCAACTCGAGAATCAACTCCAAGGAAACACTTGAAGGTCACGGCACGCGATTTGAATAGGAAAAGCAAAAAATGTTAAATTACAACTGATTGTATAGTTCACAACGTTACTTTAATTATCTCCCAGCTGGAACCTAACCATGTAATGGAATCACGTCCATTACATGGTTGGGTTGACGTCATAGTACATCAGGAGTTGATCCCTCATATTCTGTTCGCTTCTGTTCAGGGCCGATTTCGACTATACTCTCTTAATGAAGATGAAGGGTAGCATCTCTAATTTGCCGAATAATTTTGGTATATAAATATCCGTTGAAATTCAAGGACCAAATGAGGTTAAATCATTGGAAAGACACATGGTTAAAGCAATGTGAACTACATTTATCATTGATTCTTTATTGAACAAATCCTACTGTTTTAGTAGTCGAGGTTTAATACATCATATATAATGTTTTCCACTTTTTAGCAGCTCTTTCAATTAAGATATGAACCTATATACGAGGCGTGATAAAAAAATACGGTGAACGAATTTCTATAGTGGAAACTACTGAAGCTACATTTGAGTGAAATAACGCATTCAATAGCCTGATCCTTTGAGATAGTCAGTGACAAGTTTGAACAAATTGTGATTTGCTAATTGGCGTCCAGAGCCGGAAGAGTGAGAACGTGTTTACCGTGTCTCTCGCGCATCATGGGTTTCGAATAATGCATTAACATTAAGTTTTGTTTAAGTTGCAAAAAAGTACCAAAGAACCTCATAAAATGTTAAAATCAGTGTATGGTGACATATGGCATGAGCGATTTAAAATCGGAAACGAGTCGGTTGAAGACGAGCAATAGTTGAGACGTCCTTCGACCAAAAAACACATGAAAATATTGCAAAAGTGTAAGCTCTGAATATTACAAGGAGTACTGCAATGTTTGCGAAACGATGTACGGAGAGAGAGAGAGAGAGAGAGACAAAGATGATTCAATGGCTTTCTCCTTCATCACGACAACGCTCCGTGCAACATCTCCCTTCTAATCTGCGAGTTTTTGGCTGAAAAAAGATTCCTATCTGTCCACATCCACCTTACTCTCCGGATTTAGCACCATACGACTTCTGGCTCTTTTCAAAAATCAAAGCCGTGCTAAAAGGAAAACGTTTTGATAGCATTCCCGTCATTGAGAGAGCTACGACGGAACAGCTATAGGCCCTTCTGAAAGAAGCCTTCCAGAAATGCTTTCAATCATGAAAACAACGTTAGGATAATTGGATCGCTAGTCAAGGATAGTACTTTGAAGAAAATTAGTTAAAATTTGATGTAAGCTTATTACTTTGTTCATTAATAAAATTATTTACCGTATTTTTTTATAAAACCCGTATGATATATGAATATAAATTTTGATATCCTGCTTTATCCCTTAAACAGTTTTAAGAAGATGCACGGACAACCAAAACTATCTTTATATTTGTAGAAGCAGTAATACCTTGGATGCTATAAGCTATAATTAATCAAAATTGTCAAAATATCACCAAATATGGTTAAATAGCTTTCTCAGTAAAGTAAGAGCTTAATGTTATATTATGCCCACGCAAGCAGAATATATAACATATTCCAAAAAGAGGCATTAAGGTGCTATTAAACTATTAGAACAATTTTGCCAGGAATTCTATCACTTACTGAACACTATTGGCTCAATAGACATGAGTCTGATCGTGTTAGCATATAAGGTAAGCTTTTATAGGGGTATGTTAAAGTTTATGATATTTCAACTTTTAGTGACGAAAAATCAAACGCTGATAGCTATATTAGGGAGTCAAGGCTATGAAGTTTGATAAAAAGGGAGTGCTAGGTAAAGTGCTCTAGCAAGAAACATAATAAGTCCTCCACATAAGACCTCCAAGAGAACCGCAGTCACCTAGGTCTACAGGTCAATTTCATCTAGTTGGAAAGCTGTAATCTGTAAGTACTATCACGGTTTCAGCAGTTTCAAAATGAGCTTACCGACGGTAATTAAATTGGTGGATGTGTTACTTGATCGAGGTACTGAACAAATTACGTTCACTGAATAGATATTCTGTGACAACCTGGGTAGAAAATAATGAATAAATCATCAGTAGTTAACATAACAATAATGATTGTTATGTTAACTACTATTTACTATTGTTATGTTAATTGTTCCTTAGACATATTTCATGATCAGATTTGGCGAAAGTTAAGCGTCATGGAAAAATATATAGAAAACTTACATGATTCGTTGTCGTGAGCATGCGCTGGCGGCATGGGCCGCTGCGTGGTTCTTAGGAGTTCCTGTCCCTCCTGGAAGCTGCTGTCGTTCTGTTGCGGATCAGCTTCGGAGTCGCTGGCGATAAGCACTCGCGTCGTATTTAAAATATCACTTCCACCTTCACTACTAGCGTTACTAAAGCGAACACTCAGTCCCAACTTGGATTCATCACTTTTCCCGAAAATTTTTCTAGTTCGTAACGAAAATGGATCGACGTTGGCGTTAGTGTTCTTGAAAGTGGTCGAATTTTCTTCGGAAATCGATTTGCTCTTGAGGTTAGTAATTCGATTGTGCTGTGCAGCGTTGAAATCCCGCTTGGTCCTGATTTCTCTCGCCTGGTTGAAATTTTGATTATGCAACACTTTGTAGTTTTCGCGAATTATTCTAATATCACTTTTTACAAAACGATCAGGAATAAATAGCCTACCTAATACTAAACTGGAAGTTGGGAGTTTGGAATTATAATATGGTCTAGGGGTTGATTGAGGACTCAATTGGACTAAAGGCGCAGCTGCGTTAGTGGACGCATAGCACCTCCCCACTATGGTCAGAGTGGTAAGGAATACCAAGATGGTGGCCAGCTGTGCCGAGCAACTCCAACGGTGTTGCGGTGTCTTTTGGGCCGTGGTCCAAGTAGTGACCAACAACCCGTCATACAGCGCTCGCACGGTGAACGACTCTGGACACACCTGGATCTCTATTCCCAGCTCTGGACAATAGATTCTAACCCTCGGGGACTCAGAGTAGGATGAATTTTTTACAGAGTATTGATATGGTGATTCGGAGTGTACTGTGAGTGTTGTGAAATCGGTAGCAGACGGGCGAGGAAAGTCAAGTGTCTTTTCGGCATATATTCGGTATCTACCGAATACAGGGTGCACGTGTGGGGTCCCAGTTCGACTCGAAATTTCTTCGATACGATCTTGCATGGACATTGCATAATCCGCTTGTGGGAGTGCTCAAAACCATTTTGAGATTTTAGAAGTTATTTGAAAAGTGCTGGTTCTCACGATTGGGCTGAAGGTCTGCAACAGAAAGCAAGTATGAGTATAAAGATAATTGCTCTCTTACAATCGAAAGCCATACATGCGACTTATCAAATTAATTACAAAAAATATGTATTTATCGCGTCAGTCCCGCAAAAACTCTGGCCTGTCACACTAGTGTGAAAAATGATATTTTGATATACAAAAATAATTTATAAACTTGTTAAACGTTTATTGAATTTTAACAAAGAAATCACTCTAAATAAATATTTACGAAATTAATTTCAATCATAACTTCGTATTCAATAACCAAGAATTGTTGTTCTCTACCTTCTACAAGTTTTCGTGTCCACGACCTCTCCCCCAAAATTACTTACGTTTATTTGAGAAGAAGTTGTTGTTCTCAAATAAAGCTCTCTATCTTTCTCTCTACAACAAAATTTAACACATGCTTTTACCTACAAGTGTTGACTTACTTCATCAGATTTACACTAGAGACAACCTTATAAAACAATGTTTTGTATATTGAGCATTGAAAAGATTGAGTGATCCAAGTAACAAAGTAAATTATTGGGAATGTTAACTAATGCATTAACATAAATAGATTGTGTATTCAAAATTTTTTCTGCAGGAATATCTCTTTCTTATGCATTGATTTGTTGCTTCCAAAATGCTTCCTGCTGAAGCAAACTGGATATTTGTTAGAATATTTTAGAGACTCGATATGAATAGTCATTTTCATTGTATTCACGATATTACTTTGAATATTGTTCAAATCAGAGCAGTACGGCTGTAGTTATTTCAATGGTGATTTTGTCGTTTCTTTGGAAATAATATATCCAACTGCACATGTGACATTTTGCATACAGTTGAGAATAAACTCACTTTTACAATAAATAACAGCTATAATAAATCCTGATGTGACTGATTTAAATAAAATTGTATGTATTTTAGTTACTCTAGTTTCTGGGTGTTAAGATTATCTAAAATTCCTTGAATCCTCTTGTATCCAAAGTCATTGTGTCAAGGCTTGTGGGTTGACAAAGTTTAAAAATGACAAATTGAATAACTCTACCTCATCTTTCACTATTACTGCTATAGTACTCTTATTTTTCTTTGATGGTGGAAAAGAAAATGACCACTTTGAATGGGCAAGTATTTTATCACATGCTTGTTAAGTTTCCATACCATTCTCAATGACATGGCTACTTTGAACTGCTTCTGCTGATGATAAATAAAATTCACATGAAGAAATGATGAAAATGAATTGAGATAAATGAAGATAAATTTTTAAATGTTGAACATGAAGTGACACATTCTTGCTACATGACGCTTGTGGGTATAGTTCTTTTTACCACCAAGGAAATAGAACCAAGGAATTAGAAAAAATAATTACCATGGTATCATCCTACAGTACTACGAATACATTACCGTCTATGCGAGATTGCAATTAATTGCTTGGGAGTTATTAGCATCAATTTTAGCGGAAACATTTAACCAAATAGCATTTTTGTTATCAACTACTTCAGAATAATGATCATGAAGTACTAAAAGCGCCCTTTGTAGAGACGGTCCTAACCTAGAAGATTTATTCTAATTGTAAGAGTTCGAACAGATACTCAAGATAAATAAACTTGTAACTGTTGTTCAGTAAGATCATCTTTTGAACAGATACATAATCACTTCTCACTCCTATCCTTATGATCAACATTGAGATTATCATTAAGATGTCAATTCATAATTACAGTATGTTAAAGAAGAGGCAATATAGAAATAAATTCGACTTCCTAACCTCGCATGGTCTCTTTTAGGGAAATGTATGATGTTAATACTGATACTAATTCTGATTCAGAGCTACTTGCCTCCTAGTACACCTCTGATTGTACCACAAAACCTTTCATTTCTCCCGAAAAAGCTCAAAATGATACTTTGTTTATTATATTTTATCACTATAGCCTCATTAGATTCCAAAGGTATTAAATACAAATTTAGTAGGCCATACAGGATATTTTTGGACATTTATAAGTGCAGAATCATCTTTCGAATTTCCTGGAATTTAGTACTGAATATATTGGAATATATGTTGTATATTATACTGACTGAATATATGTTGTATATTATCTTCCATTCAGAAATAAATGTTACACGTGAGAGATTGCGAGGAGCATGTTCGAATTGCGATTAAACTTTTCAAAGGACTCCCACATTTGTTCTGTAAACGTTCTATTGATGAGCATCGTTATTTTGGTCACGTACCTTTTATTTCAGGAAATATCTTTAACCAACTCAGGTATGAGAATATTTATGATTACAAAATTGATATTCGAAAATTTCTGTTATTCTGTCTCCTGTATTTTTCACACTTACATTAGAATTTTCACTCGTTCATTATCGCAAACATTCATAAAATAACTGAAATAAGACTGCTTATTTTCTTGGCAGAACTTCCAGTGTTGTTCCTGGTATACAGCATGCTGCGGTAAGAAATTGTCAGTGTATACATTGTTGCATTGTAAATACGGTGAGGTGAGTGGAGTGTGCGTAGCTTAAACGGCATTGGGGGGGAAGACTTCTTGGCACGGGGACGGCCAGTACAAATTCTCCCTATCCGCGAAAGCTTTTTACTTATCGGAAATAAAGAAGTACAAAGATTGTTACGCCAACGTGTTGTCGTTTCAAAATATAAATATTTTCAAGGCTAAAAGTCGAGCAAAATATCGAAAAATAAATATTGACATACCATGTGTTTCATATAAAATAACGATAGATTTGACCTTTGGCGCAATTTTAGTCCCATATAAGACGTACACTTCGAGGCAATCAACTTAAATTTAAGTAACAAACTGAGGCAAAGGAAGCCTCCCAAGTGGGACCCATTCCAGATATATTGCGTCGAATTTCATTACGAAATTCGTATTTCTAAGTAAGTCCACACGTTTATAATTTTGGTTTTTAATTTAATAGGATGCCATGAAAAGAGAAACTGTGATTAAATTAAACGTAAATCTGACAAAACTTCGAGTGATATTGAGTAACATTGTTGTTGTGTATTGTGATAAAAGTGAGATCCCATCCCAACTTCTACGAACGCTAACTACACTAAGAACACTGCACATTAAATGACATTTAAATTAGGAGGTAACATACTCAGTTTTAAAATTGCAGTCACAATGATAATGCTGAAATAATTTGTTAAACTATAATTATGTGTTCTTCAGCTTCACAATCTCGTGCACAACTCACCGCTATCTTATATTATTTGACACAAACCGTATTAGGCTTATATGATTATTATCATACTAAAACGCAGTAGAACTAATTATTATTAACATGATATAAAAAGTGTATATTATCCATATACAAAAAAGTTAGTAAACTAAATCGCGACTGTCAACTTATACTGTGGATCTATATTAATGGTTGTATACGTGAACCCCTGAAATATTATGACTAACTACTATCGACCTCTATCTGCGTTCGCTTCAAATATCAAGTTTGTAGAGAAAACTATTATTTTACGTTTATTTTGGTTGCGACTTCTAAGAATTAGTAGGCCGATATTGAATAATCTTAGGAATATGAATAATAGTTGTTTTATAAAGAAATTTAGATGAAACGAGAAAAGTAATCAACGCACTTGCCTTCTAGCTTAACAAAAAACTTTTAGGTTTTATGATTTTTCATCGATATGCATTTTTACTTTTATTGAAAATTATAATTTCGTTTTGTATGTTCTTATAAAATCAGTCGACTTATAAAAGGTAAAGAATATCATTCGAAGTCATGGTAAATCGAGTGTCTTCAGAAGAGTAGGTTAAAAACTACAATGGTCAGAATAATGTGAAAAGTGCGGTTATATCTAAGTGGGTTCAGTGATAATGTCATTAGAATACAGCAGCTTATTAAAACTTGGAGTTATAGTCAATATGCTACACTGCTTTTTAACAAGCGAACGTACGCGCGAAGCAAGATTATACACCGAAACGTATCCAAGGAGAAATCTTCCTAATGAGCACAATTTTGTAAGGACATTCTAGATCTTACGACAGTGAGATATTTAAGCTTTATACTCAAAATGTCCGTAGTGAATAGGCGACAGGAATAAGAACTGTTGCGCCAGTCATCTTTCATGTAATTACAAATTGAAAAACATCCTGGCAAGAGTACGAGAAGAAATCTATCAATGGCAAAAAATTCAAGTTTTGTTGTCACCACATTTGCCACGATAGATTTTCAAATGGGTATGAACAACAATGTGAGCAGAATACAATTTTTTAAGGCATTTTGTGACCGAATAATGTTCCCAATCGAGGATTCATTATTTATACAATTATTCATTTCGAGCAGAAATTTTTGATAATTTCTAATCAGACAATCCATATTGTTTCTATGATTTTTGGTAATATTGATGTGACTGATATGTCAGATGATGGTGTGAAATACGAGATGAGATGAAGTAATGTGAAATATAAAGAGTTTTAATTTCTTCCTAACAAGGTGAGTTGTTATTTGCTTAACTTTCTATTCCGTGTACTGTTTACTTTTTATATGGAATATCAACAATTTTTTGGTCCATTCCAATTGAAAATGACTTGTTGTCTTGTATTTCGAATACTGTTTGATGTTTCATTTTTGACAGTAGATGAACAACTCACTTAATTACAAAAAATAACAGGCTAGCGAAAAAATAAAGAATGTGTTTTTGGTATTTAGAAACTAAAACACCCATATAGATGCTTTGTGCTGAACTATAAGAAACTCGTAATATATTCATAGTTAATGTTTTTTTCTGGTATAGGAACGGTAGCTAGTGCACTTCATCAGTGGTAACCAACATGTAATGGCGTTTTGAAGCAAAATTTGGCAAAATATTTTTATTTTTTTGAATAAAAAAGTATCATAGAGAACAACAACATATATCTAACCATTTTATTTTGTCGTCTGTTGATACATTTTAATAATTTTAAATGATCTCGTTTAATATTTTGATCTAGTTTAAATGGACATGGTTAACTGTTGAGGCACAACCGTTCAATGTTTATAACCGTTCAGTAAACAGGTGTTTATAACCCTGTATTTGTTAATGGAAGCATGAAGATTTTGACATTGCCAATTTTCAAAAAGTTTGAGGGTCATTTATTAAATACCGGAACAAATAAAATCAACTGTACGAATTTCACCTGGTAAAGTGAATGATTAGAGACATTGGAGTTGAAACAACCTCAATTTAATTTATGTTTAAATGAGTAAAATCTTAGACTTGCTCGAATATACTTTGAGATGAAGCTGATAGCTCGAATCAGAATCCTAAGTAGACTATTTTTGGTAAACATAATTTGTAAACATATTTTTGGTACGTTAAAGCACCTAAATACATGGTTTTTGGTTTGTGCTTTCGTTCATCTCACAGGCGCCAGTCCTGGTTACTAAGAAAGGGCCACTTTGTACTCTAATTCGAGTCTCCGGATTCATCGGACAGAATTGTCGGGCATTTAAGGTTTGAAACTAACTTGAACTTGTTTTATCTTGACTCAATGTATCTAATCATTCGTTTTACTGGATAAAACTCGTGCGCGATGACCGCCAGATATTTGGGGTAGACTTCGGAGAAAACTAGCTAATAGATGCTTCGATAGGGAATTTCGTTCCTATACCCAGTTACAACGATCGATTTTCAGGTCAGATTTGCTACGAAAATACATCAGGGTTTTCCCAGACTTCGTCTTGATAGGAAGAGTCGACCGAAAAGATTTATATGTTAAGAGAATGTTGTCAGTTTGTTTAGCAGTGTTCATTTAGTAGTATTAAGAGAAATAGACTAATAAATTTGACGCAAATTTATGTGAAACAGTTGCAAATATTACATCATCATCATAATTACAACATCATTTGTACATGGGCATCTTTTGATAGATTGTACATCAATCTGTACATTTTCTTTTGCAGATCTCTCTCTTCTGCTGTCACAGTAAGAACTTAAGTTTCTTGGAAGATTTATCGTGAGGAAGTTGTCAATTTCATTTCGATGCGAGATCCATCCAAAAAACAAGAATAATGCATAATAGTACCTCAGCCATTTCCTTCTTGAACTGCTATACAGTGATGGATTCCTTAGTTTTCTTAAAGAACTGCTCTGAGGAAGCTCTCACTTTTATTTCGATGCTATGATGATGCATCCAGACACCAAGAAGAATTCGTTATAGTGTTTAACACATTTCTCTCTTGAGCCGCCACATAGTCATCAACAAGCTCCGGATTTGAATGCGGGCATTTCAGAGGACCTATACGTGTTCTGAAATATCTATTAGAAATTCAAACACCGTAAAGAAATACCACAATCTTACAATAAATTATATAATAAAACATTTCATGTCAGTAGCTTGTACACGCTCTGGCTTATTTTTCTGTAATGTAAATTAACTGCTTGTATAGATTAGTAGGACATCAACCAACAATTTTATATTAAATAAAATTTATTCGTTGACCAAGCTGCTCTCACTGTCAAATCTACTGTTTATGAAGAAGTTGAGGATATATATATTTATGGGTTTCTGTCGATGAAACCACAAATGCCTGCGACTTGCAAGTGGCGAATGTAGTTATAGGAGAAATGAGCGATATATCAGCAACTTAATCACATATGATATGATCAAAAATATTGACAAAGACGAATTCTGAAACCATTGCAAAATGAGTTGATGAAACATTAAAAGAAGTATGGGGTGCTAAACATGAGGAAAACAAAAACATAGCTCTACTTTTTCTTACGGATGCTGCACCATACATGAAAGCGGCTTGTTCACTTTTGAAGGAACCTATAATTACGATATATTATTGGCACATGTAATTAGGCACATATAACGTGTCTAGGGCATGGTCTTCATCGCGTAGCAGAGGCAATTCGTGGTCGTTATCCGAAGATCGACCGCCTGATAGTCAAACAAGTGTTCTTAAGCCCCGCAGAGTGGCTTCCCCGCACACAGTTACCTCCAGCGCCTGTAATAGCTCGGTTGGGAACATGGATCGAGGCAGCTTCGAGATCGAGCATATTATTATTGCAATTATGAAAATATCACCAGGATATTTCAACAGATAGACCCCAATGATGCTATAGCAAATGTGCAACAGGCTTTAGCCGATTCAGCTATTGAACAAGATTTGGCGTACTCGTATTTACATGACAATTTTTCGCGCATACCAAAAACCATTGAAAATTTGGAAAAAACCACAGACAGATGACTTTTCAATAATGAATGCTATAAACGTTTTCACATTATAAATGAATATTTACTGACAGACGTCGCTCGTTGACTGATGAACATTTAGATCAGCTAGTACTAATACACTCATGTGATCATACGCGTAAATAGTGTTAAATAGGTGTGTGGTGATGTAACTTTTAACAATTACTGTATTGTTCAGATCGTCTTGGCAATACGGTGACGTGATGACTTGCCCTGTCCCCGGACCTGACTACGCATTTTTGGGAATATAATTACGGACATTAATTATAATTAATAAGTCCTCATTTGTTCCTAGGCGACCACGCAATGAAAGGTAAACTAATATGTGAATATTTTTTTATACATAATCTGCTCTTCATTTTAAGTCCGCCTCTGTTATTTACGTCATGTCGGCATTCAAATCCAGGGCTTAGTGATCAAGTTTTCTTAAAGAGCTATTCGAAGCGAGGTTCATCCAGACCTCGCCCTTCATCCAGATTCATGTTGCCTTTGAACTCTCATGTAATGGTTCCTGTGGTAATTTTTTATGTTTAAAAAGTGACAACGCGTGTCTCTCCTAACCGGGGCGTTATCCTTTCCAGGAAGACCTTGCGCAATTGACGATGTCCAGGATGTGTACGTTCTGTGGAAGGCTCGACACGGGCGGCACGCGGACAGTTGGCTCACGGCCAGCCCCGCTTTTAGAACACAACCAGCAGACTGTGCTGTGCCGCCTTTCCCGCCGACGCCCCAACCCTCCGCGTTCTCGCGTGACGCCATGGAAGGCTCACAACCCACTAATAGTCGGAGAGCTCGCGTCAGAAAAGTGGGAAAGTTTACTCAGGGTTGATATTTTCAGATTGGGTTGCATTATTATGATAGAAAGCCACTGTGGAGTCAGCACTTCATCTGTCGGGACATCTGGTGCTGGGACGCTTGGAAAGGTGTAATATTAATTAGCATCTCTAAACTGTTTTCGGAAAGCTCAAAATTTAATACAGAACATGAATATAACAGCCAGACAGCACGTGGCGTCAGCGTTACAGTATACATGTCAAAAAAAATGAAGTTAGCGCAAATGATTAGTCAAGGCTGAAATTCTGCAAAACATTAATTTAAGCTATACGAAACAAACAGTCAGACACATTTTCAATAGGATCTCGTCAGTCAGCAGTCAATAGAAGTATTTTTTTTGACATGTAGATATATTGTAGCGCTGACGCTACGTGTCCCTATATTTTGCTGACTGACTGTTGGATTCGTGTTCTATATTACATTCATTAGTTATGTACAAATTTGAGCTTTCCGAAAACAGTTTAGAGATGTTAATTAATATTACACCTTTCCGAGCGTCCCAGCTCCAGGTGTCCTGGCAGCTGAAGTGCTGACTCTACAGTTGATTTCTATCATAAAAATGCAACCCAATCTGAAAATATCAACCTTGAGAAAATTCTTGCACTTTTTTGACGTGAGCTCTTGGACTATAAACTCAGAGGCCCTCGAATGATTTCAGTTCGGACAGTTGACGCTATGCCGAATCATAAAAACGTAACGCTCTGTGCCCGGCTGTGAATGTACGGAATTCGCTAAATAAGGTATTCAATTAATAACAAGGGAATTTTCTGATTTCGGACCTTTCCACTCCAATTACTGGAAAAATTCATCCACTCGCCAACCTACACCGAAGAAGAGGATCGATGAAGACATTCATCATGTTGGGTGTCGTAGGTTTCGGTATAAACACGTAAAATGTAATATTATATTTAGCCCGTCGTAAGCTACGCGAAAAAATGTGATTTTGACTGCTAGGTGGGATATGACATACCTCGAATTATGCAACATTTTTAACTGATTTTAAAAAATTGTAAAAAAAACATTTTATGATTTTATAGTCAGTGGTATAACAATGATTTTGAGAATAACGCAGACCTTGGCATTCTTAAAGTTGGTTTGGTTTTGATGAGTTATTTACGCTGATTTCATATCTACCTTCCGTTTTTGCCCCTCACGTAAGGTTTTTGATCAACAGAATAGTCAGAATAAATTAAAAAGTAAAGGTAAAATTACGTTTTAATTAACATTAAAAAACTTAGCAAAGAGCAACAACACAAATAGTTTTGAGTCTCTAATTTATTTTTTCTTTAAAAATCTACCTGTTTAACTAAAAACTTCGATTTGTAATTTTTCTTGTGTAATCATTCGTTGGATGTTCTCTTTTCATCATTCAGCAGTAACCTGCCATCTTCACCACATCCCATCGACTCTGTTGGGTCCTTTAATCTGTCTGTGCTGCATTAATTTTCTTATTTGTGTTCCTACGAAAATGCCTTACTTTAATTTTGCTTCAGAGAGAGCTGGAAATTTGCTATATAAGTACTTAAAACAGTTCCCATTTTTATCCATACATTAATACGAGTATATTTGGTATATTTTTACAACTTCTAAATAATATAGAACAAAATAAAAAACAACTTGAAATCGTTCAGTCTTAACAACAATTCAAAATTATTGCAAGTTTCAATCCACATATAATTTAATACATTCAAATCTATTACCCTTATATGATACCATATTTGCCCCTTTAGTTCTTGTATAATAAATTATATTTGTTAAATACCCTCAAAAGCTTCAATGGGGTTAAATCTGACAGTCGAGGAGGTTATTCCAGAGATTATTCTGAAACCCCAGATCAAAGAATCAGCAGATTTTAATGGTGGTAAGGTTTGGACCGTCAATATTAGGAAATAAACCAGCAACTGCTGGAATAAATCAAGTTCATAAAAATAAATTAAAAAACCGTTATTATTAAACTGTTATTAAAAAACTGTAAAAATTATCTGCAATATTCTATGGCAGAATATAACCCATCGATGTGGATCGTGCTCGACTCATTAACAAATTTAGTACGCCTAGGTCTTGGAAGATTTTTAACAGTACCGTGATCTTTATTTCAATCCAAATTATCTGATGACATCATGCCGGGAATTTAAATGACATATTTTACCTTATGTGTACATAAAAATGTATAATAAAAATACAATAGAATCTACGTACTCGAGGATATTGCACAAACATTTGTTTCAGTATTCCAGATTTTTTGAACCCACTGTATATGTACTGTAAAAGCGATATGAAAAGATAAATTATATATTATTTCTACAGTATTCAATATAAATGTTAAATCCTGTAATATTATGACTAATTTAATTTTTAATCCTAAAACCTGGTAAAAAAATATTACTCACTGAATTTTACCATTATAGCATTAGACATACCTTTAAATCCCGAAATTCATTGTTGAAGCAACGTTCGTAGTTACTGCTAGACTTGTTCATCTCGAAGGTGACTCTGTACGTATACACATGCACATTTTTTTATAGTCTGACATGTTTATGTCTACTGCAGAGTATGTAGGGTGTAAAACCATTCATAAAAGTGTGTTTGTAAGCGGTCTGTATATTAGTTTAAGAGTTGCTTTCGCTCTGCCGTGTTTATAATACGTTCCTTTTTTTATCTGACGCTTCAAAACAACGCTAATTATACACCGAGAAAATCTATATGAGGCATTCCATAAATTCAAGATTATTCTAAACGAAATTGGGCCCAAGATGGGGCCCTCTCCCGCAAATGATTGTACAGTTAAATTAAGATGAAAGTTTCCCACCTGAAATGATATTTTCGTAAATTTTTACTGCTACGCTGGTTTTATGTAAAGAGTGAAAATATAAGCGAATTATAGTTATTTGTATGTTCGTAGGACGTAGGTCATATCACAACATATTGCTTAAGTTTAACCTTAATAAACAATTTTTGGTAATATTCGATACACTGAAAAGTTTCCTTTTCCCAGATATTCAAGTTATACATTAGCCTCTGAAATGACCGGATTTGGTTTTCACTAAAAATATGTGTCATGCAATGTAGCGTCTTGTAAAAACAAAGCAACTTTCTTCGCAGCAGGTGCCATAGCCGATGCCATTTATCGTATGAAGTTTACTTAATGCCGACATTCACGAAAAGCACGCGAAGTGAAACAAGAGAATCGTTTAATCTAAGTTGTCGTTTTCCAGCTATCGTCATTGTATCGTCAATGTAGTGTACTCGATGCTTACCGAAAATGAAATTAGATGGATTTTACCATATAGTAAGTGAACATACATAGAACCATTAACTTATTAAATATCGAAGGACACTCCTCCCTGGAAGAAATTAAAGTAAATTCCCCCATGGGGGGAGGGGGGAGTAAGTAAGTAATTCCAATAGACTGTTAGTTTTATACAGGAATGAGTTCCGGTACAGTCTTACGTTTATCAAATTGATTCGCATAAAATGGGTTCTTTGCTTAATCCTGCAAGTACTAGCTGTGGGCTTAGTTATAACGCTATTTATGTATAGTTTTGTAGATATTTTTCCCTGTTGATAGCCAAAGTAACGTAATAAGTCGAACTGCCGGACCCTCTGTGATCCAAAATTAGGAAACTAGTTAACCAATGATCACCAAGATATCGAATTGCTTCTTAAATAAATCAACTACAAAAAAAACTTGCGAGCCAGAGGTACTTTGCTCTGCATAGATATATCTGCTATGATAAACTAAAAGATATACCTAACACCCCATTTATATAGTTACTTACGAGGGTGAATCAAATATAAACGAGACTTTTGGTCATGGGCAAGCAATAGTAACGCGTGAGGGTTCCCGCTTCGTGGGGTGTTGGGGAGGGATGTCAGGAGAGGGGAGAGCAGATGGGCGACCTCGCTCGTTCCCTTCAGTACCCGTCGTGACGATGTTTGAGCAGGAGGTGCCTTCGTCAATTGCACAGCGTGTTTACATCAAGTTTCTCACTACGGAAGGCGTAAAGCGAGCTAAAATCCTGACGAGATTGACTGCGCAGTTCAAGGAAGAGACACTATTCCGAGCTAGAGTTTTTGTATGGCATAAACAGTTTGTGGAGGGTCGTGAGAAAGTTTAAAATGAGAGCCATGACCGCCGACCTCGCACCAGCATCACCAGCACAACATCGTCCGCGTTCAACAACTTCTCGAGGATGACAAGCGTCTGACCACCAATAAAATTGCATCTAAGGTTGGAATAAGTTATGGAAGCACTTTTTCAATCATCACAGAGGAGCGAGGGTTTCGTAAGGTGTGTGCAAGGTGGGTCCCTTGCCTTCTGACAGCTGAGCAGAAATTGCAGAGTTTTCAGGTGTGTGAGCGTCTCCTAGCGAAATTTCGGGAAGAGGAAGACTCGTTTCTCACTCACGTTATCACCTGCGATGAGACGTGGGTGCACCACTATACCCCTGAGTCGAAACAAGAGAGCAAGGAGTGGAGACGTCAAGGGGAGGCTGGGCCAGTGAAAGCCAAGTCAAGGTTGTCAGCAGGCAATGTTTTGGCTACAGTTTTTTTTACACGCTGGGAAAAATGTGTTTCCAGATCAGGAGATTATGTAGAAAAATGAGCTGATATTCTTTTTTTTCCAGGTTCAAATAAAAAAAGGCTCGTTTATATTTGATTCATCCTCGTATATTCGGGTTAACCAGGTTCACTTCGTCATAAAATATCCTGCGTAACTTCTGAGTGAACTGAGTAAACTCATCCAACATCAATTTGTTATATATAAAATCAAGACATTTTCATTTTCTCATTCACGATGATCCTTTTGCTATTCATTGGTTGAATAATATATTAATGTCTCGTCTAATAACACATCTAGTAACACAGTAGACATCGATTAGTGTCTACCATTTTTCATTAAAGATAATTCTTGGAGAAAGCTGGTGAACCGGTAAGACTGTATTCTACAAAATGGTTTTATGTTACAATGTGCGACATTACTTTATCGGATTTTCCAAATGTTTCTATAATAAATTTCTGTAATTATTTATCATGAGAGTAGATCCTGTAAGGCCATTACCTTGATTATCATTAAAGCTTCGATAATGATGACTATATTTTTCTATGACACCACGGTGGTCTTTATACCAAGTGATATTCAGTAGTTTCATTACATAAACTGAAGAATCCCAGACTACGCCAGTTTCTAGAAAAATATATGGACCGAAAACTCCTTGAACCAACTACAATAACAGATATGTTATATTGCAAAACAGTCACAACCACGTTGGAGAAAATTTTGTGTGGTAGCTATTTAGTGGCATTTAAAACATTAGCGAATGTGAAAAATATGTTTGTAAAAAAATCTGCTTAGTTCACAAATTATAAATGGTTATATAGCAGCCCAATGTTAAAAAATTATATTGCTGGCCCTGTTTACTATTTTCTAATAAACAACTGGTTTGGAACAGGAATGGATTTGTAGATATTTTAAATATTACGAGGGCATTATATAAACATACCGAGCAAGAAATACCATTTCTCAAGAAGAAATATTTAGCAACTGTTTCTATCGAAGAAGAATTGTTGCTAGAACTAAAGAAGGATCAGTCATTTTATGAAGATATAATAGATAACTATGCCTCACTAAAAGATCGAAGAATTGATTTGTGCCATACACACAGTGCAGAATTTACTGCAACTACAACCACAACACAGGTCAAGTACTGTCATTAAATAGAACTGATATGTTCATATCTAAAAGGTACATATCAAGAGTTATCTGCTAGTTTACTAAAATATAATCCATATAAATATAGTCCTCTGGTGACAGTAGAGGATGAAAGCACTTTCTCATTACGTAAACCATATTTAAGTGATAGGCGTCGAGGTATTTCTCGAATATAAAACTTCGAAAAGTACCTAGACCGACTGAGACATGAATTAGTTATTTTGATTTATACATTTCCTTCCCGTTTTTATGTTTACTCAAGTAGTCATTAATATCCATTATAGTATTATAATGTATTTTCTGTGAACTACCACTGTGGAAAAATAGTACATTGAGTCCGACTCTGTTTAATTTAATCATGAATTTTAGCTTACACACAAATGCAATTACTGGTAATAAATATAACTAAACAATGCCAACAATAATGGAAAATTGACGATCTTTGGAAGGAATTTTTAGAGGAGGATTTTATGGAGGAAATTAAATACTCTCTGTGCGTCTTTATATCTGGTTTTGATTGACATACATAATGTATGTAATATTAATGACGCGTTATTAATATTAACCTATTTTTAAATGGAATATTCTTCTTAATACGGAAGGTCGAATTCTTAGCAAATATTTTTAGAAGTTACAAATTTCAAGTAGTAGAGCGCAGACTAAACATAGAAAGAATAATAAACCTTCCTGGAGCTTCAGACGGCACGAGGTAAATAATTTAAATCGATTGCCTGTGTACAAGGTGAATCGTGAAAGTCATTGGACCGCATATACAGCATCGTTATGTGTAGTATGTGTTATTAATGTTAAATAATAATTTTGCATATTTAGTACTCTAGATAAAGCTAGTAGATACAATACTCGAATGACTGCAGAGTTCATATTTGTTAAAATCATCAGCAAATACGTTAAATTGAACTGTACAAAAAATAATATAAAATCTTAATTACTTTTGGCTGTATTATTATTAAACTGTCGTAGGTATATTAACAGTCAAAATTTACTCTAAAGTATTAATGTTATCCAAAAAATGATTGACAAATTAATTATTTTAATTTTCTACTTATATTACAATTTTAAATGTAATTTCATGCATATTGCTGTTGAAAACTCGTTACCTTTGTTATATAGAATTTAAGATACTATACTACAGTTTACACAGGGTGGGGCATAGGAACATGATGATTTTAATTGCTGTTTACTAGCGACTGCATGGAACTGATCCTGTCCACCGCAATGGAGAAGAGAGCTCATCTAATGCCATTCTAGTCGACATTAAGCTATGGATAGGGCAGTATTGTGCGTTCGTGGTAGAACAGTTTCTTTTTAAATGGTGAATCAGTTATCAAGACAACGACAATTTCGTAATAATGTAATGAAAGAATATTACTACTGCATCTATATAAGAATCTTGAAATTAGTGTATTATAATTCACACTATCAGAGACCTTCGGAAAATCAATATACACTGTTGACCTTTATTATCTATAGGATTTGCGATTATCTGGGTAAATTCTGCTAAATTTATAACTGTGGAGCGTTTTACTATTAACCTGGGTTGATTAGGAGAAGAAAGGGATTGCACATGACATTTCGAAAACTTGGATTTGACAGTAATTGGGTGATTGATTATTTTGGGTGAGTTTCATCTGATGGATGGTCACTTTTTAATATAGGCCAGATCCTTGTTGCTTTCCGTACTCCAGGCTTGGAGGCTATATCTCCAAAATTTCCAAACCTACGATTTATATAATGTTACATATTATATAAATTATTATAACTTATATATCGTTGCTTATATATAGCGCCGCCTCTGATGAGGCATCCAAGTGGGCAGTTCTACTTATGACAAGCAGTTTCCAGGTATATCAGGAGGTTCCACCCTACATTGATCGAACGTGTCTAGACTTTTACAGGCTCTACAGCGGCATTTTTCATACGCATCTAACCACCCGGAAAATTAAAAATATTATGTTTACATTACGCGACAAGTTAATGGTCGCCGCCGCCATCTATTGTATAACCCCGTAGATTTATTACGGTAATATTTGTGTTGTCTATATTACCGACGAGATGTTATTAAATTTGTTCGGGGTAATGCGAACGCTCTGATGATGATTGATCGATACTTTTAAATGTGACAGGTCGGGATAGGAGTCTGCGGGCAATAAATTATTTTATATAAAGTGAGTTTTCGTAACTGCTTTAAATTTGGAGGCGTCGCGTCGTTCCGGGTGATATAAAGAATTATATTACCGGAATAATGATACGCGGATCTACGCGAACGGGATAGCAAAAAAAATTAAATAAAAAAACGAAGAAAAACAGGGTATTCCGTAATCAGTAGTAAGTCGCGATCTCAATTATATTTAACATGCTTTCTGTGTCCTGAGATTTGTACTGTTTGAGTTTTGATCAATAGCATCATTTTCACACTTCATATTTTTATTACTGATATTTTCAGTACAATGCCATCAAGAATGCCATAGGCCCCAGAGGGATGTCTGTATCATCTTTGGAGAGGATGTTGATACTAATGAGATACGTTGATCCTGCAAGTTTTAAACCTCTATCTATTTTGGTTTTCGAATAGAATTAGAGAAGAATTTTTCTCTCAACCATGGCTTAACCGATTTGAATGAAATTTGAACACATTATAGAGGTATATAAAGGCTATATCGGCCCTACTATTCAGAATATATTTTATATATTTCATATATAAAATATATTTTATATATATTCAAAATTAAAAATTATAAAAAAAAAGAATCGAATAATTCCTTTTTTCTCAGACAGCTGCCATTTTGCGAAAACAAAATTATAACGACATATGTCGGCCGGCTATAACGACATTGATAACATCGTATTAATTAAAAACATTTTTTTATTTTGTTTCAATGTTCAAAAATGTTCGAGATACTAAAGAGCGCGGGAATGAAGTATAGAGATAGGAGAGTAGTACACAATCTATACAAAGAGAAAACTGCTGTTATAGAAGTAGAAGGGGAAAAAAGGGAAGTAGGTATTAGGAAAGGAGTAAGACAAGGATGTACGCTATCACCACTAATTTTTAATCTGTACATCGAAGAGGCGATTAATGTGGTAAAAGATAGAGTGGATTGCGGGATTAAAGTACAGGGACAGAAACTAAAAATGCTGAGATTCGCGGATGATATAGCAGTATTAGCATCTAGTAAGGAGGAATTAGAATCAGCATTGAACGAAATGGAGGCAGTGTTGACAGAGGAATACGGAATGAGGGTGAATAAAAACAAAACTAAAGTGTTAGTGTGCAGAGGGCGCGAGAGCAGAGCGAAAACGAAAGTACAAATTAATAATGAAAGATTGGAGGAAGTTAAAGACTTTACTTATTTAGGAAGTAAAATAAATTGGGATGGAAGAAGCGATAAAGACATAAAACAAAGAATAGCGCAGAGTCGAGTAGCTTTTAACAAAAAGAAAGCACTTTTATGCTCGGGGGTAATAAACTTAGAAACAAGGAAGAGATTTTTGAAAACCTATGTATGGAGCACGGCACTATACGGTTGCGAAACCTGGACGGTAGGGGAAGCAAGTAGGAAGAAATTAGAAGCTTTTGAGATGTGGTGTTACCGAAGAATGATGAAAATACCATGGACTGATAGGGTTAGAAACGAAGAAGTATTGGAGAAAGTCGGCGAGAAAAGATGTATGTAGAAAAACATAAAAAAGAGAAGAGATAGAATGGTAGGGCACTTGCTGAGACATGGGGGAATAGTCCGCGATATTTTGGAGGTAGAAATAGGAGTGAAGAAAGGCAGAGGTAGGCCTAGATTAGACTACTGCTCGCAAATAGTAAGGGATGTAGGTTGTAGCACAATTAGCGAAATGCGTAGGTTAGCACAAGATATGAGAAGCTGGAGGTTAGCGTCCAACCAGTCTTAGGACTGATGGCCTCATGATGATGATTTTGTTTCAGATGACCAGAAGGGTTGCAATCATGTCAACCAGCACACTCCCTTTTTTACTCCTAACTTTACCAGCGTATATCTTATTTAATTTTTTTTTCAAAATTTTTTTTAATATCTTCAAAATATCAATAAATATGCTGTAAAAAAATGGATGGTAAAAGTATTTTTTGTTTTTTTTTTCATTGAGCTCGACGAAACGACCAAAATTTATGCCATTAAACCAGAATACCTCCGTAAACAAACTTGAAGAATTGTAATTGAATAACTAATCTGGTGTAGGTATTTGAATTTTAATAATTTTATGTATACCATTGAAATAACGATTCTAAAGTTGGTTTCTCCATGAATCTCCTGAAAACGTGTCGTCGTTTAAAGTGAAAACTTGATCTGTTGAGAACTGCAGATACAAAATCGTAAAAATGGACCTGCACTTTGTTTTAATAGTTCGCTAGCTAGCAGAAAAACAAAAATTCTACAGTCAAAAACAGCATTCCTAATAAACCGTTGAACTTGAGATGTCCATGGCATCAAGACGATCAAGTTGCAATTTTTTTTAGACATTTAAAACAATTAATGAGATGCGGAATTTCTCGCATCTATCGAAACTCCTCCGAAACGATAAAGTCGACGTGCAAAAAATGAAGCAACGCAAATGTTTATGTTTGTACATTAAATTTAAATACCAAACAATAACAGCATACATTATTTATTATACAGGGTGGGGCTGCTAAACGGCCATTTTTATATAGGCCGTAACCTCGACACGTGTATGGCCATGACAATAAGAAGGATCTGCGTCTACTCAGAATTCATGCGCATAGAAATAGGACCCGTACTTTCCATAGCCAACTAGGAACCACTATAAACCTGGGTGCGGTTCCATATATTAACGTAAAAAATAAGGGTGTTCTATTTGTTGCATGTTTTTGAACACAGAATTACTGTGTTCAAAACCACATACTCTACATGTTTATTTTAGGTATTTACGTTAACATCTCTACCGTATCTAGAATAAATGACAATAAATCAGAATACATTGAAATAAATAAGACAATAAGAATATATAAAGGGGCAAGTCTCACTAACAATAAGATAAAATCATTACATACAATGAGGAACTATAAATACCGAAATGCTACTTGTAATTTTCGTAAAGAATAAGTTAACGTTGTACTAACTATATTATACAGAGTATTTCAATAGGGACGCTCGAAATTTGTTACATCTGTCATATTTATTGTGAATTGTTCAGTAGTGTATGGCAAATCACCATGGAAGGTTATAGCGTTCAACGACGTGTGCAAATTATCAAATTTTATTTTCAAAATCAGTGCTCCGTTCGCGAAACATTCCGCGCATTACGTGATTTTTATCCTCCCTCACCACAACGTCCCGCCGAGTGGACTATTCGACGTTTATTGGCCAAATTCGAGCCAACGGGTTTGATAAATAATCAGTCAATACCCGTAGGTCACAGAAACGCAAGGTCTGCTGAAAACATCGCTGCTGTGCCTGAGAGTGTACGGGAAAACCCAGGGCAGTGAATTTCTCGTCGTTCACAACAACTTGAAATATCTGCGATTTCAACTTAGTGAATTTTGCGCCGGGCCTTGGGTCTGCATCCGTATAAAATCCAAATGACCAAGGAACTTAAGGCAAACGGCCATAAATAACGCCGTGTGTTCGTTGATTGGGCTCTGGAGCAGTTGGAAGTTGACCCAAATTTCGCTAAAAAAAAAAAAAATCATTTTTAGCGACGAGGCCTATTTAGAATGAATGGATATGTGAACAAGCAAAATTATCGGATTTGGGACGATACCAATCCACACGAGATACACCAGCACCAAATGCATCCACAAAAGTCACTGGTGCGGATTTTGGTCTAGGGAAATCATCGGTCCGTACTTCTTTCAAAACGAAACTGGCGTTGCCATAACCGTCGACGGTGAGTGCTACAGATCGAAGATAAGCAACTTTCTGTGGCCTAGCCAGGGTGATGTGGATACCGACGACATGTGGTTCCAACAAGACAGCACTACGTGCAACACAGAGCATGCCACGATGGACATTCTGCACGAGTAATTTGAGAGCATGATTATCTTGCGCAGCGGCGACGTGAACTGACCATCGAGATCGTGCGATTTGACGCCTTTAGACTTCCTAAGATTTTAGATGCCTTGAGATTTCCTTTGGGACTATCTTAAATCGCAGGTCTATGCGAATAAACCGCAAGCAATTGATGCCTTCAAAGTCAACATAACGAACACTACCCAGCCAGCCAGACTTATGCGACAAAGTCATCGAAAATTGGACTTCCTGAATACATACCACCAAACAAAACTGCGGCGGGTGTCATAAAATATTCTTTCAAATAAAAAAAAATTAGTGGATATATCACACATAACCTGTTTTATTTACATTTAAAAATCGAGTATCCTTACTGAAAGACCAAGGTAATTCTGTAATATTGTAATATGCTTATACCAAGAGAAGTCACTTCATATAGTTATCTCTAACGGTAGTGACTCAATGGTGGCATATTATCATCTACAATGTTGGTATGGACCAATTTAGGACTCAAGCAAATGCATCCAAAATATCCTGCACCTGTACACGAAATCAATTTTGGTAATATTCGATTATACGAGCTCGCTTAAGGCGTGTTCAATGGGGTAATAATGGCCTTCATTATTATATACTCATTGTTATATCTAATTGACGAACAATCTTTGCTCAAAAATAGAAGAAAAAACACAAGTGATTTTTTTTCAATACTGAAGTCTGGGCATACCTGAAGCAAAAGAATTACTTACAGAGAGAGAAACATACCTTCAAGTAAGATTTACTTAAAGGGCTATGAGATGTTATGAACGGTTTTCTATATATAAAGAATGGTCATTCTATGTACAACTAGTCTTAGTAAATTTTAAAACAATTTTTACATTTTATCGGGTTGTCCAAGTTCGCTCGGCTTTTTCATAAGTATTTATTATTAACATTATAGTTACTAAAAATTATTTTAATCAATAATGCACGTTCCTCCATTTTCAATAACTTTCTCCCATTCCTCAGTAAGTTTCATAATACCATTATCATAAAAACTTTGCGGTTTGCTCGCATTGGCAAATGTTAAGTTTCATATACTGTTATCCATAGAGCGCAATAGGTGAAAATCCGAGGGTGCGAGGTCTGGAGAATACGTTGGATGGGGTAAAACATCCCAGTCTAACTCCAACAATTTCTTCCGGGCCTGCATAGAAGTGAGGTCGAGCGTTGTCGTGATGGAAGACGACCTTATTACGATTTACAAGTCCTGGGCGGTTTTCCTGCATGTCTTGGCCAATTTTTGTAGTTGTATGTAGTAAACGTTCGAATTTATTGTTTCGTTCCTGGGGTATACCTCAAAATTGAAATCCCACCAGACGGACAACAAAACTTTCCTGGGGTGAAGCCCTGTCTTTGGTGTGGATTGACAAGGTTCATCGGACTCTCCCCACGATCTTTTTCGACTAACATCCACATGTCGTAAGTGATCCACTTTTCATCTCCAGTAACCATATTTCTCAAAAAGGGTTGCTATGATGACGAATCCTTAACATATAGCAGATGTTGATGCGATCCATTAAATTGGATTTGCTGAGTTCGTGAGAAACCCAAACATCAAGTCTACTGACAAATCCAAGTTGCTTAAGGTGTCTATTTTTCTTGCAAGCTGTCGTACGGTTTGGTGAGGATTTGCCTCAACTAAGGTTCGTAAATGCTCGAGAACGACTTTTTTATGTCGGCCTGGCCTCGGGACGTCCGTGAGGGGAAAATCGCCAGATCGAAACCTCTTGAATCACTTTTCACACATTCTATCTTGAATAACATTTTTGCCGTACACAGAACAGAATTTGCGGCAAGTTGCAGTAGCTCTTTTGTCTTTTCAAAATAAAAAATCATCATGTGCCTAAAATGCTTGGTTTCACTCGTTTTCAATGAAGCTCACATACAACAATAACAAAACAAGTTCACGAGTATAACGGCAGTAAACAACAGTTAAATATGGGTTATATAGGGAGGAAGGTTTCAAGGGTGCAGCTGTGCGTATGACATCATAGGTTGTGACGTAAGCTGTTAACTCGGAAAAATGAAACGACTTTTTTTGGACAACCCACTTAGACACATTTGTGGTTGATACACTGTGAACATTACATTTTTGGGCAAGGCTTACGGTATCCGTCGTTCTGTTGCTAGTATGTTGCGAATAATATAACGCGTTATTGGGATAGTTTGAGGAAGAAGAGTTACCAGATGACAAAGACTCAGTACAGAGCATCAAGAAGAGTAAGCTGTTTTGGATTATTTTCATTTCATCCACATTATGTGATATAAAATTAAATGATATTCCATTTTCAATAATAGACTTCGTCAATCTTCTTCCATAACCATCACCTCTCGTCGATTAAATGTGTATATAATAAATAAGTAACGTATTATTATATAACGTAGGACATGGTAACAGAACTATTAAACCTCATCTACCCTCTACGTAATTTCACATAAGGTCCAGATTGCTTGGTGAAAAGGGGATATTAATTGGGCGCCCAGAAGTCCAGAACACCGATGGATTTCTTCTTGTTGGTTAATCTTTTATGTATGGGTATATCTTTTTAATAACAGAGTTTTATTCACCCAAAAAGAGAAAAACATTCCAGGACACGGTTTAATGAGTCAAAAATATACAGTAAAACAATATATACGTAAAACACACTCACAAATACAAAAGTATATAAAATATATATTTTCTGTTCATCAACACATCCAAAAAATATCGATAGCATTAAACTTTGTTTACCGGGTGTTATATTTCCTACGTCACTATATTTGAATTATTTGCATGCTTCACTATTGACTATTGAAGATTCATTTGCAAAATGAGATATTTTACATTCCCAATGTATTTACTATAATATAGATACACATCAAGCGATGTTCCATATTCAGATGGAGAATGGATACCCGAAAGCAAAATCTTCAATTAATTAATATGTTTATAGGGCTTGATCAAAATCATTTTACATTTTAATTCGCAATATATCAAAATTTCCAACAGAATCTATCGTCATTTGTACAGGAAACGGTCTTGCGTAATAGCTTTTGTATCGGTATTGCTTTTTTAAATGGCTTACGAGACAAGAGAAGAGGAAATGAAGGCTAACTACATTCTAAGGCACGTACTAAAACATTCAGTACATTGATTGTAGTACTAACAGTATCAGTATCTCTTCTTTTATAGTTATTCATATTTTATTATCGTTTGCCTCACGCTGCTTCTTGTAATTAACTTCACTCATGTGGATATTTACTATACGGGATGGCTATTCTATTGCAATGAAGCTAAAAATGACGACCAACTAATAAATGATCATTAAGAAGATATAAAATATGATAAAATGCAAAGAAAACCTAGAAACGATTTATGATAATATGAAACTGCATCGAACGGATCCTTGAAATGTGGCATCTTCATTCTTCTACGATGTGCTCTAAAGAGCATAGAATTGTATCTATCAAATACACACACGTGCAGAATTAAAACAATCATATAAGTAAAAAATTTTATAGGCATTTGAATTTTCAATTTTAAATTAAAATTTTTCGTTTTAAGAACGTGGATAAAAATACAAACGCCAGCGATCGCATTTTTTCATATTATCCTCAGTTTAAGACATTTATATCAAATACAGTTGCCAACGCTCATTGTATAATACCAATTGATGCGCTTATAGCACGCATTGTCTACAAATAACTTTCATAAAATTATACGATCAAGAAATATTGTGGTACCACCTGAATCTATGTAAATCATGACGTGATAAGAAATAATATAATAATAACCTCTATAAATCTGAATCTTTACGAGCTGTAGTTGATAGATACGATGCCAACTAACTACCTCAGATGTACCTCAAGGAGCATGATTATCATAAACTTGTAGCATATTTCTTGGATAATAGATATACTACATTGAAATAAACCAATTGTTAATATCAACAATTTAGTCGCCTCAATGGGAAGCGCAACCTGGGGAAGATTAGACCAATCAGATTCTTGCATTTAATTGATTTTAGCAGAAAGTTGTCCTATTAATGGATATAAAGTGTGTGGTACGCCTTAGTGAAATGAAGTTATAGTGTTACTTGCTCCATACAAATTTAAGTATTCGTATGTATCAAAACCAAATATATTAAATATATGCTATAATATTGCTGTATAAGGAAATAGAACATCCCTTGATGAAATCTGCACTGGGGAAAAACATAACTTAAACATAGAATTCCGCTAAAAACCATAGCAATATATGTTACCTTGTCAAAACAATCAAAATATTCTTATCACTTCTTATAAGTACTTTTAAATAGAAGCCAATATAAAGCTTGCCATACACTTCATTATTTAGCACAAGATAATGGAAGATCAAAAGGTTACAAATGAATTAATTTTGGATGAAATAAGAAAAACTAGGCAATAATTAAAAACCATAGTAGAAGCTGTACAAGTTAAAATTTTATTAAAAGTAGACGAGTTAAACAGAAGATTAAATATAGTGGAAAAGAATAATATAAGAATTGAAGAGAAACTTGAAGAAATTGACAGAATAAGAAGAAAAAATAATATTGTAATATTTGGTCTGACTTATACCCAGCAAATTTCTCCAGAATATATTTGTAACGAATTAAAAAAGTTGGTTGATGTTGATATAAATTTGGCAGATTTAAAAAATTTGTACTCGCTAGGAAAAGAAGAAGGCTGCCCTGTCAAGGTTGAATTTGTATCTTATCTAAAAAAAGCTGCAATCATCAAAAACACACAAAAACTTAAAGTTACAAACATCTCGATAGCAAGCGATTTGACGCCCAAACAACGAGAAGAAAACAAAATATTAAGGAAACATCTTCGCTTTGCAAAGCAGGACGAAAATAATGTCTGCTACATTAAAAAGAATAGATTGCATCTAAACAACAAAATATACACACCAAATCAGTTACAAGATTTTGAAGATAGCGAAATTCCATATCAATTAAAATCGATTAGCGCTTCAGAGACTCCAACTATCCCAACATCTGGCTTAAGGCAAGAAATTCAAAATCAGGAAGAAGTCCTAGATAACACACCGATTAAAACAACCGGCATTCCAACAGATAACGTGAAGGGAAAAAGAGGAACGAAAAAAACTGCCAGACAAATAAAAGAGTGTAAAATAAAAACTCGTTCTGGTTCAGTTCCAATAAATAATATATATTGTTAATTTGTTAAATCCTATTTAAATCTGTCTGCCTTGTGTATTTTAAATCTGTCTCAGTGTAATTATAGCCTATATATTTTGTCAAAGGAAGTATTTAATTTGAATAATTATTATCTAATATAGTTTGTTTTAATCCAATATTAAATTATACTTAAAATGCATGTGAAGATTCAATTAATTTATTAATTTAGGTGAATGTATGCGTGTTAATGTTTATGTACAGGTGTGTATATGAATATATAACATTATTTGTAATTAATAATTTTGTGTACTTCTTGTTAACACACGTACTAAGTATATTATACAAATCTTAAAATAATACTAAGATTAAATTTTGCGGGATTACAAATGAACCCCTTTATTAGAGATAACCAAACAAAAAAAAAATCATCACAGAGGTACTAGAAAATATTAGTGAAGCTAATGAGGTATTAAATGTTAATATAGATAATGAAAATTTCAAAATAGCACATCTCAATATCAGAAGTATTCAATAAAATTTTTGAGGAATTGGAGGTATTTTTAAGTAAATTTACTAACGAATTTGAGTGTATTGTTTTAAGTGAAACGTGGAGCATTAATAACATTGATTTATGACATAAATATGTTCCACGTTTTAGTTGATCAAAACAATTACATGTAATTATCAAGTCAATTCTATATACACAGTAAAATAAAATGACTCACTGGCTCAATATTTAAATTACTCATGAATATTTTTATTGTCGTTAATTAAATAAAATAAAGTGTAATAAAAATTTTAAATAAAAAAATTATAATTCGTACGTACCTCTCGGTTGATTTTACTACTTACTAATTTATTTATAATTTTATTTGTACATTTAGTTATATTTTATCTATATTTATATATGTATGTTTATGTTGTTTTTGTGCACGTATACTTATTTATCTAATATCTAAATCATATACCTAAATTAATTAAATTTTAAGATAGAAACAGCCAAATACTAAAATTAATCTATGGGTGACACTACATTAAAATACATCCAACTCTCTTATGTTGTGTTGTTATTATATTATGTTATTTTGTATTCAATTATGTGGCATTCTTGATTTATATTTATGATTTGGTTGTATTTATATTCTTTATTTTTTGTACCCGTACAAGTATCTTAGTGATACTTCTGGGGATCATCTTATTTATTTATTTGCATCCAATTCTTATATATATATATATATATATATATATATATATATATATATATATATATATATATATATATATATATATATATATTTAGAAATAGTAGTATTACTTGAAATTTTCATAACATCTATATATAATCATGTAATTGTGAGATTGATGTTAAATTAAATAAATAAAATTATTATTATTATTATTATTATTCATTAAAATTAGAAATACAAAATCGCTCTCTATTACTGATATCAATTTCATCGCAGAAAAGTGATAAAACTGATTTTCGATTAATTACTTAAGTGGCTGATCTATGCAGTACAATTATATATATCATTATAACGTCAACACTAACATAATTTTCCATAAGACACCAAAACCCTGATTATGATAATTACCTAGAGATGATTAAAACTATGTTTTAATCATCTCCAGATGATGCCAACTTTGTTGGCGAAACGCGCGTCGTGTGTAGTGTATAGTATTTTGTGGAAAACTACGTCAGTGTTATCTTCACACCAAAGACTCCAACCTACTCCGATATTATAACGTCATCAAATCATGGTATGAAATTATTTTCATGATTTCATACCATGATTTGATGGCACCCATTTGAGGTTACTTCAATGTATGCATCTAATATTTTGCTTCCTTAACCTTTTCGAGTTTTCCTTGTTCTTTTTCCCACGGATTATTTTTCGCTCTCCTTTCGCTTTCATGTAATTATATTTTCCCTCGTCATATTTTGTTTACCGATTTGTCTATCTTCTGTTTTTGCCTTAGTCTTCCATGGTAACATTCACTGTTTCTCTTATACCTTCAATCATCTTTCGTTCTTCCCTTTCCTTTCTAATTTTATATCATTTCTTATCTACTGTTCCATTTCTGTTCTTATTTTTTTTCTTTCTTCCTATCTTCATATTTTACTATGTTTGCCTTCTGTCCTTCCTTTTTTATAGCCTTTAGTAGTAATAAAACTTTTATAATGATGAAATACGCAAACAGTTTTATTGTTGGTCAAAGTTGTCACATTCCGATAATGTTCTATAGAAAGGACAGGCCATTGTTCCTATATACCTTCAATCCCATAAAAGTACAATCTTTCCCATTTTAATTCTTCAACTTCATTTTGTACCCCAGCAATAGTATTTTCCTATCAACTTCCTCATGACTGATGATGAAATACAACAAAAGTAAATCATTGATTACTATAAATGACATCATCAGTCTGGTGTTTATCAGAATGTATGTACATGTATAGAAACATATTTTCCTGAATATGTAGACTGATGAGGATTTATGAACTACCAAGTTTGTATAATGGATCTTTGCGCATGTATCAATTTAGTGACGACGCACGGATCACATGCTACACCACTCGCAATTGTTACTAATGTGCCACAATTACCAGCACGTATGTCTAGCGACATATGTTTCAATCAACTACGTACGACATAGACAGTTAATAATTTGCCGAACAAAATGCAATTATGAAGTCACGTCTTAGCTTTATTGTATAATTTGATTCATTGGCGTCCCCATATTTCTATAAAATTTATTTTATTTCTATTTCATTTATTTTGATTTTTGTTGAATTTATTTCATTTATTTTGATGGAAATATCACTTCCATTGAATGTCTTTGTGGAGAACCTTTTCACTACATAAGTTGACGGATTTGTATTGCACTAACTGTTATCCCAAAATATGTTTTCGGCACGACAATGTTCAAAAATGTCAGTTGATTGATTCAAACTATTATTACCTGTGACGTACACGCAAATAATAATTATACAAACCATAGATGCACATGCTAATCGGCTCAGTGATAAGCCAATATCACAATTTTCAGAGCTATCTGGTAGAACCACTATGTAGGCAAGATTATCATCCTTGAGACTCTGCCGCGCTATATCGAAACATTATCATAGAATCAAGATTGCCACTTATTACACAATGTTGCAATAATGTAAACTTATGAAACAGTAAAAGGCGAACATTATAATTTCCTAGACACTTAGTCGTTATAATAATAAATGAGGCACAGAAATATGTGGGTATCGCAAAAACTTTCGCAATCTGAAATAGTGGGATTCTTGTGAGAAATATTGCTATTTATATTGTCTAGATTATATTGCATTCGTATTGTAACTGTAAACGCACAGCGATGGGATGGATAATAATCTCTGATGGATTAGTTATATTAAGTAAGATGTATTTACAAAATAATCGTGTTCTTTCTCTTTTATATTCTGAATGTACCGATCACTCTCGGTTCGAAAAATGTTAGGATTTAATGTAAAGGCATAAAAATTAAGGGATGTAAAAAAAATTCAAAATGGTTGAGGGATTTTCAAAGGGCTGTAACTTGGAGAATAATAGTTGCAGATAAATTTAAAAAAAGTAAATTAAAGCTCAAAGTTTCTAGTTTTCAAATTTTGAGTTCAAATTTCTTACCATTAGCAGCTTTTGAGTAATCATAAGAAAATTATTTCAAAAATTTGTTTCCAAATTTTTGCTTGCTTTTCACAAGGTCCACGGACTTCCATACATTTTTTTCAGTGATTTCATCATAAAGCTTTTTTAGATAATTTTAGCCGTTATCTAAAGTTCTAAAAACTTTGTAGAATAATTTTTCGCGTTATCGTCGTTCAAAGCAAAAAAGTCAGTTTTGACTTTGGTAATTAATTACTCGGAATATAATGATCGTACAGAAAATTAAAGTCGCAGTTATTGATTTTTGATAAAAAATAATCGATGCGAGAATGTTGATTGAAGAAGAGGTAAAAAATTGAGTATTTAGGGATATTTGCTTAACTTGACATAACTTTGCAAATAACGGATAGACTGAGAGTGTTGACTGTTTCTGTTCAATCTGAACGTATCCTAAAGAAACACTGAAAATTTTAAAGGACTGCGATTTTTTTTATTGTGTTCGGAATGATTGAATTTGTCGTTTTTGCTAAAAATGTATTTAAGGATGAATTTTAAATTTTTTATTCATTTTGTGAGGTTGAAATGTTTGTTTAGAATTAATCATATTTCTCCCCATTAATCATGATCTCACCCATTTGAGTCACAGTTCTGCTTACTTATTCTTTCTTATAAGGTGGCGAGAGTAATCACTATAACTGCTCCAATCGAGTTTCTAACGCCTTGGAAGAGGTAATAATGGCTTGGAAAGGGGTGAGAATTCCCGTTCTCTAATTATGAGCATTTTTTGTTAATATTTAAAATCGTATAACTAGAAACAGGTTTCCAAATTTTTAAATCCTCAGTTACTGGTATCCAAACTTCATACTTTGTCATATGGAATGGTATACTTATTACTTCTCCTAGTACCAACAGTGCATATTTATTACCTATCTACCATTAATGGGGGAATAAGTGCAAATGATGATAATTACTCTCTAGTGGCTATATGTAATGTGGAAAATAATGGGTGGTCCAAATTGAACTTTTGGATTTGAATTACGGACCACTTGCGTTGTGTGAACGTTGGGAGTTTGCATTTTTACAGTTGCTATCGAAACACATGGCAAATTCATTATGGCGTCGTACACTGTGCACCAATGCGTAAATGTCATACAAATTTATTATAAAAACAGGCGATCAGTTACGATTACATTAAGAAAACTTCGACCACTTTTTGGACGCAATAATGTGCTAAGTGAGCGTGCAATTCGTGATCTAGTGCAAAAGTTTGAAACAAGTGGTATGCTTATTGACAAACCAAGGATCCGGTATCAACGCAGAGGTCGGTCAGATGAAACTATTGCTCGCGTAAGTGATAGTGTGTGTGAAGAACCAATCACGCCAATTCGTCGCCGTTCGCAGCAATTGACTCTTTCATACGGCACTCAAATCAAAGATCTGCGTTTAAAGGTGTATAAAATTCAATTGACACAAGAACTTAAAGAAACGGACCACCAGAAACGCCGTACATTTGTGAACTGGGTTTTAGGGAACACAGAAATTGATGCGGATTTTTGTAAAAAAATCATATTGTCCGATGAAGCCCATTTTCATTTAAATGGCTTTGTGAATCGCCAAAATTATCACATTTGGGGTAGTGAAAATCCTCATATTATTCAAGAGAAACCAATGCATCCACAAAAATGCACTACCTGGTGTGCACTATGGGCTGGAGGAATCATTGGCCCATACTTTTTTTGAGGACGAAGGTGGCAACGCCGTTACTGTCAATGGTGTACGCCATCGGGAGATGGTAAACGGCTATTTTTTCAATAAAACCAACGATTTGAACTTGAGTGACATGTGGTTTCAACAGGATGCAGCCAAATATCACACAGCACGTGAAACAGTCACTTTACTTCTAAACCAAATATCCTCGTCGTGTTATTCCTCAGAGGGGTGACATCGATTGGCCACCGAGGTCTTGCGATCTAACCCCATTAGACTTTTTTCTGTGGGGCTATTTGAAGGAAAGGGTTTATGTCAACAAACCTGCTACGATTCCAGAGCTAAAAGAGAACATCAGTCGTGCAATTGATGAAATAGAGCCGCATTTATGCGAAAGCGTTATGAAAAACTTCATTAAAAGAATGGTATCATGTCAACGGAGCCGTGGAGGGCATTTGACTGACATTATATTTCATATCTAACTTTCAAGTTTGTACTTTATACTGATAGCAATAAAATTCGGATTTTTCCAATATTTTGATTTTTATTCAGAAAGCAAATCCTAAAGTTCAATTTGGATCATCCGTTATATAAGCTGTGATATATCCTGATAAATGTTTACCAATTTTGTTGACCTCCATACGTGTCTGCACCACTTTTGTAGGTCTTAATTTATATATTGTCTGTATATGCTCAATTGGTACTAAAATGTCAAGAATGTGGACTTTTAAAATATCTAGAATATGATCTTACAGGTTTGATCATTCTTAAGTATTCACAGACAAATATAAATTTCATCACCACATTGATCAACTCTAAGAGATGGAAATCAAAGTATTTCAAGTAATGATGACGTTTATCGATGATTTATACAAGAAATAATTTGGACCTACGCTACAGTGTCATGGGGAGTACCAACTTCCAGTTCGGACTGAAACAATATTTTTTGGCCAAAACTATCATCGCCTTTATGTGTCATCAACTTTACACCTTTATAATATTTATCAGTGTTTGGAGCACTATTTCTAGTTACTTTATTATCGATGTACTATGAATATGTTACACAATTCCTGATAACGTTGGAACGGTTCTTTTCTGGTTAAGTAAGAAGTTCAACAGAATAACTGTTGTGGTTTAATATTAGTCGTCGGTAGTTTTTGTCTCAAATAATTATAGTAAGTAACCCAGTGAACGTTGCCTGCACCTGTCTACAACTAACAATGAATTATTAATACTGTGGTGTAACGAACGACTAAAATTAAAATTAATTACACTTGGAACTGTCCAAAATAAATTTTCTTTTAGTCAGAAGTTGCAAAATTCGTTACAGTTTAGATGAATATATACTAGACTTGAATACATTGTATATGTCTAAGAAATATTACTTCAGTATCAAATAATTTGAACAAATACTAGTTCATTCATGAAACAATATATGCATTATATTGTCCTGTATTGAGGTTATGTTAGCTAATTTACTTTTATTCGGCACTTCTTTATACTTTCTCGCTTATTATCATTTTAATCACTTTGCTTTTGTAAACCTTTGATCGCTTATGATAACTATATTATTATTTATGTATAACATCTCTGTTTTAGTGGAGGCGTACTATTAAATTTTCAATCATATTTTGTCTGGGAACACCCCGTATCGATTACGAAATGATAAAAACTATGAAACATCGAGAATTTTGACGCAGGATTTCGCTGCTATTATGATCGTCCTTGGATGAAATCCAAATAAAAAGCCTTGATATTTATAACAACAATATTTTGCATATTTTTGTAGGTCGAATTAATAATGAATTGACTTTTCGCCTTGTCATTATGCAATTAGACGATAATAAAATTAATTTACTTAAGAGTTTCAAAGTTTACTTAAAAGTTTATTCAAATTAATTTTTTCCTGATTCGCAGAACATTTTAAGGAAATATAAATAATATAGAAAATTGGAGTTCGACCTATTCTTACAAATAGATGAACATGTATTAAGTATATAGTCAGACGACTGTAGTTGGTGTATTTATTTTCTGTGAAAATTCTCAATAATAGAGTTTTGTTAACAAAAAACATCAAGTTTGGAGGAATTTCTTCCCCAAAGTCTCAAGTTTATAAAACATATTTAAACATTAAATTTATAGATGTAAATGTTACTTCAAATTGCCTTAAGTTAGGCTCTAATATTTGTTTAAATAAATATGTGAAAATCACTGTATCAAGTTAAATATATTGTTTGGTTTAAAACTCAAATTTAATATGTTCTCTTGCATTTTTGGACTCCTATTCTTAAACAGCATATAATAAGCAGAGGTAGAGATGTACGGATGCTGCAAGTGTCGACGATTACTGATTTCTGCATCTGGAGGTAGGTGTTCACCTTAATCTTTAATGACTTTAGGGCTGCTTTCAGGCTGGTAGCTATCTCATTTGTGGCGCCTATTACTATAGGAATTATGGTGACCTTCTCCTGTTGCTACATATGCTTGATCTCCTCAGCAAGGGGTAAGTATTTCGTGATTTTTCCCTTTTTTCATTCTCCATGTTCTCTGGTAGTGGTACGGTGATATCTATTAGGTTTGTTTGTTTTCCTGTTAGTATTATATCTGGACTGTTATCGGGGGTGTATTTATCCGTGATGACAGTTCTATTCTAGTATAGTTTGGCCGTATCAATTAACTGATGTGGGTATATATTGGTAGTACCAGACCCGAGGATGGTCTGGTTTTAATCAGCAAGACCTGGTGAGCTATCTTTGCTATATTGTCATGGCACTTCGTGTAGCTGGTCGGAGCTAAGATGGAACAGCCCCTTCAGTGTGTTCAATACTCTCCCAAGTCCCGGAGCACACTTGACATTTATGAGTGGCAATCGTGGTGTCCCTAGCTATGTGTTTCATATAATTTATAGGTAGTTATAAATTTATCCTGTATTATCATCAGGAATCCTAAGATTTCTGAGAAGAGATTATTGTTCGTTATCCAACTAAACGTTCCGTGATTATTCCTGTCTCCTGAAGTTAAGTTCTGTTAAGTTCTGAAGGGATATTTTCTGTGGAATGGTTCTGTTAACATATTATGTATGTTGTTGGGTTCGGGTCTCCGGTTGGCGAACCGGTTTATTATTATTATTATTATGTCCATTAATATTTTCATGATTATATTTACCAATTACTAAACAATTTGTAAATAGTATAGTCTACTTTTGCTGGTGGTCGAACGATTGAGATTTAGACCTACCCTTCCCCAAGTCTATAAATATTTGCAACGGCTCTAGTAATTGGTATACGATTTACAGAAAACATGCGAATTGTTCCATAAAATAAATAAATGAACGACCTTTAAATCGACAAATAAATAAATAATTAATAAGGTGCTTATGACGTACGTCAGGCGGAGTAAATAACCCGGCGTGTACGAAAATACACAAGATCAAGTGTAATATTCGGGCTTCATTAAAGAAACCCGTTTGAACCTGGCGCGAATGGAAACATTCAATTGGAATAAGTGCGTCCACGGGCAGCTCACGCATCGCAGAAGCGATGGTGCCTGTTATTTTTAAAGACTCGTTGACCGAAAATAACGGCCATGAGAATTGTAAAGAATTAAAACTCATCAGCAATTTTTGTAGTAAACGAACCTTAACTATTTGCCATAGTTCAAACATTTTGGCAGCAAACAGGCAAATAGTTTTCGAGTTAAAAATATCTGATTCGTCGTACGTTCGCGTCTGGTGCAGGCAACGGAGAAAACGCAACTTATTACGGGTTTTGATAGGAGCCAACGTACTACATTTTAATGCCGGCCAAAAACAATTTATAAGTGCGTCTTTAGAGATGAGGAAAATATCTTGCGCTGGTGCTGGTCATGCTGTTGTCAATGTGTTAAAGTCTGCTCCCTGAAATTAGGCATAACTAAAATGTTTCGTTACTTGTACGTACCTAAACAATTTAACAAAAACGGAACTACTAACTCTACTTAAGGATCGTTCCGTTCTCATTTGAAATGTAGTGTCCAAAATCTTCAAGAATTGGTTTTAAAAACAGGACACCAATTTTCTATATAATTACACATAATTACGCGTTTCATATCATCCGGATATGGTTTAAACTGATCAGTTTTAACTAGGGATGCACGGCTTGACTTTCAAGCTACTTGACTTGACTTGACTTGAAATCAAGTCAACTTCAAGTCAAGTAGTTATATTTCAAGTACTTGTAAAATCAAGTAGTTCTTGAGGACTACTTGATTTTTTCAAGACTACTTGATGTTTCATTACCCATTTAATATTATCAAGAAATAAGAATAAAGGAAATCTTGCAATAAAGCCCTTTATTTCCAAAACTAAATATTCACTTATAATCTATGGAATAAATATATAAATATAAATATAAAAAATACTAATAATAAACTGTTCTAAATTTATTAAAATATTAAAGAAAATAGTAAAATTGATAAACGATAAAATGATTTTCCAATGTATGCCCTCTTCTTCTTCAGTAACATAGTAGTAATAGCAAAATTTAAAAGAAGTCTTTAATATCATCGTTTGCCATCCACGATCTAAGGCACATGAGGCTTCTAATAGAGTTATTGCCTAAGCGGTTACGGGTTTTTGTAATAGTTAGACTGGTTAGAACAGCCTTGGATAACTGCCTTTCAACAGTAGCTGAAGATGCAGGTGTTTTCGTGTCTTTTCCACCATTCTAAAATATCTTCACAACGGTCAGCTCGTGAATCAGACATATATTTGTCTATTTCATAGAGCCAAGGCATTTCATATTTTGGTTTGACAGGAGATTTCTTAAATAAACTTAGTAGATTTCAAAGTAGACTCAAATTCACCGCAATCACTATTTTCATTTGGCTTTGAAAATGATATGAGCAGTGAATTGGATCTAAAATACTTTATTTTGAAAATTTCTTCAAAATGCTTGTGTGCATCCATCTACAACTCCTTTCCCCAATTTGTATTGGAGAATGTTTCCACCTTATGTCGGGGGTCTAAGATTAAAACAACACAGTATATCCAGTTACTTCTCTCGTAATGTTTCTTGTGGAAATAGTCTTAAAAATATTCAAGTATTTGCAAACTGTCTCCATTACCGACCATTCCGTATCTGTTGGCTTCAGAGTCTTTAAGTTGTCTATATTATCACAAAGGATGTTCAAAGCCCTTCTCATATTTAAGCTCCACCGTAGCATTTCGAAAGTTGAATTCCACCTTCTTATGACATCAACTTTTGGCATAGCCATTTTCACGTTCACAATATTACAAAATTTATCAAAATCTTGACGTAAATGTTCAGAATCATTCAATTTTTTTGTTAGACTGTGAATTTTTTTACAGCTTTTATTGCTAAGAACTTGCAGTCGTAATTCGCGCGTTCTCGTACATAATTGAATGGTTATTTGGTTATCAAGTAATATCAAGTAACTTGAAATTAATTGATATCAAATCAAGCAGTAACGATGAAAAATCAAGTCAAGTCAACTAGCGGATTTTTGAAAAGCTTGACTTGATGAATCTCTAGTTTTAACCAAAATTAGTCTGTTGTTTTGGTTGCTGCATCGAAGGTTCTAACCCCTACCCAGGTTCAGCTTAGCCCATACAACAGATTTTAAAATCCCTTAATGCCATGGTAAACTGCCCTGGGTAAATATATTTTATTGTTACTCTTACACCTTATTTTCCACGATGGACACTTGGCATTATATGACACTCTTAATACTTTTTTTACCGAAGTAAGGTCATTAAACAAAATTTAACATTTCGTAGGTTTATAAATGCGTAGGATTATAAACAATTAATTTCCATATCGGAATACTACATATATTAGGACTAGATGTTCTGTTAAAACTAGATCCAATATCGATAATGCATTAATAAAACATTTCCACAGAGATGGATCGGTTGAACAGAACGTAGAATGGCCACTATGATCACCAAATTTAAGTCCTGTAGATTATTTCCTTTAGGGTAATTTAAAATTGGTTGTCTATTAGATCACACTTTATTTGTTAGAAGAGTCGGAAGATGGGTAGCTGCCGAGAAACAATGTTCGTCACTGAGTAGAGTAAAATAACTATAACAATTTTGTCAAAAAGCAGGTGTTCCTGTACATTTCCCCTGTTTTACGTACCTTGTAAAACGATAGTTATCAAAAGATTGTTTCCGGTAATTGCAAAAAATAACTTAAAAGTGACAATAATTTTTCCGAATCGATGTTCTCAAACTGTACAGTTATTACACATAAAATAAAAATGGAAGACACTACAAGTTTATTATTGAATATGAGATATATGTTAAACATTTTTCTCTTAATTATTCCTTAAATAAAGTAAGTTTTCAAAAAAAATACCTATTGATTTTTGGAATATCATCGCTAAGTAAAAGTCATCACAATATAAATGTGCATTCTGATCTGTATTCTAGTATATCATCCAGTATCTTGAAACCAATATGTTTATTAAATTGTATCGTAGATACTCTTAATTTAATGACGATTTTCAAAATTTAGATAAAATACAAGATATCTAATGTAACATTGAGAGATATTTAGAGAGATCTAGAGAAATCTAACAATAAGAGGGATCTAAAGATCTAAAATTTTGAAATTAACCGTTTATATAGATTCAAATGTTCATAAAGTTATTTAATTACCACTAGTTAAACTAATTATATTTCGGATAATTTAAGAACTTGAAATAAGTTTAATTAATTACAATACAAAATGAACAGTATTAGAATTAGAATTTTTCTTTTTTGCTTTGTGTGTAGATAAAGACCCATATTATAAATTTGTTATATTGTTTCCACTTTATGCATAGCGTTTGTCGCTACTGTCGCTTGAATTTATACAAAATTTGTAGACATTATAGCCGATATATTTTTACACTTTAAAAATAGCATTGGTTCCGTTATAAACGAAAATTTGGCAATTTTCATTCAAAAAAAACTTTTCTGTGTATGATTTTCTCTAGTTCTAAACATTTTTATTTTTAAACGGTGACACATTGATACTGACGTAGATTCGATAGATAAATCCTACAAATTAGACGTTTAAAGATACGGATTTAACCGAAAATCTCATAAATTCGCAGTTAGATACACATTTTCTAGTTATAACGTGTGTCATCACGAAACGATCTAATCTATTTCTACATTCACATATACGAGGTTTGATAAAGAAAAAATACGGTGAACGAATTTTTCTAGCAGAAATTGCTGACGCTACATCTGTGTAAAATAATGCGTCCGATAGCCCGACCCTTTAAGATGGCCAGTGCCAAGTTTGAACAAGTTGTGACTTGTCAATTGGATTCCAGAGCTGGAAGAGTGAGGATGTGTTTACCGAGTCTGTTTTGCATTATGGATTTCGAACAACACATTAACATTAAGTCTTGTTTTAAGTTACAAAGAAGTGTCAAAGAATCTGGCGACTCTGAAGACTGTATGAGTAATTTAAAAGCGGAAATGAGTCGGTTGAAGACGAGGAACGGTCGGGACGTCCTTCGACTTCAAAAACAGACGAAACATTGTAAAAGTGTAATCTCCGAATATTACAAGGACGTACTGCAATGTTTGCGAAACGGTGTACCGAGACATCGTTTCAAGACACCAGAAAAATGGGTCAATGGTTTCCTCTTTCATCACAACAACGTGCCGCGCCACACCTCGCTTCTGATCCGCGAGATTTTTGGCTGAAAAAAAGATTCCTGTCTGTCCATATCCGCCTTACTCTCCGGATTTAGCACTATGCGACTTCTGGCTCTTACCAAAAATCAAAGCCGTGCTAAAAGGAAACGTTTTGACACCATTCCCGACTGAGAGGGCCACGACGGAGCAGCTGCAAGAAAGAAGCCTTCCAGAAATGCTTCCAATCATGGAAACAAAGTTGGGAAAATTGCATCGCTAGCCAAGGACGGTATTTTGAAGGAGGTTAGTTCAAATTTGAAGTAAGCTTACTACTTTGTTCATAATAAAATTATTCACCATATTTTTTTATCAGACCTCGTACATAGAAATCACAAACTACCTACAAGTCCTTAAAATAAAAACTATCTTTATTCTGAGGCGCAGTCACCATTTTCATCGTTTCTTTTCACACAGTTCGTTAAGTGACAGTTCAGACATGTGCACTCTTTGCTGGCACCATTTAATATGCAATTAATTTTGCCAAAAGTTTAGTCTGTCTCGACATCTGCCCGTTTTTAAATAAATTATTTACATACAGAACAGTGGTCAGTTTACGTTGGCCGGCCTGATAATTTGGGTAATGTCTGTGTTTAATAATAATTACGAATTCGCCGCCTTTGTCATATGGCGTAGAGGAACCATTTGCCAACGGATTCAGAAAACAGACCCATTCCCAGACGAGACGTATTCTACAGGATGTGTTTGTTTATAACGGAAAGTTTGAAATCTGTTAATTGGCCAATAAAATGGACATTCAATCGTGGTGAAATTTTTAAGATGACAAAATAAATTGGCAGCTAATGACTCAAGAAGATATTAGTCTAAAGTTTCATCACTATTTCATGGCATTATTAAACTTGGTTCATGTTTAAAGAAGTAGAAACCGGATTACTAGATCAAGGAGAAACCTGCTGGCAAGTTATTAGAATTATTAAAAACTAGTACTAGTTATTAAAAACTGTTCATTCATTCTTTTGAATCGCTTGAAAATGATACGCTAAAGTATCGAAACTATAGTAGCGTTAAGTTACAGTAAAATTTGTGTAGTAACAAAGTAAGTGTTTTACTGTATCATTATGATCAACTATCACAAAGTAATGGCTAACTCCATTCAGTTTTTAAAAACTAGTAAATAGTCAAGGTAACTAGACACGTCTTTATGGGAATTATAAGTTATTAGCTATATTTTTTGGATATTATGTATGTATAACTAAGTATTAATAGGGGTTTATGGCAGTGGTGGCTCTTGGGTGTGTTACATGGGTAGGCATAGTAGTGACGTAGCATGTAAGATAATAATAAACACATCATACCGTTCTTGTAAAAAAAAATAGCTCGTATATAAAGGCGAATAAAGCAAATGGTTTGTTTTCTTTTAGGACACCGACATAACTACTTAAATTTATCGCACACACTACTATTAAATATTGCAAAATTATATATGAGATTTTCCAGCGTCGATTTTTAAAATATTTAAATCGAGCGTTCGATGCCTAACTATTTAATTTCCATTATTTGTTTCTAAGTAATTGCTTTATTATTCAATAGAAAATCAATCCAAAATCCAATTAGTTTCTAAACGGTTAATATTAGGACTGAGGATCACAATACGTCACTAGACGAACGCAGTAATCAACCACAAGAGACGATCACCTGCTAAAATGTGAGCAAGCTCGACGCAATCTCATCGAATTTATTAAAACGTATTTGCTGTCCAAATGACAATGAAGCGTATTTTGTTCGAATATGAAAAAGTACGACTAGGCACAACTAAAATTCCGAGAGCGATCTAAACGTGTCACCGTAGCCACTGTGTTCGCTAAGTCTAGCCTAAAATTTCAGACTACGGTGACCCGATGAAGAGTCTGGCATGTAGAATTGATATTATAAAACTCCTTTTTGGTATAAAGGTACCAAGTTTTATAAAATCATTAGCTTGCGTATATATAGACCGCTCATACGATTTACGCAATAATGTACATGAGCATTATATATATGAACGTTATTATTTTTATTGTATAATTTATATTATAAAGCGACAACTTACATAATGTTCTACAGAGTACTTTTTGGGTAAGGTCTACAAAGAAATCGCATTGTTCTATAGAAATGTTTTCTCACATTCCACAGGTGGGTATTGACTTTTGGTTGATTCATTTTATATGATTACCCTCCCTAAACCTTTGGTGTAGAGGATCAGATTGAGAACGTCACAACAGCACAATAACAACACACACACAGCATACTGCGACCTCGAGGATTAACAGGAATGTATTTAATCATCGTTCAATTTGTTCTCATTTGCGATTCATTTGAACTAAGTGTAGCACTTTTCTAATTGCTCTGATTTGATATTTAGTCTTTGGAAACTGCTATTTTTGGAATTCATATTATCTTTATTTAAGACATAACGAGTGTCTTAAATAAGCATGCATCTATAAGAACTTATTATTTTATGTAAACAGGCATAAACAAAACGTATTTTTTGAAATACAAAGGGTGTTGCAATAAGAGAGCAAGATTTGAATTGTACGCCATTTTGGCTTTCGTGATTCAATAGATCAATAATTATGACAGGTCTATAGGAGACAGATAGGAGTTGGTAAGCATGGAGCCCTAGACGATACAACAACGTGGTCTTATCGTTAACATTACTATCAAAATGGTAAAAGTTTGGTTGCTGCGATTCATAGAGTACATCCAATTTTCAGTAAAAATAATGTTCCAAATCTATTAACTGTGAAAAGAATAATCCAAAAACTTGAGTGTACTAGTTCAGATATTGATGAGAAATACAGGAGACGAGCTCGTAGTAGTCGGTCAGAACAGAACATCACAACAGTGCGCGAAACTGTGGCGGAGAGTCCAGGAATCTTGATTCGTCATCGTACACAAGAATTGGACAGTCCAACAGCAACTTTTCATCGTATCCTCACGAAAGATTTGCATCTCCATGCTTACAAAATCCAATTGTCTCAACAACTTCTGCCAACAGACAATGCACAGCGAAGAGAACTCTCTTCGCTGTGCATGAACCAACTGGATCATTGAACAACAAGAAGTGAATACCGATTTTGTGAACAATATCACCTTCAGCTACGAGGCACACTTTCACCTTAATAGCTTCCTTAATAGGCAAAATTGCCGCATTTGAAGCTCAGAAAATCCATGAATGATTTATGGGATTCAAATGCATCCCCCAAAGTGTCCCTATTTGGTGTGCAGTGGGATCTGAAGGAACCATTGGACCATTTTTATTTGAAAACTAGGCAGGTAACGCATTAACGGTAAATGGTGAACGTTATCGTGACATGATAACCCAGTTATCTGCACCTCAATTGAAAGATGTTGCTCTTGAAGGCATGTGGTTTCAACAGGACGATGCCACTTGCCATGTCACCCCGTGGAATATTGATGGTCAAATGAAAATTTCGCTAGAAGAGTACTCGTGTATCACCAAAGCCGTGGCAGCTATTTACCGCATATGTTGTTCCATACATAATTCCCAAATATCTACATTATAATTCAATAAATATTTCAATATTTTGCTACAGAAAACCATGTTTTATTTAAAATTCACATTATGCGGTCTTATTGTAACGCCTTTTATATCACAATTCAGGACCGAAGGACTACCTTATTAATGATTGATTTTTAGACAATCGCTCTTACTCCAAGAATAAAAGCGAATATATTCGCCATAACAATGACGTATTCATCCGTTCTTGGCCGTCACTTCGTTCTCATTAGATGACGACACAGCCTTTTTACATAATTTTGTGTGGAATCTTATATTAGACTTAATTCGTGTGTTAATTTTAAACCAGTGACAGTTTCCATGAAAACAAATCTTAAACATCTGTAACTAATAAGTCAAACGTATTTATTAAAACACCTTTTAGAAATCCGGTCTGGTGCCAGTAATTCTGAAATCTGAAAAGTTTTCTGAAAAGATAAACTATATATCTATCAAGACGATACAGCAGGTTTGGAGAGCCAATGTCGTACCCACTTAGAGAATGTGTCCAATACGACAGTGTATAATACTATTGAACTTCTAAAAATGCTTACCATTGTGCGTAACAATTTTTAATACACGTAGTTTGTATTTTCTTTAAGGCCGACCGAGACAAATAATGATTTAAATTTATTTAAATTCTGATTTAAAAATGCGTTATCACACGACTAAATGTTTCGAAATTGTGTAGCCAAAATTTCGCCTCTTCCGTTCGGTTGCCCAAAAAATAACCTGCAAATAAAAGCTTATCAATTTTTGATACAAAATATCCATGGTCTTTTTTTTTTTTCGAAGCAAGTGAAGAGCCGGCCTTACTACAATTAGCGCAGTCAATTCAATACTCCCGAGGTAAAATTTCTATTAAAATTGAAGTATGTATATGGGGGTTTTTCAAGTAAAAGCTGTGACTAATTCTACTTAGTCTACTGGTACTACTAAGACTTCAATTTTAATACATTTTTTGTAAGTTCACAAAACATCGTTTTGTACAAAAGGCAGGTTACACGGAGTTCGATCTGGCCGCGAATAACGTGCATTCTTTTCCCTCCGGATGCTGCCTCACTCTTTCTTCTACGTATACATAAAGGAACTCACACTTTTTCTTATTATTGACGACCTGTATTTTCGAAAAGTCTACAGTATTATGGAGTTGAATTTTTCGGTTATACTGGTACGACTTCTGTCAATTTGAAACGAAAAATTTACTTATTTATTTTATTTAACAACAAGGACATCCTAGAGTATAGAAAATGTGCAAATGTGAGTATAGAAAAGAGTACGCATAATGTGCAACGTCAAAATGGTGATAGATGGTCGACTGCTACGACATAATTGTATATGTGGATTGTTTTGGATTTATTAATTTTCGTAAGCTATCTTTCGTTTAAAAATTATAAAAGTCAAACCATTGTAAGTGGGAATTTCCCAAGATTCTTCAGATTTTACTGCTCATCTTCAAGGTATCGGTTAATAAATATTGAATGCAATTCAGATTATACATTTTTAACATTCTCGAAGTGGGATATATAACAAATGTTGGAAGAGCTGATGTTTATGAAATTGCTGTTTATCAGATGTTATTATTGGACTTTTATTATTAGGATACATATATGACAATTAGATTTATAGAAGCGTGTAGTAAACGTTACGAAAGCAAGTATAGCTATATAGTTCGCTTTGTTAAGAAAATATGAGGGAAATTACAAGAACGTTTTTTAAATTCTTCATTAAGAAGTTATGTAACATTCTAATCGATAGTTTAATCGTTTCGAAAATAGTAATCAATTTTACTTAACTGTAATTTTAATTTTTTTTTTTCAACTTAATTTCAAAATATTTTCATATCATTATAAACAACTGAGTTTAAAATATTGTCAAATCAAACGTAGTCTGTATGACGTTCCTGATATAAAAATTTGGCTGGCACTAATGAGTTATAACTATATATTTATAGTTTTAACTCATTATTAACATATATTAGTTTTTTCTCCTTTGTCTTTACGGGAGCGAAGTTTAGCCATAGTGATATCCTCTCCATCTAACTCCCGAAATCCACACGAGCGCATACAGACACACCCAGCCGACTTATGTGGGAATCGAACCCACGCGCGGATTACTCCGAGTCGGCAATCTAGATGCACTCCAAGCGATTGACATCATTACCTCATTCATTTAGGGAACATGGAGACATGTTACTAGATAATTATGGGTTAATAATGTACCCAGACGTTCTAGCCATACCTATAAACATTTATGTCAATTCGGATTCAAGCCATCCCGACGAATTCTAGCCGCTGCTTGATAAAATTATATTTGATTCAAAAGCTTAATAAAGAATATCATATGATGTACAATAAAGTAGTGTATTCATCGCGTAAAATTAGATGTAAAAGTAAAAAAAAAGTGATGTACCTAATACCACAGTATAAATTATAATACACGATTCTCCAAAATCTCTCATCTGATGATATTTTCATATCACCACAGTTTAAGGATCCTGTGGTTTTTAAGATCACATTGAAACCAATTTTCGCAGATCTTGTACTGTTGTTGCTGTATTTCACCATTTTGTCTACTTTTATGTCAATATAACACCTACGTTTTAATATCAATTTTCCACTACACTTTCACTATACAGTTTCTAGTTAAATTAAATTTCCGTTAGTGAAATGTACATTGAAAGACGATATTTTTTAACATCCAGTTCACCAGTTGTCAATACAACTCCCATATAATTCAAGAAACATATTTATCTGAGTATTCCAAAATATGAAGCACGAATGATATTCCTACGTTTGTTACAGAATTTTTCAATTTCCCGTTATGCGGCACATTTCGCGTGCTCCTTCAAATATCGTGAATGTAAATGATGCATAAAACACTTCAGTGGAAACGGAAAATTGGTATTATTACGTTGACCGTGAACTATGGACTTGAACTGATGGCCATTGATCCAAATCTAAATATAAATTTACGAAATTGATATAGAAGAATGATAAATTTATGCATAAATTTATGCTACACTCGACGCACGTTTCGCCAACAAAGTTGGCATCATCTGGACATGATGGAAGTACAAAACAGAATTAGTATGACTGTAATTATTTTTTTGTTCAGGCCATGTCCCTTTTTAATAAAAAGGGTAATTTAAAACATACACCCGAGTTAATTGTAGATCCACTATAATTGAAAGTGCTGCAAACAATGCTGTACGTGCTTTAATCAATCAAAACATTAGCAAATGTGGATTTGAGGGGGCTGTACGGTCTAGGAACAAGGTCTAGGCTATACGGTCGACAATTAGCTGAGTATGAAAGGAATGCCAGGCATAGAAAACTGGTGTTTTGCAGGAGATGTCTGTCACACAAAAAGCATAAAACGAGAGCTATTGTGAATAAAATGAATCGCCCACTGATGTTTTAGGTAACACTTGCACCTGTTCCAGATGGAAACACAAAGATATGCTATTTTCTATATCTTCTTTCATAAGTTTATAAAACTGCTGACCTCTCATTTTATGAACTCTCAGGGTAAGTTTCAGCTTTTCTATTTCAGATTTATCTTTGCAAAGAGATATTTGATTTTGATGCCTAACGCAAAATCCACAAACATCAGAGGCGGGACTTTCAAACCCAATATTGAAAACATTGTTGAATATTCTAGAGAAAATTTTGTAAATATTCTGCATCTACTCTTTTGTTATATAATTTATGCAAAACTGATATATTTTATATCGACAAACCAGTGGTCTGTGGACATAATACCGTGTGATAGTCCAAGCAGTTTTACAAGCCTATAATCTATAAGATATAATGTGTTCTGATTGTCCAGGAATGTACGATCAGTTGCCTAACTGTGCATAGGATGTTTCTCAATTCAAGGCGCAATTTTTGAAAAATTGGACAAAACTCCTTTTGTAAGTCTGCTCCTCATTTATTCTGCAAAAATCTCCATGTAACTGGAGTAAAGACCAGGCTATTTACTGTGCACCTCGTGGGCGGTCTGATATAGCAGTTTTTGAGAGTTTGTCCTATTCTTGACGAGCTGTACACAGTAACCTATACTGAGTACTACTCGCTAATAATAGAAAGAACTGTGGGATATCTCTATGTATGCGAAGAAAAAGTGAGGACAGCATTCGGCTATTTACTGCACGCCTTGTAGGCGGTCCCATAGACTTGTTCCTATTCTTGACGAACAGTATATATTATTACTTCGGTTATTGTAGAACAATAAGCTAGATCCGGTTGCGCGTGTTTACATATGTACGTTATCTCTCGTAAATTTTTAATCGGGAGTTATGCGGAATTTTTCTAATCGTTTTCACGTGGACTCGCCGAATTTTATACAATTTCGTCCGAGAGGTAAACGAACAACTCGCCAAAAATTATTGAGGCTTAAAAATAATCTGTTGTTTTTTATTTGCCGGGCTCTATCTTAAACAACCGTCATTACGTAAAAATAGCTAAAAGCACTTATGTTTATAGGAGTGACTAATTCGCGAAAAGTGGTGTCCTGGGATCTAAAAATGTAAACAGAAACTTTCATTCGAATTCCTCCGCTTCATAGATGGGTAATATATAAACAAACGTTTACAGAAATTCTAACGGGTTATTACATTTTTTCTCTTGACATGTTTGTATTCTTTAGGATATCGTTTAGTTACTTAATAAATAATTTATTTTCTTATATTTCAGTTTTATACACCATAGTCAAAGAATTACTGTAAAAAGAATTATGTATGTACAAGAAGATTATTAATAAAGCGATATTGTATTTTTACTAGCCCATTTGAACGATGTGCAATTTCAAACAGCTAAAAAAATAATTGCAAAGGAATTCGTCTGGTATTTAATTAATGTATTGAGAAATCGGCATGATTATGCCAATGACATGGATTTGTGAAAACAAATTGAAAATAATATTACTAATTGTGAATTGTAATAGTTTCTGAAGATGTGCAAAACGTTTAATATATACATAATTTATCCTTTTGATAATTTTTATGTCTCTATTTTATACATGTTCAATACCAGAAACATCCGATAATATGAACACTACTTTTGTGTTCACCCTATCTAGCCTACACTGTATAAGCTATAATAAATATTTTCTGGATAATAATGATCTCTGATGATAATAAACTGGCAAGTTTAGATTCAAGAGGAAAATTATTATTTATAAAATGACTGCAAATATAAAACAAAACCTAATAAATATTAATGATTATTTAACTAAACAGAAATTTAATTAAACATAAATTAGAAATACGGCAATAAACTATGCAAAATATATTTAAACTGTTAAATGAACTGAGGAAGAACAAACCGAAGTTTTTCTACTAATGCTTTTTATGCTAAATCGACCTTGTTCCCCTAAAGTCTCAGACTACTGCGGGGAAAGTTGCACACAGACGAGAGGGTAAACACACCCATGCATGGGAAGATGTGTCAAACTCCCCAAAACTCAAGCATACAATAATACTCCTAGTACTGGGTACATTCCACAACCTCAGACCACACAATACGAATGGAATTGTTGCGGATACCTTTACAAGAGAATACAACATGTCTCCCATCCATATTACGGATGCGAAACAGGCGCTTGATTCTTATTACCTTCTCGCTGAATATTCAATGTATTCTCACAAAAGGTAAGGTAAAATAATAACAATGATCTATAGAACTAATAATGCAAAAAGATAGTAACACCTCTACAATAATAACCTCGGACAAATCACGCACAAAAAAGATTCGACTCAAGGACACAACGAAAAAATGTGAAAACAGTATTACAGGAATTAATTTAATTAACTCATGGTTTTAAACAAATTGATAATAGTTATGCCCATTTATGGCTTAGCAACATTTTCCAAACAAAATATGCCGTTAATACAAAGAGTTAGCTATATGATGAGTCAAAGTCATTTTTGACTATTTTACAGTCCACTGAAAAGATAAGATAAAACACGTTATTTTATCAGCAAATCATTGTTTCAGTTTAGATAGTTTAGTTCAACACAAGATGGCCCAAACTCTAACTACTATATATATTAGAATTGTAAACCCTTAAAAACTTAGTAGGTATGCCATTAAACAATAATGCATGCTGTGATGAAGAACTGATATGCAAATAATAGCCTAACATAGTTATTTCTAGAAAGCGCTAAGAAAGCTGTTGCGGTTAATGAATATAATATGGATGTCAAAATATCCATAGATATCTTAAAAGGTTATGAAGGGGAATATAAAAACAGTTTTATATACGACGAAATGATATATACTCGTCTTATGTTCGAGTACCACACTATACAAGATCTACTTTTTAAGGCTTAAAAATAATTTGTAAACCTCATACACAGTGTATAATAGGCTCATAATCCATCACCCATTTGCTCTTCATCTTTTGAGAAAAATTTTTCAAACTCGGTATATTGAATACGCCTATTAAACGTATAGAGTAGAAAAAAGAGGTTTTTTTTTCTGTATATCAATGTGACGTTAAAGATCTATGCTAAAATTAAGAGACAAGGCATACCAGTACATAAACAGTGCCATACTATACTCTGTCCAGCGACCAGAAATAGTTAGGCTCCACCCCAAAAATGCGCGACAAAAATAGAATTTTTGTATTGGTTTAATTTAAAGAACCCATATCACAACATATCATAAAATTGTCAGATCCATGATCGATGAAATCCGCGAGTTCTGTTCTATGGTATACATCACAGATCATAAAAGCTTTAGTATACATTCAGCCAAGTTCAGCTATTGTAAATTTTTTATCGTTTCAATTTGCTGTTATTCCTGTTAATCTAATAAAACAGTATTTTCAAATACTTTGGTACATTTGTGTATATTTAGGTAGGTACATCATAAAAATGTGTTACTAACTGACATGTCAAAATGATTTTTTTTATTTTTAGGTTATAAAGATTCATTGAATACGATACGTATTAATTATGGACCAAGCTGCTGGTCTTTCTCCACCTAAAAAACAAACATCCCGACATTTTTCGGTTGAAGATAAGGAACGGATTTTGAATATATTTAAGGCTTATACCGAAAAGAATCCCGATAGCCCCAAGACACAAGTTGTCGAGTTTACTGCAAAGGCAGCAGGTAATTTTTATTTTTCTGGATGGGTTGAGGATGGACTGCCATGTTTCGAATCCAAGAAAACTGGAGATTACCGTAAAGAAATGACTGGTGAAGTATTCGAAAATTGGTTTTTCTGTGATTGTGATGGATAATGCATTTTATCACAGCAGAAAACTGGAAAAAATTCCAAATTTCGTCACGAAAAAAGCAAATATACAAGCCTGGCTGGAAAGTAAATAAATTATTTACCTACCAGACATGGTAAAAGCAGAACTTCTTTCTCTTGTTAGACAGGCTTGTATTATGCCGAAATATGTAGTTGACGAAATGGCAAAAGAAAAGGGTCATACGGTTTTGCGCTTGCCTCCATATCACTGCGAATTCAATCCCATTGAATTAATATGGGCTCAAATAAAAGGAGAAGTCGCAAGGAACAACACTACGTTTAAAATGAAAGATCTTCATACATTATTTCAACAAGCCGTCAGCAATGTTTCTGTCGAAAATTGGAAGAATGCCATTCGGCATGCCCAAACGGAAGAAGATAAAATGTGGCAAGTTGACATCGCAATGGAGATTATGGTAGAGCCGCTGATAATTCATTTGGAGGATTTTTCTTCATCATCGGAATCTGAATAAGATTTATGACACATGTATCATATAATTATCTATACATATAGAAGATAGTTTTGTTTACTATACATATTTATTTCTTGTTATTATAAATAAAGAATTGTAAATTTCGTATGTTTATTTAATTTTATACATTTTTTCAAGGTCATTACCCCAAAGAAGCAGAAATTCCAAATATTATAACCGTATATTTTTCTCTTTATGTTATGTTTAATAAAATATATATTTATTACATTGTATACATTGGTCTGAAATAATGGGGAAGAGCCTAACTATTTCTGGTCGCTGGACAGAGTATAGTACCATTACCATGTTACAGAGTCTCTATAAAAAATAGTTCTTGTCATTAGTACTTATTATATAATTAATTAGTAGATTAAATTATTATATTCTTAATAAATATAGGCCATAAACTGCGATAAATATATATCTGTAAAATATTCTTTTCTCTCATTAACTAATATAAAATAAATCAGTAATTAAGTCTCATGGACGTTAATAATTTTTCACAGGTACTGAAGTTTCTTATAATTAAAAACCCTAACGCCCTTATTATGTAATTGTTTCAAATTATTAGGAAAACCCCTAAACAGATTAAGAAAACATATTTATCTATATAAGTTTAATAAGCACACTGATTCCACCGTTTTTTCAACAAAAGGTGACCCTCGACGGATAGTTTTTGTATTTTTTTTCCTTCAATTTAAGGAACATATACCTAGTAGTTGAAGTTAAACAAAACTGCACTAGTTGATAACATCTAGTCCTTTCTAAATTCTATACATCCTGCAGTCGTCTTTTAGCAACATGATTTTTCGTCTGTGGTTGTTGGGTTATTTACTTCACATTTTTTTATTATTTCCTGATAAATATCCGTAGTTATTGTAGTACTTCTTGTATATATTTGATCAATATAATCCATTTAGTATCCCATACTAGTGGTTTCTGGTAATTCTATTTTATTTATAATAATAGGAACCTACAAATTTTCGTTTGTCAAGACAGAATATCCCATCAATTTGACGCTTGCCCTGGCTCTTTTTACCACATGCTTTTAACATTTTAAATAATCTTCCGCTGAACCTCTGCCTCATCAAATTGTTTAGACCAGAATTTTTGTTAAAACAAGACACGTATTTTCTCCACAGACATAATTTCTCGTAGGTGTAGTAAAAACAATGCAAATGCATTACTTTTTAGTCACAAATTCCACATTACTTAACCATAACTATAAGATTTTTCAATGTTTTAGTTTACATATATTTAGAGTGTAAAATATTTAAAAAAATCGTGAAACTAATAAAATTTGGTTGAAACTCAACCAAATAACACAATAACTCGCCAACCAAAAAAGGTATTATTCCAAGTTAATATTTCTATGACTAAGTGATGTGTCTAAAAATCTTTCCTTGTAGATTCAGAGGTCAGATTGCAGCTCTTCTGACAGAGGGGAGGAACTAATTATATGGCCTATGTGACTGCTGTTTCCTTGGAATCTATTGTGGTTACTCCTGGTGACACTTGTTGGAGTATTTTATCTAGCTTTGTGTCAATATGTACAAATAAGTCATGAATATCCTAAGCTACCGCTTTTTAGTATTATTTATATTAGCTACTCTTCACATATTGTTAGAAATTGTTGAGGAAATTTTGAGGAAATTGTGTTTAGTAGAATTTCTGTTTCAGTAAAAATATTCAGAAACAACGTTACAGTGTCGTTGATAATACCTTTGTTGCTCGATATTCCTTTGTTTAGAAAACATAATTACTACATATATACGAGTATATTGAAAATATAAAACCAGCAGTTATATGAGCCTAAAACTACTTTTCATATTTAAAAAGTTGACCATATAGAACTGTTGTTTGACGCAGATGCATATTTTATACTAAATAAACATTCTCCTTGAAGCGATATTGATTGAGCTTCAGCATATACTGACGATACCATTTAATTGGTAGAAATTATTATTTTAGTTTGACATTCAACGGCATTTTACAAGTCTGTACTTTTATTGCGCAATATATGTATTGATAACAGTTTTCAGCCTATTGCTGTTTGAATTATCTACACAATTCTTTTTGTAACTCAACAAGGCATCTCAGCCATCGTATCTCTAGTCGTCGAGTAGACATCGTATCTCTAAAGTAGCTATATCAAAATTTATTGAGTCACTGATATACACTTGATATTATAATTCTTACGTGAATACATTTATGGCAAATAAAAAATCCTGTAAGGCTTGCTACAAAAGAAATGCAATTTTCAAATTTCGAAATATTTCTTAAACATTTCTATGTAGCCGGGTTTGTCTACAACTGTGGAAACATGTTCGGTGTTGATTTTCCGATAATAAACTTTCCATTTTTTGTAGTATCGTTTTCACGTCTTAGCTTGATTCATTCTAATGCCAAAATCAGGAATGTTCACAATGGTTCCTATTCAGGAACTGAAATAATGTAAGTTGTCTAAGAAAAATAGTATCCTACTCTCGACACGTAGATGACAATAGGAGATTTCTTTTGAGAATCAGAACTATTCAAATGTTCCTAGATTATATCCTATTTTAATTGTAGACTTGTTGGGAAAACGTTCTTGATGTTTTCCTCTAATAACTATTTCAGAAAATTAAACCACTAACTGTTTTTAAAAGTTGATGTTCTTCAATTCATTACCATAAATTCTTCTCACATGTTTCTCTTTATTATATCGTCAAAAACTCATTCACAATCATAATGTTATTTGTATAGACTATTTCATAAACAATTTCAATTATTCGAAATTGATATTGACAATGTAAGTATAAAGTATATCGTTGTTAATCCCGTGGAAGATAATTCTTACATTGTAGACAATAAATGTAGTCCTTTTTCTAAGTAATCTCTATATAATTATGCATGTTATAATAAATACGGTATATTTAGTATATACTGTAATTATATATAAATTAATAGAGCTGTTGATATGAACATATTTCAAAAAAGCAAGTCACCTTTGTTTAAAATTAAGTTTTTGAGCATTATAGGGTAACATCCACATCCATGGTCTATCGATTAATAAGACATATGAAGATATACGTCAGATTTTCAGAGCTGTTTTTTCTTTTGTCGAATAAATCAACTTCAGGGACTTCTTACTGGAAAAAAAATCTCTCAAAGATATTCGCCTACTTGTTCTAATATATTGTATAGTGCACATCAATACAAGTTCTATTAAAATATACTAAAATATTGTATGAAAATATATTATTTATTTATGAAAAAGTATAAAATTAAGTATTCACAAAATTATTGATATATCTTGTAAGTTTATACAAAAAGAACATTCTCTATCCATCTATATTAATATTCAGTAAGTCTAGTGGATATATTTTTCTCTTTTAATACCTCTCTCTTATTTTATTCTATTGAATGTGCAGTCATAGAAATTGAACACATCGATATAAATATAAATGTTCTTATTGAATCGATATCTAAGATCATTTTCTGCAGGGAAACTGTTCACAAAAATCGCTCAAATGTTTGCGTTAGTATTTTCCTTAATTTTTCCTTCCATTACTTTTTGAAGTACTCGTTATTTTCTGTTTAGTTCTCTTTAAGGGGCTTCTTGTCGTCATCGTTTTTCCAGTTTGATTTTGAATAATTTTCTTCGATTATTATTTTTTGTTCGTTTGTCTGGTACGTTATATTTATTTATATATCTTATTTATATTTAGGCTTCTTAGTCTGCAAATATTGCGGTTATATTTGCATTATGTTATTTTATTCCGTTTCCACCACTATAATTCCCTAATTCGATTTTTCATGTGTTATTTAATCTGATATATGTTAATTTTAAATCTTGGTGATTAGTAGTCGATGGTAAATCTAAATGGTGCAATCTAAAGATTATATAAGGAAATGTACGTACAGGCCAAGACAAATCAATGGTTTATAAGCGATCGTTGCCAAAACATGAACTTACTTTTTAAATGCGGATAGAGAGGATATAAACAAATACATAAAATATGTAAATGATCTATTATTAGGTAAATGTACATTTATGTAGCAGGTCTACAGGATTATTTAAATAGTAAGTCTACAAAAGAATCATGCTCTTTTATATTACTCAAAGTATATTTGAGTATTATCAAGGAGAATGTTTTTTTTGTTGTATTCTAAAATTAGGGATTAATAAAAAATATCTCATTTCGATATTTCGAAGGCGTGTTTAATAATAATTAATGAAAAAAGCGGGCATGCTGAAGAAGTTGATTGGGATAGGTAATTTTGTACGAGAATATAAGATTATTTAAACATTTTCGTGGTAATATTTAAAAAATACGGTTTCGACAAACATTTATTTGCAGGTGGTACATTTTGCGATATAAGTGGACAATAACTAGTTCATTTAATTAAAAATAAAGTAGCTTATTTTAAAGTCGGTATAAATAGGCAGTTAAAAAAATAATTGCTTGTTAATCAGGTGCCAATTTCCAACTTTTACTATTCTAATTTTGTAAATACAAACGGCTAGGTAGTTATGTTTTGTCTAACCCATCGACACCGATTTTTATTTTCGTTTCGTATCGCATTTATTGTGTTTTCCATTCGTGCCATACATATGAAAATAAATTCGTTTTGCGAAATTAATAGTTTTGTTTATAAACTGTGACAATTATAAATTTGGAGTTAAATATAGCGTCTGCCATTCACGTTATTCCGTTAACAAAAAGTGTATACATTCTTCCTTTACGAACAGTGAACCCGATCCGCAATTAATTAGTTTACTCGTTAAACATAAACAAAAAGCGAAGGCAGCAACTGCGATACACTAATTTATTATTAAAAAAATCTATAGCATTCCCTAGACCGTCTGGAATGTTTCCAAAATTGTTTCCGGGGTCAGGGCCCATCAGAATCTTATCGACTGATTCGATGAGAGTAAAAACGTGCAGAATTTGAGGTTAGGATTTCGTAAAGCCCGTCAAGGTCAGACACTGGCATTAGACAGTAGGAGAGAGAGTACTGAGAGAGTATGAGTATGGAAAGTGCGTGAGTTGTGTGTAGAGCAAAAGCGAAAAGCACGTTGAACATACTTTATTCGTGCCATGTCCATATCCATCTGGTCATTGAACGCATCACAATAATCTTCCAGTGCACTAATAAACATTTGAAAAGCGCGCTGATGCTCAGATCTCTCGGCACGGTGCGGTTTGCTAGCCAAAGTCTGTCCCCGGTCGTATCCAATAATAAACACTTCATTCGCTATGGAATCGCTAATTTCTAAAAATCCTTCAAGGGATTATGGGCGGGTTAACACGCTGTTAACGCAGGGTATTCGATGCTTTCATATTTCGGTTATCAAATTTTAGAAACAAGCGTTAGTTACGAGCTCAATTCTACGGTCTGTCGTCACACACTGAATCGGACGACTCGGAAGACATTGTGTTCGAACGGCCAGACGGAAAGCCGAACGCCCGTCGGGCTGTCTCGTGCCGACGCCGAGTCGGGCGGAGGATAGGCAACCGGCTATTATGTAATGTCCCTTTATTATTTGCGCTGCCTAGGGAAAACATTTAAATATAGACAAAATTAGTGGTGTTGGGTTCCGGCAACACTGACGCATTGTCCGTCATTGATTGATATTTCATTGTGTCGGCCTGCATTGTGACGCCTGCGTTTTATACCTACCTGGCCGATTCTTTCAGGTAAGACGTCAACGTGACCGTGGCACGTTTATTTTTCGCCGGGAGATTGCGATTGATTTGACGGCTAGCTGAATATGTGGAGTGTTTCGGCAAGTTGTTGGGATTCTGGGCCTTCCCTCCGCTCGATCTGGGGTTTTTTGCTTGGCGCCAATTCGCTGTAAATCTACGAGTACAATTGTCATGGCAATCATCTAGTTGATGGAATCATCGCCAAAATTTACGATTTATTTCACACAGACACCTACAGTCTCTTACATAAATCTGCATACACTACCTAAACAAAATACTATTCGTCAATTATTCGTACCAAATTTAGTGCATTCAGTCTTCAACTATGTAAATAAAATGTATAAATGTAATGGGCAACTATTATGATCCATATTAGGATTATGAATTTTTGTAATTGATTAAAGATTTACATTCCGCAACATTACGTGTTGCATACGTGTGCATACAGTTCTGTAATTTCCAGAAGAAGTAACAGGTGCATCAGCTTCTGACGTTTGTAGTAGGCTTATACAAGTAGTCTTTCAATAGGATCGCTAGAAATTTGTTAGGTTATAGCGGCCATGTTGTTAAAGAAACATCTGCCAAATTTACTGTGAATTGTTCAGTAGTGTTTGGTAAATCACCATGGAAGGTGTTCAACAACGTGTGCAAATTCCGCGCATTACGTGATTTTTATCCTTGCCACAGCCGTCCCGCCGAGTCGACTATTCCACGTTTGGTGGCCAAATTCGAGTCAGCCGGTTTTATAAATAATCAGCCAACACGCGTACGTCACCGAAAGGTCTACTGAAAACATCGCTGTTGTGCGTGAGAGTGTAAGGGAAAACCCAAGACAATCTATTATTTATCGTCGTTCACAAGAACTTGGCCTTTTTGCGACTTCAACTTGGCGAATTTTGCTTCGGGACTTGGGTCTGCACCCATATAATGTCCAACTGACCCAGGAACTTAAGGTAAACGACCATAGATAATGCCGTGTGTTCGCTGATTGGGCTCTGGAGCCGTTGTTTCAATCATCAATGTTGCAATCTTCATTTACATCAGTATAATATTGGGTGGCAGAGTTTAAATGAGGCCGTATGATCTGCCAACACGAGCATCGGAGTGGTCGACCAAATGACCTGACCACATCAAAAATGGTGAAACAAATCCACAAAATGGTATTGCATATCCATCGACTGAAAGTGCGCGAACTAGTAGACATGGTAGGCATTTCAAAAAGTGCTGCACATCGCACTGTACATCGTATGGACTGAAATTTGAATATGGAAAAAGCGGTGCACGATATGGGTGCTGCAACTAGTTACAATAGAACAAAAACAGCGTCGTGAGGATGTTTCTTCAATCGAGTATTTAAAGTTTCCCAAGAATAAAGCCGAGTTTTTGCGTCGATTTATAACCATAGATGAAACATGCGTTCAATAATTCACACCTGAGACGAAGGAATAATAGTCAAAGCACTGGACTGAAAGAGAAGAATCAACTCCAAAGAACTCGAAGACTCGATGAACAGTTTTTGGGATGCGCGAAATAGTCTTCATTGATTATTTTCAGAACGAAAAAGCAATCAACGGTGAGTATTATGCGAATTTATTACAGCGTTTGAGTGATGAAATCAAGAAAAAATGGCAGCATTTGGCGATAAAAAAAATGTTTTCAAGACAATGCACCAGTTCACACATCCGACATGCGATGGCCATAATCAATGAGTTAAAGTTTGAGTTGCTTCCTCACGCACCCTATTCGTCAGATTTAACCCCTTGAATCATTTCCAAATATCTTTTCAAATTTGGAAATAATTCGAGTATTGGCTCGATGGTAAAAGATTTACCGCTCGCTGGGAAGTGTGTATTAAGCCAAAAGGAAACTATGTAGAGAAATAAAGACCTTTTTCCCAAATTTGTTGTGTTTTCTTTGTTAGGTCGTGTACTTCTGGGACTACCCTCGTAAAATTGAAATATATTTTATTAGAGCTAATCTGTAAGCTAAACTATTCTCTAACCTTTTATAATTTCTTTTCGAAATTTAGACTATTATTAAACCCGTTACGCTTTAAATTCATATGTGAATTTAATGTACATATTTTTTTCTTATTTACGGTTTAAATTCATATATGAATTTAATATGTGGCAGTTTGTATACATTTACATGTACTTGTGATTTTTCAGATCGGTATTTTATTAATAAAATATTAAGATATTAAATAGGAACGGATGGCGACTAACAACATTCAAAATAAACGATAAATATTACATATTTATGTCAATATCTAACTGTTCATTGGCAATAAGAAATATAGATAATTTATACCTTGACTATGAAAATATTCTATTAAATACTAAGACTATTACTCCTTTCCTAAACTAATATGAGAACATTAATTAATTATTTCTTGTAAGAAAATTCACTATCATAATTCACAACTTAAAGTTATGAGAGCACTGTAGGGTTAAGGAAAAATATTCGTAAAAGACGTTAACCAATATTCTTTAGTTATGGTATGTGGTTCCAACTGAAGAGGTTCTAAGAACGTGTAGGTAATTTAATGAATGCTAATTATATTAATTTGTTTTATTTTTTTATGATTTCCAAATCCTAGATGTTGAAATAGGTAATTAACACACATGCCACTTAATATTTGGGAAATCCTGTGGTTTGCGAATACATGCCAGTGATTAGCATCGTAGTTCTCTTATTACATCTACATTACTTGCATTTTGCCTCAAGGGCCTGTATTGGGTCCATTATTATTTACTTTTTATATTTATATATGACAGGTTTTCGATGTTTATTATTATATTGCACTTTTATGATTACGATATGCAGGTCTACTATTCTTTCCAATAAAATGAGGTTGTGCGAGAATCAATGAGGATTTAACATCTCTTGTACAAATGTCACAACAGTTTTTGTTCACAATTAACCCCTCTACATATTGGATGAAGGTTTCTGGTAGAGCGACAGCTTGTAATAAAGTTAAAGGTCTAGTTGATACACATTGATAGTAACTGACTGCAGATAACGGAGATAGCAAAAAAGTAGGCTTACACATGGATTCTTTCAAAACATATCAATCATATAGCACAAAAATCTTTTAGAAGAATAAAATTGATTTACAGCAATAGGAATATCCTTTCTACTACGAATAGAATTTTATTGTGTCAATCTCTTGGCCAATCTCAATGAAATTATGCAGATATTGTTTATTAGCAATTCTCAAGTGCATTTGAAAAACAGCGAATTAAAAATTCAGTATACGTTATATTTGAATTGCTAAAATTTTAACATATCTCAACCACATTTTCTAGATGGTTTGAATGTAAAACAAAGAAGAAAAATGGAAAAATATAATTGGTGTAAAACAAAGAAGAAACATACACCTTTTGTTTTTTGTATAAAAAATCAGAAAGAAAACCATCATATTTATATAATAAAATTTGGTATAGGTCATCGACAATATAAATATAACAATATAAATATAAAAAATAAATGTTCTTTGACTGTTCCCCTTCACAGGATGTCAGACAGAGGATCAGAGTTTATATTTATATATTGCTCTTCACTACTACAATAAAATATCGAATATTAAAAACCTTTCTGCTTCGTAGTTTAGAAAACCTTTAAATCTTTATTATAGAGAACGAATATGTTAAGATATTTTAAAATTTTAAATATGTTTTGAAAATATGTTTACAATTGAGAATGTTTCATATTTTTCTATGTTCTTTTTCCCTTGTACCTTCCTTTTCCTTTTTCGTGGTACCAAATTGCCTACAAATTTATTTTATTTTGTTGCGTATTTGACACTTACTTACGTAAAATTAAAACTGCACGTGATTTATCACTTACTAATTTTTTCGTATATTCACGTATTTATTATTGTTGAGTCTCATTTTTGAATTCTGTTGAACTTAGTTCTGCTTCATATTTTGAATCTCACTGATTGATTTATTTGATGAACTGTTAATTATATCATAGTATATAACATGTGTGTTAATTATAGAATTTATGTAATATTAATTTTTTACCATAAGTTGAGTGCAAGAGTGGAATTAAATTTCCAAACTCTGCCTTTGAGCAATATTCTATTTGGAATGTGATGAAATGTATAGTTTTTGTTGTTGTATTGTTTTCTTGCCAATAAAAGCTACTTATTATTATTACTTAGCTTCTTCATTTTAACATAGCCATTATTTTATCAATTCAAGACATTCCGTTTCAGATGTTTCTTGATTTGGATTCGAGAACTGAATTAATACGCTTATGGGCACACGTGGCTCCACATACGCCTATTGAGAGCCGTGGTGCTATTTGTAAATATTAGTTTTAAGTTTTGTAAATCTTAAAATGTATGTAGAAAACCTTGTATATTATGCTAGTACTCGGAACCAGGACCCATCTGTTTATCAAGGGTAAAAATGCGATTATCTGAGTCAATATATTATTATTACTTGTATTCACATATACAAGTAATAACTACATTACTTCTGTGATTTTCAGTGTTTATTTACATGTATAATGTTACTGTGTTTGTAAATTTTATATTTTTATAAATAAACATTATTATTATTATTATTATTATTATTATTATTAATAACTTGTTTTATTTATTACTGCAACCATCCACATGTCAAAATCCTTGCAGATTAGAGCAATGGTTTATGTGTGGCGTCTAGTAATAACCGCACCAAACTATTGGCTTTTGGGATAAGTTTTTCAAGTTAGTAAATTCCTGCAACTCGCCTCGAAGTATTCTCCTCTTTCGGTACTAGCTTGCTCGCTATTTATTTATCTTCTAAATAATCGTAACTACACGTTACTCATTTTTATAATTATTAAACTCCTTTTGTAGATTATAAAGGGAAAAGCAGATTAAAAGATTTGACTGGTGACTTAGTGGTATATAGGATTGAAATTCATGACAATTAGGATCGACAATTATTGAAGGACCAACATCCAGGTCTACCACCCACCAATCAATGTGCAATCACTAAGGCGTAGTCTGGTTACCGAGAGTTTGGTCATGTGATAATGATAAATACCCTAAAAAGGGGTAAAGCATTGTTGACCAAATTAAATGTGTCGATAGTTGTTGAAGGAAGCTCCGTAACACACCTTTATAAAATAGAAATGATTGAGTAACTTGGATCCTGGATTGCAGAATTCAATTTTATGAGCTAATGTTTGGAGTCTAAAATCCATGATCAGATATCTTTAGAATGGATAGTTTTTCTGATTACATTTACTCTAAATGGTGTTAATAAAAGTTAATCGACGTAATTGTCGTTATTGGGAACCAACCCTTCTGGTTGCGGGAAAGAAAGTACCCAAGGCCCACAAAAATAAATGCATCGGCTGGAATAGTAGGTAATAGGATTCTCCGACTGTTATTTTTTTAATAATAAGCTTAATGGTCACCATTTCTGAATTTATTTCAAGAATATTTGGTTCCATCTTTATCGAATGTCTTTCTCAATTAATTAAATCCAACTCTACCTGATTCCAGAACATGGTTGTCAACAAGGTGGAGCTCTTCCCCGCTCAATTGTCAATATTTAGACAATATATTTCCAAATAGGTGAGATGGACGACGATATCCAATTCAGTGGCCACCAAGATCTTTGGACCTCCATTTGATTTATTCTTGTGGGATACTTGAAAAATAAGATTTTGAAACAAAGAATGACAACGTTGATGGTCTACACTAATGAATAAGACATGAGATAAGACAGATCACTCTGAAGATGCTACGGAATATAAGGCATGGCTCCTATAATCGATTATCTTTTTATCAAGAAAGAATCATTACATATTTTGAACATGTTTTAAGATGAAATGATCATTAATATAAAAAGTAGGTTTTTATTCCTTTTATAAGTAATAATTTGGAAATTTTGGAAAGCGTTGTATTTCTCTCGATACGGCATTTCTACGGAAGATAACTAAATGTAACTTCTTGAAGTATGGGCAATCAAATAAACTAAATAAAGAATCGACCTGTTTCAGTATTCTTTATTGAAACCCCCGAAATATGTAAAACAATATAAAAGTATAAGAATTTATTCAGGCTTTCACCGTGTAGAAGACCAATATTATTCAAACCATAAATATTAGGGCATGAATTTAACCAAATGGGTTGAGAAATTTAGACTCCTTTCATTCAGACAACAACTAGATGGCGTAAATGAAAATTCAGGAATTGATTTGAAACAGAATGAAGTAAAAATCTCTAATTCCTGCTTTAACATAATTTTTTAGATAACTTATTCTTTGCGCTTCAAGTCTTTTGAATATACAAGGAAGTACACTAGCGACTCATTAAATATGTAACTAAATATTTACTTTTCCCATTCTTCAGCATTCGACAAACATTTCTCACGTACGTGAATTTTACAATTTTAATATATTTCGCAGAAAATCATTTGCTAATAATATACAGGATTTATATTCAAAGTAAAAGAATTCATATGCAAGTATGCATAAAAATAATTCATTTATGAGGGGGTACACAAATTTATTTATTTTTTTAATTTAAGGTAACATTTAGAAAACATCTTAGATAACATCTAGAAATCTTCTTCAAAATACTGTTCATTAGATGGTATGTACTTGTCCCAACTGTTTCTCCACTGTACGAAATATTTTTTATATTCTTCTGAACTAGTACTGTAAAATACCTGCTGCTAAGGGATTATTTTAATCTCTTCTATGACCTGAAAAGGATTTTCCTTTAGATTGTTTTTCGTTCTTGGGAATAAAAAAAGTCACAGGGAACTAGGTCGGGCGAGTATGGGGATACAGAACCGTTGTCATGACGTTTTTTGTGAAACTGGTTACATTTCAAAGCTATATGGGTAGGCCAAATAAATATTATGTAAATAGTGGCATTCACACAATATTAATGTATATCTACGTCGCAATAATTTACCAAATATCATATTTAAATTACTATTTATTGCGCCGTTCACGTACAGTACTAGGTAATTTTTCCTGTTGTTGAAACACTATTTAGCCAATTAGGAATTGGCTAACTGAATTATTTAAACCGATGAAATAAAAAAAAGATATATAATATTTTGACACCACTCGAACATAGACATGAATCATGGGGTCCAAATCTCAGTTTGAAAAAAATGCTTGTGTCATGTATAACATTCTCTATAATTTTCCTTATTTTAAGTTAAATCATCCTTAGATATATTTTCACACTTCGTTTCTGTACCACACAAACAATCGTTTTTGTACCGCTTTGTCAGAGGTTTCAAAGAAGGCAAGGAACAAACTCAACTCTCATTTATTATATTTTGATTCACGAACCGGATTATAATGAATCGGTGCTTTCTAATTTTAGCCCGACTTTTCGCCAAATTATTTTTGAATTAAGATACTCCTTTCACAATTATTTTTATTTAACCCTGAATTAGTATATTCTCCCTAATTATGAAATGTAACAAAAGAAGGATAACGCTGAACTTTGGCGTTTCAATTATATTCCTCAAAGTCATCCGAAAAGAAATCATATAAAATAAATATTTTCAGTTATTGTCTGTTATTTAACTGGAAATATTCTTATAGTACAAGATTCCCTTTCTGATATTTGATGTAGTTAAATATTGATGAAATGATGATGTTGACAATTTTTACTATTATTAAAAAAATAGTAATTGTCGCCCAAAAATCTTATATTATATAGAGGAAAATATTTCAGTTCAGTTTATGCAAATAATTTCGATATAATAAATATTCAACACTTCAGCATTTACTCAAACATTAAAAGCGCAAATATCATTTCAGTACCTACTTGAAAATGTTTTATAATATAAAGATTTTTATTTTTTATGAAACAAAAATGAAAAATTGCACTATATTTCTATAGGTATAGCAAATAAAGAAATTAATTTATGCAGAATTAGAATATGTTAAAATATACAGAATTTTTTATTAAAAAAATATAATTGCTGACACTTCTGATGAAGTAGGAAGTTGTAGTGTTAATACGTGTATATAAACATAAGTCAATTTTATTTTGTTAATGGCATCGGTCTATAGCCGTTCATTACCATAATATCAACTTCAAATTAGTTACAGAACGAGATTTATTTGTTACTAATGCGGTGGTGGGCGGAGTTTTTGTAGTACCGCGTTCTGCCGCTAGGAGCATATAGATCTATCATTCTTGAGTCAGTAAGCCAAGCGTCGTCGCTAAAGAGAGTTCCATTGGGCTTATGTACATTTTTTAGTGAAAATTGTTTTAAGTACTCGTCATTTTTTGATTCTCGTAAACAGCGCGCGGCTATAAAGTTTTGCTTCTTGCTCAGAAAAACTGGCATAGAAACTCTTAAAATATTAAAAAAGGCCTACAGGGATGCATTGGGAAAACTCAAGTGTTTGAGTGATTTTCCAGTTTCAAAAGATGTGAAATGTCAATTGATGACAAACCTCGCACTGGTCGCCCTTCCACGGCTCGAACCGATGAAAATGATGATGTGAAAAATTCACGAAATCATCCTGGATGATTTTCCCCATTCGCTATTCTGGAAGATCGATGACGGACCATTGACGAAGTTGTAGAAATTTTTGTTTAAGAATTGGTACGCAGATAGTGTTATGTGAGCAAGAACGTTATCGCGGTGGAATAGCCAGTCGCCGACTGCTACAAATGATGCCTTTTCTGACGCAAACTGTTACGTAATCTCTTCAAAACTTCTAGGTGGGTGATTTGGTTAACCGTTTGACTCTGTGGAACAAACTCTGAACGGATAACTCCTCTCACATCGAAAACAAGAGCAAAAAAAAACGACGAACACACAAAACAACTCTCACTAAAAAATTCACATAAGCCGAACAGAACCTTCTTTAGCGACGACGTTTGTCTTACTGACTCGGAAAGGGTAGCTCTATACGCTACTAGCGGCAAAACGCGATACTACAAAAACTCCGCCCACCACAACATCGGTAGGTACGGTTTATTTTGTGTACCCCCTCGTATACCACTGTTACAATGTTATTACATGTTTCGAATCTAGGTTGGATTTCACAAAGAAGCACATATATTGATGTTAAATTAGTGTGTCCAAATCTCATTCCCGTTAACACTACTTATTCATTTCGAGTGAATTTGCAGTGTGATTTCCAGATGTATCCTGTGGTCTTTATCAACTTTAATTTGCTGTTATTGTTATACCATTTATTCTGCCATATGGTGTTTATTTTAGCTTTCAAAAAATCTTTTTAATTTTCAAGTCTAATTGGTGCTATATTTTCAGTAAACTAATTTTCTGTAGCAATTTTGGCAGTATAATTGATTGCCACGTGTGTGTGCTTATTTCCAAAGAAAATGTATCTTTTTATTCAAGTAGTTTTAATAAGATACGTGAAATTAGAAAATTCATTCATTTTGAATTAGAAAATTCTATTCTAGTTAAACAAAATATGATCTCGTTAACACCTCGTATATTGTTAAAATAAAAAAGTCAATCATTATATCTTTATATATTTATATTATTAACATAAGTTAATCATCATTAAATTCGCAGGCTTAGACAATATACAAAAACATTTTTTTAAATGTCAGGATATCTCAAGGATTTTATCGTGGTTCTATTCTTTTTGCTCGTAATAAACACAACCTTTATCTCAAGTACTGAAGCCTTTATCTCAAGACAAATCCTAATTTTTTCTTTATTAAAACAATAATAAAAGTCTTGTTTCTATTCATTAAAATAAACGACACTTCCCAATACTAGAAAACATATTCAGTCTGGGTGTTAAAATTCAGAAGGATTACCCAAGTAGTGTTATTATTTCCCAAATAAACGGATTCTTGTAAAATATACTAAACATTAAGCAAAATCATATTCTGGAAAATTTATCATTGTAATTTCTTCATTATCGGTAGAAAATCTCTACTATCATAAATGTAATTTAAATGATAAAATACAACTTTTACTCACTCATTTTTAATTTACTATCTAAAAGGCCCCAGAAGTCTTTTTGTCTAATTATAAAGGCTCTCGACATGGCCTCGGATAAATATTCATATTAAAGCGGAATTTCAGCCTTATCTGATATTTCAAAGCGTTCTGCGCTCTTAACTAGAGTTGTGAGTTGTGAATATTCCCTGGTGCAACGTTTTGTCGTCGTTTTATGCCCTTTTGTGCGGAGTGCATACAACTTGCACAAAACACATCGAGAGGTCCCGGACGCTTGCTAATAGTCCGCCTCTATAAATGCTCTTACGCCAAATCCGCTCCAGATTGATTTAAATTAAATTGACAACGTGATTTATTTTATTCTATTTCTCTGCAGGCCTTCCTACCATGACTACGGCATTTTTGTTCCGGACAAAGGGATTTGTTTTCTCTTATTTCCATTCAAATGAATCGATATTTTTGACTTTATATTTAACCTGGGACCAGCGGTGCTTAAATGGAAGAGAAAGTTTTTTTGTTTTATTTGTGTGTACATTTTTTACACAATTCATGAAAATATTTCGTAAAAAGTACGAAGAATTATTTATATACCGAATTACAGCATAAAGAAATATGGACGAATGCATATAATGTATTACTACTGTGCATTTTCATTTACAACTAATTATTATTATATTATTAACAATCTTTGTATATAATAACAGTCTAATCTAATAACAATTTTTGTTTCGAGATATTTACAGTACATATTTATAGTTATTAACTACATATTTTCTTCGCAATTTTACATATTTATACCAATTCATATTAGTGGCTGTGTGCTATTTTACTGCTTACTTTCAACGACGAAATCATCCCGTTATTACTCAAATACGTCATTAATAATTTTAAGAGTGAGCATCTAAAGCCTGCTCGATCTTCAGACCTAACGTCCTTAGGTTTATTTTTAAAGGGCTACTTAAAATCTAAAATATACACTAGGTAACCTGATATCATCGTAGTTCTGAAGCAGAGAAGTACTGAATAATGTATGTTCATTTTCGCAGAAACACTTGAACGGGTGAGATAAGAATTTCATAATAGGATGTTGTACCGTCAGCAAGGAGGTACACATTTTGAACATTTAGTTTAAAATTCTTTAAATATCTGGTACTACATTGAGGATGAGGCAGCCTACTCCGTTCATTGTCGAACCTGCGCTCTTCGAAGTCAAGCAACGACTTCGTTGCTACCTGGATGGGTAACGCATGTTCTCATTCTCATGGCGCCGCGGTGGTGCTGAGGGTATTTGGTGGTGGCAACTGGGTCAAATACTGGGCACATTGTCTGCGTGAATTCGATTCTCACCAGAGGGAACTTGGCACTTCCCTCAGGGCTGGGTGTTTGTCCGCGTTTATATGTGTAACCTTCCCCTACACAAGCCTGCCTGTAGCCTTTCCGGGGGGGATGTCTAGTTTCTGTGTGCCCAAACATTTTACTTTTTATCATTTTATGATTTGTGATTTACTGTTCTCTATTAACCTATAATTTAATAATAATTTTAGGAATTCCTGAATAGTTTTCTGGATTTCTGATGACAGAAAATTCCTGAATAATTTCAAGATCTAAAAGTAAGTGGTGCCTTTGGACACCATTATGTTGGAGGAAGAGTTTATCGCAATAAACAGTGTCTCAGTAAATGGATTGCATGGGTACAATTGAGCGGCTTGCTCGGTCTCCAGATCTAACGTCTTTAGAGTTATTTTTATTGGGCTACTTAAAATCTTAAAGTATACGCTAGGTAACCCGTTAATATCGAGGTTCTGATGCAGAGAATTACAGAAATTAATATAGATTAATTTCCACAGAAATACTTAAAAATATTTTAAAATTTTTTGAAAATATCTGGTCCCAGTTTTTACTTTTATCTCATCATTTTGTTATTTGTGAATTAAACTGATTGTTTTGTGTTAATTTATTCTTCTAGAATTTATTGTTAATGTTTTCCAATTATTAAAGACCCGACAAAATCATCTGTCTTTTTAATAGTATTCTTGAATATATAAATAAAAGCGCTATTAAAATTATAGACTTCAAATAAAATATATATATTTTTCATTTTTTTTAAATGCAATTTTGGGGTGGTCTGCTTCTATGAAAGCATCCCCCAAATCGTCTGTAATGTTTATTTTTATGTTAAAAATTAACTTAAATTTCATGTTACATATTTTACTTTCGGTAAAACACATTTTTTGCCACTCACATATTTTTTGGAAAATTTTTGCTATACGCAGTATAGCAGTTCCCATAGATGGCCAGGCAGACTTGCTATTCCCTATTTATCTGTCTGTTATGTTATCTGTTTGTTGAAAGGTACTACCATGCAAAATTTCTAGTTCGTATCAAGTAAAGCAGTAACAACGAATAGAAGTACAGTTTTAAAAACTAATAACGATAAGCTAAACATGTTTTGAACCGATGTAACTATTTTATCGGTTTGTCGATTTGTTAATGAATAAGAATTATTAAATACCTTATATAACTAATTTAGGTGATTCAAACTATCCTACAATCGGTAGTACATTTTTTTTTGCCACCGGGTGGCCAAAAGATAAGCCACGCTTCCATCAAGATTCCCAATACGCAAAGTAACGATAACATTTTTTAGTCTTTTAATGATTTATGTAAAATAAATTCTAGAGAAATGCAAATGTGAAATAAAGTATTTTCGCTTACTTTATTATTCTCATAAAGTATAGAGTATATTTTTCCGATATAACGTATAATACTTTATATAAGACTTTATTATAATCTACGGGTGGCAACCCTATCTGTACATCATATTATTCGTGAATATAATTCACCTGAAATTCTTAATGTAAAAACAAACTTACTGAACCTGCTGCACAAAAACAAGGCGAGTTATTTAAGCCACCCTACCAAGATAGGGTTTTTAAGAGTCTGGACAGCGTCTGGTTCCCTTCTGGGGAATTATAAATTAATAGAATTGTTAAGTGAGCTTTTCTACTCAGTCTGGAAGATTTGAACGTTGTTATTACCAGACGTCAATTTTTTGCGCGACGTACTTCAAGCGTAAATATTACGATAAATTACGTGTCATGCAAGAGTCTGCTGCTCCAGTTCGATCGTCTATTCAACTATAATTAAAAATAAAGTTTACTTTTTGCGGTGAGCCATTTACGTCATTCATTTCTAGTTTTTGTTAAGGTAAATACCACTCGGTGGTGACCTAGAAACCGTCGGCGGTTGAGCTAAGGAACGTTCCTGTTATGTTTTTCTTGTTCGCGGTTAGCATCTTCGAATCGATGCTCCATGACGCCGGTTCCAGAGCCAGTAAACCGTAAGTTGAAGCCCTGCACTTCATCTCGAACCTGAACCAATGTACAGTTCAATGTGCCTCAACCGTACGTGGTTACTAGAAGTAATGAATAAAAAACATATAAATCCTAGTCTATATTTACCTTAGGTAATATATTAAAGATACTTAAGTGGCAAAGAAAAAACTCAACAAAGCTATATAAATAAAAATATACTGACTTTTACTGCTAGGCAAAATCACCTTTGAGAGGTTAGATATATTAAAGTGGGAATAGCGTCTAAGAATAATAAATTGGTTGAACAAAAACAATAATCGTTTTTCATTTGATTCTCCTTTTGATGGTGTGTTATCATCATCTTAAACTTTATTCGACGGGGAATATAGTGGATCCGAGAAACGCCTTCATCGGATTCTATTTTGGGAAAGAGCTTTTGTTTCGTTCCATTCTTTACCAGCTACACCTTTATCGATAACCGTTCCGCGCCACGTACTTTTTGGCCCTCTTTCCGACCCCTCTTTCCTTTTCCTTGTGGTTTCCAGTCCAATGCCGTCTAGATTTGGTTTTCTCAGGATATGGCCAATCCATTTCCATTTTCACACAGAAGGTGCGCTGGTAATACCAGCAATCACTCCTCGCGTCCGCTCGGTTAGTGATTACTGGGCCGAGTCGTGTGCCCTGAGTAGACGTAGTGAGCCGAGAATTACGGCCTTCTGCATGCGACCGGCTAAGATTTCTGCCGAGTTTCGGCATGCCGGTATGTTCTTTAATTCAGAAAGCAGTGTATCTCTCGCTCCACCAAGGGCTCCTATAATCAGTACCTTCAATTTAACAGTATGGTCAGGATAGAGTCTACGGAGTTCGAAGATTAAATCTCGATATTTTGTCCGTTTCTCCTCCTCTTTCAAAACAATGTTACCATCACCGGGTGCCGAGAACTCGATGACGAACATTGTCCTGATTTTGTGGTCGAGGAGGACTACGTCAGGCTTGTTGGCTTGTATTTGCCTGACGGTGGAAAACGAATAGTTCCAATATATTCGGCACTTGTCGTTTTCCACAACGGACTCAATATCCCCCGGAGCGTAAGGCAGCACTGGTGTCTCGTCTATCTGATACGAGTGCCTTAAATGATAATAAAGCACCCGCAACGCTGCGTTGTGTCTATGGATATAGGCCGAGACTGCATATACCGGACAAGCCGACAGTAAATGCATCAATGTCTCCGGCGCCCTACGGCAGGCCCTGCAGCTGACATCAGGGACCTCCATACCCATGACACGACTCCGATAGACGAGCGTGTTAAATACACCATCTTGGCAAGCCATGATGAATCCCTCGGTCTCTGAATTTAGCCCGGCTGACCTTAAGAAAGCAAAGGTCAGCCTTTCGGATAAGCCCAGGGCTTCCATATTCCTATAGAAGACCCCGTGCATGGGCTTATCCTTGTGAAGCTGCAGAGCTCTTAAATGCTCTGCAGCTTTTACTTGGGCTTTTAACTGAACGGGTTCCAACTCGGTGACAGAGTTGTGATTGGCCCGTTCGGTATCGAAGACGAGACCGAGATCATCGGCTGCTCTACGTGCTGCCTTAAATTAAAATGCTCCTATCCCTGCATGTTCGTGATCTCGGACCATGCAGAGAAGGGGATCCAAACTCCTGATAACTTTACAGGCTCCGTCCAGAACCATCCTGTTATGAAGACACTCCAAACTCAAGAGTCCACGACCTCCGCGAAGTCATGGGAGATATAGCCGTGGAACGGACGATCTAGGATGCAAACTCCTACTGAGATGCATCCTCTTTCGGGTTACTACGTCGAGTTGTCGCAGCTCCTCCTGTGTCCATTTGACTACTCCGAAGGAGTAGACAAGGATCGGAACGGCAAGCATGTTTGTTGCAGATACCTTGTTCTTCCCCGACAGTTCTGAAGACCAGATCTGTCGGAGGTGGTGCTGATACTTGCCGCGGAGAGCGTTTTTTACGACACCTACCTCTTGGGTGGAGCGTTGCTCAAGACCCAAGTAGGCGTACGACTCTCCGGCATCTAAGTGATGTAAGATGCTTCCGTCTACTAGCTGCGCATCCTCTGCGTATTCCCGGCTTCGTCCTCTCTGAGATGAACTAGTGCACATTTGTCCAACCCCAACTCCATCCCGATGGCCTGCGTGTACTCCTGCACCACCCTCAGGGACTGGCGTAATTCCCTTTCTCCGGAGGCATAAAGTTTTAGGTCATCCATGTAAAATAGATGGGTGACCTTATGCCTCCGATCGTCGGGGGTGCCGCAGTTATAGCCACGGGTCTTCCTGAGGGACACGGACAACGGCAACAGTGAGATGCAAAACAGAAGGGGGCTAAGGGAGTCTCCCTGAAACACGCTCCTTCTAAACGACACCGGCTCTGTCCGGACTCTAGTATCACCCGATGTTATGGTAAACCGAGTCCTCCAGAGCGGCATCAGTTCTTGAATGCATCTCACTATAGGACCGGGCACCACAAGGCATTGGAGCAAGTGAATTATTAGCTCATGCCATGTCATATCGAATGCCTTGCGGTAGTCGATCCAGGCCATGGAAAGGTTTCGCTTGTACTGCACGGAGTCCTGCGTGATACATCTGTCAATCAACAGATTCTCCTTGCAGCCAGCGACACCCCTCTTAGACCCTCGTTGTTCGTATATCCCCTCGAAAACCGGCTCAACTGCTAGGAGTACTCGCCTGTACAAGATGCGTGTAAACACCTTGTAACAGGCGTTTAAGCAGGTTATCGGTCGGTAGTTCTTTGGGTTGGACAAATCTCCGGTCTTCGGGATTAGCACGGTTCGCCCCTCAACAACCCAAGAAGGAATTTGCTGCTCCCCATTTAGCCAGGTGGTAAAAATTCTGGCTAAATGGCGGTGGATACTAGGTAATTTTTTCCACCAGAAGTTATTTATCCCGTCGGGACCTGGAGCAGCAAAGTTCTTAGAGCCCGCAAGAGCCCTTCGAACCTCTTCAGGGGTTATCGGGTGGCACACTTCTTCTGGTCGCTGAAGACCTTCGCAAAAGTCTTCAAAGTGTGCCAGGGCTGGAGTGTCTCTTTGGAGTGGGAGCTTCTGCTCGTACAGCGCCTTCCAAAAGTTTTCCACCTGATCTACAGTCGGTGGATTTTCGACAACAGGTTGAGGCGGTTCGAATAGACGCGAGGGTTTTTGGCGGAACAAATTATTTTCCGCCAGTCTTCGCGCCCGCCTCACTAGTGACTTTTTGCATGTCATTAGCATCCGTATCCTATCAAGGCAGTGCTGTTTGATGGTACGCAGCACTACCTCATTAAGTGTGTGATGGACGCGTCTTAAATTAGCGGCGATTCGCCGTAATTTTTGCGTGAAAGGCCTATTGGCCACCATATAGTCCATCACACATTGGATACGAGATACCTGTTGTCTTGCCGACTGGATCTTGGCCTCCATCTTCCGTACACGCCACTCCGCTCTCTCTCGAGGAGAGGAAGAGTTGTTCGCCCCCTCCATATGAGAGAAGCTCTCGGCGGCAGTGTACAGGGCACAATTTATGTGCCAGATGTCGGCCCCTTCTGGAAGGGATGCTTGAACTTCAGCATCCACTCTGGCCAGGTCTTGTGGCCTAGGGGGTCTTATGCGATGTAACCCCCTTCTGGTACTGAGGCCCTCTACTATTGGTGGAACGGTGAAGACCGCATCCTCAACTGGTTCATTAGGCAGCCTTTCAGCTACCTCATTCGCCAATCGGGGCGCAGTCCTCACATAGCCCTTTCTACGAAGATAGGATACATAATCACGCAGATTCTGCGGCGTGAAAGCATCATGCTCTGGGTGTAATTCACACCACAGGGCATGCATACGTGCCATGTATCCCCTCCGTATGGGCTCACTGCTTTCATAGCAATGCAGCAGGTCGTCCCTCAGCTCGTCGGTCCACTCAAAGCGTCCATGTCGTTGGCGTGCGTCGTTTCCAGGCAATCCATCCATTTGGGCCCCACCACCTTGCCCATGACCCCTATCCGAACGGGGTCGATCGTGGGGGCCTCCTCTTCTGCCATTTGGAACAAGAAGATCGGGCTTACCGGGGAGTTAGCCCAGTAAGCCCACGGCCGACACTAGAGGGGAATATGTTATCCCCTTCCGGGTGCGCTGGTGCTGCCGGTCCGGTTTTGCACCCCAGCTGGAGTAAGTGGTGTCGCTACTCACCAAAGGCCAGATGGATGTTGTGCGGCCCCTCCTGCTTTGTTATTATTATTATTATTATTATTATTATTATTATTATTATTATTATTATTATTATTATTATTATTATTATTATTATTATTATTATTATTATTATTATTATTATTATTATTATTATTATTATTATTATTATTATTATTATTACTATATACTTGCATTAAGGTTAATACAAGTGTAAGTACACAGCCACTTCTGATTGACTTCATTACGATAATAATAATTTACAGATTATCAGCCCCGCACTGGAGGAGAAAAGGTACCTTATATTAGGGACCCCTGTTATCCTAGAGGCGGATAACAGGGGTCCCTAATATAAGGTACCTCTTCTTAAGGCGGGGGACGTGCCTAAATTGCTTCCTTTATGGGATAGCATTTTTGAATAATGACCCGGATAAGAGAGGATCGCCAAGGGACTATCCATGCGATCAGTGGCTGATGAGGCCCAAACCCATATATCATAATGTAATGTAATGTAATGTACAGGTTATTAAGAATAGGAACAAGTCTAAAAACTGCGATATCGGACCGCCCACGGCGCCGACGTGCGCAGTAAATAGCCTGATATTTACTCAGTCGCATTGGGACTTTTACATAGTCAATATTCCATTCCTTACACTTTTTTCTAAATAAAAATAGAAATCCTAACTTAATATTACGAAATAAATAATAAAACAATAGCGTATTTTTCTTTTGTGTAAATTGCAGAAGCATATGATGCATCGTTGCTCAGTCGAGATGAAATAGTTTTGAATGTGAATATACACAGGGTTAGATCAGGCGGCACTTTTTCCTCTACGCATCATAGAGAATCTCACACTTTTTCCTATTATTGACGAGCTGTGCTAAAAAATAGTCACACTTACACTGAAAAGGCATCTACGTACATGAATGAAATGAGTTGTTTGCTTCAAAATACATTCGGCAGGCCTCTGAATGTTACAAACTAGCATCCACGCAATCTCAACTTTCATGGACATCCGTTATCTACGTATGTAATTCTTTACTCATGGTTTCCTTATATACTGTTATTTATAGTTGTGCAAATCACCATACAAAGCTATAATAAGCAATGGAGAAGTACGGAAAGACGCACGGAGATTTCCTGCATCCTTTTGTAGAAGTTTCTCATGCGTGCTTTCAATGAAACTGAACATTTATTAAATAAATTGATATTTTATTGTGTGAAAAGTTGACAACGGGAGATAAAACAGATATAAGATGTAATTAATTGTCTTCGGTGTTTGATTTCCATATACAAAAAGTGTTTAAAAATATTGTACTATACTGAGTGGTGAGAAATATGCACACCAAATATGGGTCCGCTGAAAAATTAAAATATGAAATTCACTGGAAATAAATGATACTGGGGAAAATCATGTTGTCATAAATCTAAGATCGGTTTCTGAGTACTCGAGGACCCACATTATATCTTCGTTTAGCTAATTTGATTACGTTTATTAAAATAATGGAGACTTCTGAAATTGTCTATTCCCAGCGTCAGTGGTTTGTTTGTGTTGATTTAAAAATTGCTACCATACTTCTTTGACAGTGAAGTAGATATACCAAATATCCTTGTCACCTCTGCTCATAGGATAGTCATACCAAAGAAAAGTATTGGCCTAAAACTGTTTGGCCTTTGAGATACACTATGACCGTTTAAAAGCCGACATTGTTCATGCGCCATTAATAAAAAGAAAAAAATAATAATACGGCCACCTCTTCACATAAAACCGAGTTTATTGGAACAGTTTGTAAAAGCACTGGTCAAGTCGGGTGATTGTTTTAAATGCATTTGCCAAGCATATTCAGCTCCAAGTGTTTAAAGATTAAAAGCAGGGATTGATGGTCCACAAATTTGAAAACTGGTAAATGATCCAAAGTTTTAATATATATTACCGTTATAGAATCTGATGCATCATTTAGTTATGAATCTGTAATTAACATTTTTTTAGGCAATCACAAGACAGATAACTACCAAGAGCACACATAAGATGCTTAAATATGGATGGACCTATAGAATTCAGATGTGGAGCTGTGCCAGTCAGACCAATGTACAAACCATTCCAAGGTTTCAGAATAATGTGTTAAGGAACATCGTAGATGCATCTTGGTACTTCCAAAACAGTAACCACCACCGAGACCTGCACATGGATGGTTGAACAAGCCAGATCTAAGATTGCCAGGAGTCCTGAAGAACGACTCATCCAACATGTCAACCTCGAGGCGATCCATCTCCTTGACAACGCAGGATTGACAAGAAGACTTAAGAGAATTAAACCCCTTGAGTTAATTCAGTGATGTGACATAGCAGAGCATTGTGGGTCTTAGTGTATACGTTAGATTTTTAGTATACCTAATTTATTAGAAATCTAAGGATACGGTTGAGTACGACCTTAGTTCTAAGTTTTTTAAGTAGTATTATTATAAGTTAGAAAAATTTACTTATTAATGTTTATGATCAGATTGTAGTGTCTGTGAATGCTCTAAGAAGTACTGATAAATAATAAAAAAAAAAAAAAAAATAAAAAAAAGTCCATGTTTACAACTGACCAATATAGATACATTTATCGTATATTTTAACAATCGAAAACTTAGTGTGAGCTATTGCGAAATGTTACGGAATTACTCACATAGTTTAAATATAACGATAACTATGATATATTTTTTTCTATATAATATAATACATTTCTGTCATTCTGTAGTTTCACTACGGATTTTCTCAGCCACATCTAACTACGGCACTGCCCAATAAACGAAATATACACTTTAAAGAACTGAACGAGATCGATTTCCTCGAGCTGAAACCATGGAGGAACGGGCAGACGGGTCGGTCCCGAGTCTCGATAACCACCTCTTCGGTCCATCAGACAATGGAAATGGCGAGGTACTTAACATTTTTACTTTGCATTGATTGACCGGCATGTAATTTCGCCATTACTGCTGTCTAGTCGGAGCTGAAGCAACAGATTGTTCTTATTTTGTCTGCTGCAACTCATGTTTATGTGGCTTCTTGAGATCTCTCGATTCCAGCCTGTTAGTTCGATTGCGATTGCTAGACTTCCTTTTCACCCTGCCACGTAACGAGAGTTAATACCGAAGCTGAAGGTGCTTTTCATGCAAGGCCAATATTCTCATCGAGAATTCTTGATCAGACAGAAAGGCTATTTGTTTTATAGTTCATTATTTAAAAAGTTTAACTGGAAAGTTAGCGAGGGAGTGTTAAAACTAGGATTTATATTTTTGTAACAATGTTTTGTCACATGAATAGTTTGGCTCTTGGAAGGATTAGTCAACAGAAGATTTTACCTTACTTACTAAAAATATTTACGAAGCCACAAATAATACAGGTCAACAAATTTTAACATTTTGAAAGTTGATTTGGGTTTGATAAGTGATTATAAGTGAGTTATTTACGCTGATTTCATATCTACCTTCCTGTTTTGCTCCTCACGTAATGTTTTTGATCAAATGAATAATCAGTTGATCTGAATAAATTGAATAACTGAATAAATTAAAAACTAAAGGAGAAATTACGTTTTAATAAACATTATATTTAATAAACATTAATAAACATAGTAAAAAGCAACAGCACAAATAGTTTTGAGTCTCTAATTTTTTTTTTTTTTTGAAAATTCCTCCCTCTTTAACCAAGAACTTCGTTTTGTAGTTTTTCTTGTGTAATCATTCGTTTGATGTTCTCTTTTCAGCGTCCAGCAGTAATCTGCCATCATCGCCACATCCCATCGATCCTGGTCCATCTCCTTTATGTCTTAATGGAAGCTTTTACCATACTCTTCACTAACAACGCCAACATTTTCTGGAAAGTAGTCCAGATGAGCACGCGAGCACGCAGAAGATGCATTTTTATGCTCATATTACAACTAAGTTTATTAAACTTATCCAGCATTTTGCTGACAATTTCGTCATACTGCGGATGCATATAATCTCCTAAAAAAATTCTGTTACATTTTTAAAGCATATCCAAGATTATTTTTCAGTTTTTCTCATTGTTTCGGCTCCAAAGAAGGCGACGACAGTTCCGTCTGCAGGCAAGATCATGGCGTCAGTCTTTTGGGATGCGGGTGGGATAATTTGCATTGATTATCTTCAGAAAGGAAAAATAATCATTGGCGAGTATTATAAGAACTTATTGCAGCGTTTGAATTATTTAATCAGGAAAACACGGCCGAATTTGGCGAAAATAAAGTTTTATTTCATCAAGATAATGCACCAGTTCACACATCCATTATCGCGATGGCCGAAATCAATGAGTTTGAGTTCGAATTACTTTCGAATTTCGAATTAATTTATTACTCTTTCACCCTATTCACCAGATTTAGTCCCCTTGGATTATTTTCTGTTTCCAATCTTGAAAAAAAGGCTTAGTGGTAAAGGATTTACCAACACTGAAGAGGTGGAGTTTGCGGTTGATGGCTATTTTGATGAGCTCGACGATTCTCACTATAAACAGGATATCGAAGCTATTGAACATCACTGGGAAAAGTGTATCTAGATAAAAGGAGACTATGTAGAGAAATAAAGATATTTTTTCCAAAATTTTTTGTTTTCTTTGTTAGATCGGGTATTTTTGAGCCTATCCTCGTATCATATAAAGTGTAACAACATACGGTGGCAATATCGTTGCTATAGAAACGGACATCGGCAATGTATTGATTGTTCGGACTAACAATCGATACATCGATACATTATGTTGCGGCTCGCTGGAGTAGACGGTTTAGTTATGACAAAGTTAGTCTTTTCTAGATCAGACAAATTGCCACCAATGTCAATTTTTTGGTGATGATTCTTTTCTTAAGAGGAAGATACATTTTTTATTTTATTTAAACATCTACAAGGGGGTATCTAAAAGTAACGGAACTGATGTCGTGGAGGGCGGAGTTGTTGTAGTACCGCGTTCTGCCATTAGAAGCATATAGAACTACTATTTCCAAGTCAGTAAGCCAAGTTTCATCGCTAAAGAAGATTACGTTGGGCTGGTGTGTATTTTTTGTGGGAGTTGTTTTGTGTGCTCGTCTTTTTCTGATTCTCGTGAACAGCCGGCCGCGCACTGTTTTGCTTCTTGCCCGAAAAAACCTGGCACGGAAACACTTGGACTGTTAAAAACGACCTAGTGAAATGTCAATTGATGACAATCCTCGTTCTGGTCGTTTTTATATGGCTCGAACCAATGAAAATATTATAGAAATTCGCGAAATTATCCATTGACCCAGTTATGGATTTTTTTTTCAAAAATTGGCGCACAGACAGGGCTGTATGAGCAGGTGCGTTATCGTGGTGGAAAAACCATTCACCCGACTGCCACAAATCGGCTTCTTCTGCAGCAATTAGTTGCGCAATATTTTCAAAACTTACAGGTATAAAGCCTGGTTAACTGTGTGACCCTGTGGAATAAAATATTAAAAAAAAATCGCCGAGCCCACAAAACAACTCCCATTATAATATTCACACAAGCAGAACGGAATCTTATTTAGCGACGAAAGTTGGCTCCTAGTGGCAAAACGTGGTACTACATAAACTCCGCCCACCACAACATCAGTTCTATTTCTATTGGATACCCCCTCGTATGTCAATAAACCCGCCTTTCAGCCCAAATTCAGTAAATTACTTTAAGCCAAATCCTAAAAAAATCTGTAAAATACATGCATGTTAACGAAGCTGCGCTAATATTTTTAATTCGTAATGGCAAGTCATTCTATACACTAGATAGTGCCGGATGATAAAAATAAACCCCTATTTTCAGAAAACTTTCTTAGTATATTACAGTAATTGAATACGACAAGACGAGTAATGTTGATGTTTCGCAAAAGAACATGCGGGAACATGCATAATATTGTTAATGGTAGGTATAATACTGTATAATGACACTACAAGTTGTTTGCATTCCGCTGAAGTGAACGTTCGAGAAATACGCCAAAAAAGTACATTTGTACAACAAAAGCGATGCAGCAAATGCGTGAGAGCGAAGATGAAAATTGCGCAATTAGAGTCATTTAAAAACATGATGAGTCATCCCGATCCAGTGGTAGCTGAGATTAAGGTTGTGGATATCACAATATTATTGAAATATTTTAGTAAAACTAATAAAATCCAGTAAAGGTCGACTACTATGACCATAGTCATGGTATTAATCTTTAATTTATATTTACTATATACTGAACCCACTTATTTATTTTTGTTTCATAAAAAAGTTAGTATATTTGAAACTGTTCCCGCAAATTGCAGGAAATCCACATCAAAATGTATGCATTAAAAATAGTTAAGATTACTAACAATAAATAAGGAATTTTAATAATATTTCTTAAAATGGCAAATTCCTAACCAAATTTCTATTTGTTTTTTTTTTCTATGAGTATTTGGAGTAGTTCTGAAAGTTTTTGTAATGCTATTTACAATATAGTTAGATGACTAATATTGTAAATAGCTGTTTGTTATAAAATTAGGTAAGTTATTGATATATAAATAGTAAGGGGCCCAGGACTGAACCCTGCGGAACTGCGACTAATACATCGAATGCATTAAGTGAAACACGGAAAATATACGGTATTGAACTATCATCATCATCATTAGGTCATCAGTCCTAAGACTGGTTGGACGCTAACCTCCAGCTTCTCCTATCTTGTGCTAACCTACGCATATCGCTAATTGTGCTACAACCTACATCCCTTACTATTTGCGAGCAGTAGTCTAATCTCGGCCTACCTCTGCCTTTCTTCACTCCTATTTCTGCCTCCAAAATATCGCGGACTATTCCCCCATGTCTCAGCAAGTGGCCTACCATTCTCTTCTCTTCTTTAAGTTTTTCCACATACTTCTTTTCTCGCCGACTTTCTCCAATACTTCTTCGTTTCTAACCCTATCAGTCCATGGTATTTTCATCATTCTTCGGTAACACCACATCTCAAAAGCTTCTAATTTCTTCCTACTTGCTTCCCCTACCGTCCAGGTTTCGCAGCCGTATAGTGCCGTGCTCCATACATATGTTTTCAAAAATCTCTTCCTTGTTTCTAAGTTTATTACCCCCGAGCATAAAAGTGCTTTCTTTTCGTTAAAAGCTACTCGACCCTGCGCTATTCTTTGTTTTATGTCTTTATCGCTTCTTCCATCCCAATTTATTTTACTTCCTAAATAAGTGAAGTCTTTAATTTCCTCCAACCTTTCATTATTAATTTGTACTTTCGTTTTTGCTCTGCTCTCGCGCCCTCTGCACACTAACACTTTAGTTTTGTTTTTATTCACCCTCATTCCGTATTCCTCTGTCAACACTGCCTCCATTTCGTTCAATGCTGATTCTAATTCCTCCTTACTAGATGCTAATACTGCTATATCATCCGCGAATCTCAGCATTTTTAGTTTCTGTCCCTGTACTTTAATCCCGAAATCCACTCTATCTTTTACCGCATTAATCGCCTCTTCGATGTACAGATTAAAAATTAGTGGTGGTAGCGTACATCCTTGTCTTACTCCTTTCCTAATACCTACTTCCCTTTTTTCCCCTTCTACTTCTATAACAGCAGTTTGCTCTTTGTATAGATTGTGTACTACTCCCCTATCTCTATACTTCATTCCCGCGCTCTTTAGTATCTCGAACATTTTTTCCCATCTTACGTTATCAAAAGCTTTTTCTAAATCTACAAATCCTATGTAAGCGTTCTTTCCTTTTTCTATTGTTTTCTCTAACATTACTCTTAGCGCCAGAATAGCTTCGCGAGTTCCCCTATTTCGCCTAAAGCCGAATTGGTCTTCTCCTAGTATTTCCTCCGCTCTATCTTCCATCCTCTTCTGCACTATTCTAGTTAAGATTTTTGACGCGTGGGAAGTTAGGCTAATCGTTCTAAAGTTCTCGCATTTGTCGGCTCCTCTCTTTTTCGGTATAGTAACGATAATGTTCCTCTTATAATCCTCCGGCATCTCGCCCGTTTCATATATGTATTTTACCAGTTCAAACATCCTATTTACTACTTTCTGTCCCGCACATTTCAAAATTTCCGCCTGTATTTTATCTACACCCGGCGCTCTATTATTCTTTAGCCCCCTTAGTGCTATTTCAAATTCCTCTCTCAATATAGGTTTTCCTACATCTTCCCTATCGATGCTAGATTCTTCCTCTAATATCTCTCCTAATTCCTGATCCTCGTATAAATTTCCTAAGTACTGCTTCCATCTATCCGCTTTCTCCTCTCTTCCGATCAGTATGTCCCCCGATTGACTCCTAACGTTTCTACTTATTGTTCCTATATCCCTGAAGTTCCTCTTAATTATTTTGTAAGCCTCATCGGTCTTACCTACTTGCAACTTTACTTCTACTTCTTTGCATTTATCCTCTATCCATTGTTCTTTCGCTTTTCTACATTTTCTATTGATTTCCCACTTTATTGACTTATAAGTTTTCAGTCCTTCTTCGTCTCGTCTGTTTTTGTAGCCTCGTCTCTTTTGCATTAAGTTTAAGATTTCGTCCGTTATCCAGGGCTTCCTAGCTTCCTTTTTATCGTGTCCTAAAACGTCCGTAGCCGCGGAAGCTAGACTATTCTTGATACCCTCCCACTCAGTTTCTGTGTTCTTGATTTCGTCCTTACTCGTTTTATTTATTAATTGATCTGTTTTATCCTGGAACTTATCTTTCATATTCTGATCCCTCAATATGTCTACATTTATACGTTTCTTATCCTTCCGGATTTTCAGATTTTTGAACTTTAATCTAGCTTTCATGACTACCAAGTTGTGGTCGCTGTCTACATCTGCTCCTGGATAACTCTTACAGTCTTTTACTTGATTTCTAAATCTCTTCCTAACCAGAATGTAGTCTATCTGATACCTGTCTATCCCTCCTGGCATTTTCCATGTGTACCGCCTCCTAACGTGATTCTTGAACAATGTGTTCGCGACTACCATCTTGTGCTTCTCACAGAATTCTATCAGTCTGCTACCTCTCTCTTTCTGTTTCCTATAAATTTTCCTATTGAACTATATAAATATGAAATAAAATATGATATAATATTATATACAACAAGGACAATTTCAATTAAAACGCTGGCGTTGTTTTGCTAATTAAGATTAAATTTTAAGTTTATTATAGAAACTAATGTATTAAATTTTCCAGGTCATCAGGGGATTTCAATTAAATATTCCTAATTCTAAAAAATGTTTAACCTAGATCAAGAAAATATTTAGCTAATATTATTTCGTAACTATTACTAAATACACTAACAATTCAGGTATATTATTTTGTGTCTGAAAATTATGCATGTAAGTAATGTCCCTATGAACTTCTTTAGTACATTAATGAATATTTACTTCTTTTACGAAGGATTTGCATACAGTGTTCCCTTCAACCACGTAACCACCCGATAGACTACAACCGCGAAAATCATCAGTCTACCAGACTGATTTATTTGCTCACCCCGTAAAAGTGCAGCATCCGACGCACGGAATCGAGATGATGTCTGGTTGAAGAGGATGTGAATGATGCATTGCACTTCTTCTGCTGCGGTGTTTTGCAGACTAGGCTAGATTGCTGGAAGTTAGGTTAGGTCAGTGACAGGCCGTCGCGTACCGGCGACGCGGCGAGCGCACACACGGACGGACAGACAGAGCCGGTCGACAAATCCATCCAGACACTCCGCATTCTAATCACCCTGTCATCGGTGCAAGTCACCGCCCTGTCAGACAACCTGTGCTGATTATCGGTTATTTATTTTATCTAGCCCGTTTTTATTAGTTGGCGAGCAAATTGGTGTACAGGGTGAGCGAAACTCTATGAATGTCTCAGCTCTGTTATAAGGAAGGGAAAAACGATAGAAAAAATCTGAAGAGAGGTTCTTAAATGGGATTGAGCAAGGTTCATTTTAAGCTGAATTTGCATATTTTTTCATATTTTGAAACTGGAGTAATGACGTCATCGAATTTTTTTTTCTAGAAACATACCTATATTTTGGCTTATTTATAAAGAGCTAATTTTTGTGAACCAATTTTGCAAAGAAAAAAATTGCTATCTTTCTCCATTAAAAAATCATAAGCAAATTTGTAAAAAAAAAGTATTATCAAAAATTCGCAATCGTCACGATTTAAACAAGTAGCCCTTGGAAACAAATTGCAAAGTCGCATATGTCAATAATTAATCTAATGGTTGACAAATATTGTTTTGTTGTCATTTGACTTTGAAAAATGTTCACGCACAACGAAAAAATCTATATGTTATTAGTTTATGGGGAATCTCAAAAAAACCCTAGAAGATCAGTTCAGTTATACGCCCAGAGATACCCCGAATGTGTTATTCCAAGCTTAAAAATGTTTGCAAGATTGGAATTCAATTTACGTGCAAATATCGAGGCACTTTCTACTCGAAAGAGAAGAGAAATTGTTAAAAGGGTCAATTCTGACAATAGTGTTGCCACTGTTTTGTAGTATTTTGAAAACCATCCAAGGAACTCAATTCGGCAAGCCTATCGTGAGTTCAATTTAAAATATAGCTCGGTACGAAAAATGTTGAAAGAAAATAGTAATCACGATTATAAAATTCATAACTTCGAACACTTGTCAGATCAACATCAACAACGAAGAATTGGTAAAGTCGGAGATCAATGACAATCGGTTTTTTCAGCATGTGTTGTGGATGGACGAAAGCCGTTTTATTAGTAACGGTAAACCGAATAAAAAAAAATGAACATTTTTGGGCTACTGAAAATCCACATTTTGTCAATCCGATTGAAAACCAAGTACACTCTAACGTTTTGTGTGGTATTATTAATGGACATTTGATTGGTCGATATTTTTACGAAAGAATTTTAAATAGTGAGGGATGTTTATAATTTATTCAAGAACAACTTCGTGTGGTTCTCGAAAATGTGTCATTACAGCTACGAGCAAACATATGTTTCCAGTATGACGGAGCTCCACCGTATAAAACAAGAATTGTCCAACAATATTTAAATGAAACTTACAGAGAAAATTGGATAGGTATAAATGGACCGATACAGTGGGTGCCTAAATCACCGGACTTGACCCCACTATACTTCTTCTTGTGGGGAACTTTGAAAATTAAAGTTTATAGAACACCATCTATTAACTTGAAATATTTAAAAGAAAAAAATCAGAGATGCTTGGTATGAACTATCTAGAGAAATGTTTTATTTCAGTGAGAAAAGTAAGGCGGAAATTGGATAAGTGTTTAGAAATAGGTGGTCACATTGAAAATTGGTTGTAGTGATTGCTTACATTCTTTGTTTCTTTCTGTGGTAATAGTTTGTAACATATTATGTGTTTTGTAATGTTAAATTAATAAATAATACTAATTAATAACGTTTAATTATTGACAGATGCGACTTTGCTATTTGTTTCCAAGGGCTACTTGTTTAAATCGTGGCGATTGCGAATTTTTGATAATACTTTTTTTTTACAAATTTGTTTATAATTTTACATTTTTTTTTACAAAATTTTTTCAGGAAAATTATCTCTTAAAATATGCTAATAGGTATGCTTTTGGGAAAAGATAATTCGATGGCGTCATTACCTCCAAACATCAGTTTCCAAACATGGAAGAATACGTAAGTTCGGCTTGAAATGGACCTTACTCAATCCCATTTAAGAACATCTTTTCAGATTTTTTTCTATCGCTTTTCCTTTTCTTATAATAGAGCTGAGACATCGAGTTTCGCTCACCCTGTACACCAATACGCAAATACTGGAATAGTTATGGAACTTGGGATTTTCGAGGTACTATAATATATAGATTTCTAGATAAAATTAACGCTTCTGCAAAACTTTTCATTATTTCTTATAATTTTTCGGAAGTTCTAAATATTTAAACATTTTATGTAAGTGGCCTAGGATATCCTCTGTCGCCACTGGTAAACAATTTCAGTTGTTTGACAGATTTAAAGTAACATTTTGTAATTGTTTGTTAATACTACACTTAACATTGTCTAAAGTGATTTGTAAAATATAATAAATTCAGTTACGCTAGTGATTTTTTCTTCAAATTTAATGTCATCAAGTGAATGAAATACTGTGTCTAGTACATTCAGAGTAGAAGAGATGATTCGTCGACGTAACTTAGAGAAAATGAAGCAGTAAAATCGGTAACTCTGGTTAAAGAGGGATGTAGCTAGCGATATGTGGCTAATTAGACAGGAGTTAGACAATCAACAATTAGTTGAACTGTTAAATGTTTCAATCAACTTGGGACTTACTGTAGAACCCCAGAACAATGTCGCAAGAAGTCTACAGATGCATGTCATGAGCAATATTTTATGCGTTGCGTTAAGGAACAGACATTCTACCAGTTTAGAGCTAACCAGAGTCGAAACAGCAACTCGAAATGTGGCAATCTCTGGAGGAAAGGTCAGAGGAATGAAGGAAGGTTAAACAGTAGAAAAGCTATTGCACTACTGCTGATCGAGAACATAGAAATACTAGACTGCGTTTTGCAAGAGAACACGTAAATTGGACTATTGATGACTGAAGCTACTTTTGTTTTCAAACGAAACAGGAGTAAGTCTTATTCACCACATGGACGTAAACGAGTCTGGTGAAGGCCAGAAGACAGGTTTGTTGTCTGCAATATTTCTCCGAGACTCCGAGGATCCCAATTTTTTTGGTGGATCAATAATGTTCTGAGGCGGAATTTGTTTCCATGGTCGCACGGATTTGAATCCTATACGGGGGAAATCCATAAATCCATGAATGCACATTTCTATACACAATACCTCATAGAAGAATATGCGATGCCATTTGCCCCGTTTATCGGGGACAATTTAATTTTTATTCAGGATAACACTTGGCCCCACGTTGCTGGAGAGGTGTTGGACTATCTTCGAACTATCGACTGGCCACCAAGAAACCGAGATATGAACTGCATCGAGGGAATGTACTAAAAAATCAGTTAGTCGCCACATACTTGCCCCTATGACTCTTGGAGAACTCGATGAAGTTGTTCTTCTCAAATGGGAGAATATTCCTCAGGAAACCAATCACCACTTGATCAATAACATTCCCAGATGAATGGAAGCAGTAATAATAAGAGGTAGAAGAGGATCTACATGCTACTGAATTAAAATTTTTACGATTTAATTTCACCTCTATTTTTCCACATCAAAGGAAAAAGTGTATATTATTATTTAGCATTATTTACTTTATTTTATTTTAATTATTATGAAGACGCGAAGGTGATCTCTCCGATACGCTGAAGAAACGAGGGACCTAATTATTAAAAACATACTAAATAGAATACAAGTTTTTAAAATAAAAGATAGTACAAGTGAAGCAAGAACTATACAATATAGATTACCACAAGGTACTTGCTAATTTATATTTATTATATATATGAGCAATCTCTTTAATTTGAACATCAGTGCTGATATCATTTCTTTCGTTGATTACTCTGCTATATTTTTTAACATCTTCTTGGCAATATGTATATAATGCAGCCAGTCACGATTTAAAAAAAGTCTGGCTTGTCCACCATTTACAATATATGAAATCTTTGATTCAACCATTGTCGACTGGGAGCCATATTAGGCATTTTTTAAATATATACAATAGAATACAATATTTTTAATCAGCATGCTTCGTGTCCGCATATCCAGATTTTCAATACGTTTTGATTAAGCGTTTCTGAATAACAAATCCCCCAAAACAAAAGTATATTTCCCTAATTATTACTATGTACTCTACCTAATTCATATTTTAGAAATCGCAACTAGTTACTAGTTTAACGTTTCTTTAAAGAAATCATTATTGTATGTATATTTAAAGGACATTGGCGATAGGGGTTGCAGTTTTTATACTTCTTTTTTTGTGTTCTATAACACCTTAATTTTGTTTGTAAATTAGTTACTAATATGATATAGTAGATGCGACAATTACTTTATGTGGTTCTGTGAATTAGTGTAGTACGATAGAAAAATGTAAAATAATTGACAATAATTGCGATGAAATATGCTACAAAGAAATACAATAAATGAGAATTGCTAAATAATTACTGTAAAGATTTTTATGATGAAAATGTTTTATTGTATGTAAGAAAAATATTTTTTTACAAATTATTACTACTTAGTATGTTGGGCTAATGGTTACACACGATGTGACTGGTTTCTGCAGACAGACAGACCAGCCGCGTCCAAAGAAAAAAGTCAAAAAACAGATGAAGTGCAGCCTTTTCATGCAGTCCAGCCAGCAGCAGCAGACAGAGACGGGTTTTTGCTCGACGGCTTTATTCCAGGCCAGATCGTAAATGTGTTGTGTGAAATTTAAGATCTCTTGGAGGCAATTTTTCAGAAGAATCAAATCGACCAATGTTATCGAGAACTAAGGTTATTTACGTTGTTTTGTGTTGTGTTATACATTAACAATGTTGCCGATATAGTATTATATAGTATTTAATATATGCCGATATAGTATTTAATGCTATAAATGAGGAATATTTATTGAAATATAATTTATATTCACGCTTTAACATCGTTATATTAACCGCATTTAAAAAATTTTAAAATTTTGACAAATGATTCTATGATGTAGTAAATATAACTTTGAAGTTTAGTTGAGGTACAGATACATTAATAGAACGTGTTATGTAGTAAATATAAATTTTAGGTTATTTTTCGAACTACATCATGGTAGTGAGTTACTGATCTTCATTTGAGGAAACATGTTCTACAACCAGTCTTTCTTCCATTTTTCAGGACATCACCCGATGCTATGTTTCAGCCAGATAGTACCCAATCTCACGTGGCAGGTAACATTAGATTTCCTGAATTTTTCTAAAACCTGTCCACCTAATGAGATCTGCAATGCTGAACATATATGAGGTACCACGGGGTGGAAGCAGTTAAATCTACTCTACTCTTTACGAATTCTAAAAGGCTCTTCAAAATAAAGTTCGAGTTGCTTGGTATGAGATATTTTAAGAAATATATCATTACACTCGATCTATTTTCCTACAAGTTGACAAATGTATGAGGTGTGATCAAAAACATATGGTGAATAATCTTATTATTATTAAAGTAATAAACTTACTTCAAATTTGAACGTATCTCCTTCAAAGTACTGTCCTTGGGTAGTAATACAATTATCCCAACGTCGTTTCCATGATTGAAAGCATTTCTAGAAGGCTTCTTTCCGAATGGCCGACAGCTGCTCCGTCGTAGCTCTCTCAATGTTGGGAATGGTGCAAAACCGTTTTACTTTTAGCGCCGCTTCGATTTTTGGAAAGAAATAGAAGTCGCATGATGCTAAATCCGGAGAGTAAGGCGGATGTAGACAGATAGGAATCTTTCTTTCAGCCAAATACTCGCGGATCAGAAGCGAGGTGTGTCACGGCGTGTTGTCGTAATGAAGGAGGAATCCATTGGCCCATTTTTCTGGTCTGTTTCTCCGTACATCATTCTCTCGAATAGCCAATCGCGTGTTTGAACGAATCATTTTTTTCACCTTTGGAATGTTTTCGTCTGTTATTGACGTCGAAAGACGTCCCGATCGCTGCTCGTCTCAACCGACCCATTTTCGCTTTTAAATCTCTCATACCATCTTTGGACAGTCTTCGGAGTCACTACGTTATCACCATACACTGATTTTACCATCTAATGGGATTCTTTGCCAATTTTTTGCTACTTAAAGTAAGACTTAATGTTAATGCGTTGTTCAAAATCCATGATGCGTGACACGGTCCTCACTCTTCCGGCTCTGGAATCCAACTGACAATTTACAACTTGTTCAAACGTGACACTGACTTTCTTCATATAGATGTAGCGTGAGCATTTTCTGCTATAAAATGTTTTTCACCGTATTTCTTCGTCAGACTTCGTATGACCTTAAGAGGGCTTCAACTGATTATGTAACTTTACTCTGTAGTTCTCAAGTGTTTTCACCCCGAATAGTATTCTATGTTCTCTTAGTATATCAAGACATATATAAAATGCCGACCGAATTAAACCGTGTTTACTGGGTGTTGCATATTACTTGTTACTGAGTATATATTTCAAAATATAAATATTTTAAAGAATTGTCTGATAAGGTCTTTATCAAATTTATTCCATAAGACGTAAAAAAGTCAATATATAGTATCGTTATCACTAAAGCCTGAATTTGAAGATCGCCGTGGTTTCTGCCACCAGCCTGGGGGAGTACATGTAGATTGCCGCACCTGCTCTGTGTGTGCATCAGCCAGCAGTAAACTGCAGCTCAGTGCACTCCAAAGGGCATAATTAAAAAACAATATTTCCTTGAATTGCTGCTTTTGCTGCTTCTCGTCCAGTCGGCGACCTGAGATGCACTCAGCCCGTGCACTTACACCACCCGCTTGAGACAACCGGCTCGTCTCAAAATCGACAACGTTGTTTTCATCGTTTAATAGCAGCATGGATGTCATTCTACTTTCCAAATTGTCATAGGACGTTATCAGATCCTCGGACTTTTCCAACGTCAAAAAATATATGCGGTGTGTCCTAAATTTATATAGCTTTTCTTAACTTGGTGTTTTTGTAATAAGACTAAAAGTATATTATCAATTTAGATTCCATTGTTTCCGCGCTAACTGCATGGTTTAAGATAATTGCATTAAATATACAGTGCCATCCAAAAATTTTGCATTATACGGAGCTTTTTATTATTTTCTTTAGTGAAAAGAATAATGCGACACTTAGTGCTTATCAAACGACTGATAGAAATGGTCTGGATAGACTGGACTAAAGACAAGATCTTTGACATGATATTAATTTTTAATAAAATACATGATAAAATAACTTAAAACTTATTTTAGGTTCGTATGTTCCCAAACATAATCGTTTGCACTCTATATTAGTGGATATTATTAGTATTATGCTCGACTTTGGAAAATTACTAGAATTATCACAATTCTGCATCAATATAATTTTCATTTGTTTTTGTTATCTAAAGTTATATCTCTACGTAGATGTCAAAAAATACTTCTCGAAAATATGATGAGTTTTCTGATTTCAATTTTAAAAAATGCTCTGGGTGTAAGTACATTGAAAGTTTCTAAGAAGACTTGAAAAAACACAACATTTTCTGAATTTTCATATTACGTATATTACTTTTATGAGCAACATTTTCTAGTATATTTTTCAAAGATGGAAAAAATTGAGGTTTTGGAATTGTCGGTAGGTAGTAGAATTTCAAATATGATACTGTAAGTGACATTAAAACTGTAGGCAAATTTTTCTTAGCGTTTGCGTCGTAACAAGTCATGCTATAATTTTTCGATTAAATAATCATTCAATTATATATCGACGATAAAAAATTATGTGGTCTTTCTGGACGACTTTAGATAGCCATAACAAAATCGAGAACCAGTAGTAATTTCAATCGATGATCAACACCCAGTTAGGGCAACAAATAAGGAATACAAAGAAACAAATTAATCAGAATATTACTAAAATTTTATAATAATTTGTTGATACACTTTGAAACATTTATATAAAATGTACGAATTTAATGACATTCACAGCATGTTTTAAAAAATTAAGAAATCGTACGAATTGAATTAACAAAAATTCTTAACGATATCCTTAATGTCCTTTTAAAAGAAAGGGTGATGGTGACTACTAGACTGTATGTTAATAAAACGGTTTTGAGATTCCTATATTCCACAAACAAGCCCATTGTTAATATATTTTTTATTTTAATGTTAATTCAATTCAAATTTGTTATGATGTTGATAATGTTTTTTTAGAAAAGTCTAATCAGTAAAATTACTTGCAAATGTAAAAAATATATACATTATATGTATTACTACATTAACCCGTTTGCAAAGAGATGCTAGCCCTATTCTAATAAAGTAATTTTTGGACAATTCAACGCATGAGAGCCCATTTGAAACGTAACCAGAGATTGAGAATCCTCCAGAAGCATGCAACTGAAGTAAGAGAGAAATTTTAATCCATCAAAGCTATCTGACACCAGGGGCGGCTGGTGTATAGGTGCTGCAGAGCTGCAGAACTGCCAAAAAAATTAGATATTTGTATATTTTCGCGACATAATAATTACTAAAATTTATTAATAAAATAATTTGGTTAGTTGGTGCAGCTAACCAAATTATTGCGTTAAAGTCGCATTCTGTCCGCCGTCCTCTATTGAGTAGTAGACCAGATGAATTATCTGGGTCTCTACGCGAGCGCGTCGCGGTACATTGAACTGGGCCACACGAGGTACTTCTCAGCACGGCTCGGCACACCCGTCCTCCCCCTTAACTCCCGCGACAATCCACACTTGGCGCTCGTAAATGCGCGAATTTACACGGTCAGTGAGCTATATTTTTTCCAGCTAAGACAACATCAGTGAATGTTTACTCCTTCCTACTCCTTGTACAGTAGGCGGGCGTAAATCGTACCTATTTCGTATTTCGTGTTTATTTGAGATTTTAAATACTGTTTTGTGAATTTGTGTAGTGATTTATTGTACTAATTATTAATATTTATATACCGTGATAGTGACAATGGATTTAGTTTATAATTTAGTTCATGTGAAGTAATTTTTTAAATACTCTTATGAAGAAAAAATTGATTTAAAAAACAATGGTAGGCCATTGCCCGATATTGTTATTGAGATTGCAGGTGTTAGCCGCGGAAAAGCATATCAACGTCAATTTAATAGAGACATTTATTCGAGGAACAATTGGATTTGTGAGTGCAACAAAAAAATGCATTATTTTGTTTTCCTTGTTTACTTTTTGGCGGTGATGAAGCATGGACGGAGGTAGGGGTGACAGATTTGGTACACTTAACTGAAGAAATAAAAAAGCACGACAACTCCAAAAGCCATTTACATAATACAATGGAATAGCTTTGTTAGGAACAACTAATATTAAAGCGCAGCTAGATTCAGCTTATTGGATAAACGTGCAAAAGCATAATGATAATGTGACAAAAAAGAGATACGTTTTGTCGAAAATTATAAACTGCATAAAGTTTTCTGGGGCCTTTGAACTGGCGCTGCGAGGATATGACGAAGCTGAAACAAAACTTCATTTTTGGCAGTTATGGCAGACGAAACAACTGATGTATCTGCAAGAACTCAGTTAGTGGTAGTTTTAAGATATATTCTCGATGGTGAACCGATTGAACGTTTTTGGACATACCTGAAACCTACAAAATGTGACGCTGAAACTCTTTCGGAAAATATTTTAAGTGTTATAGACCCTCTAGTAGAAAATTCACCTTACAAGCCTTTTCTCTTAACCAAAGAATATGACGGCAAACATGAATGTCCTTCAAAAAGGTATTAAATTCCAAAAATTTTTCTTGTGAAAGTCTATATTTTTGTATAAACGGATTTTACATAAAAATTTTGAAGTATCAGGAAAACGCGTGACCTTGAAAATTTTCAAAATTTTCGTCTGCGGCGCAATTTTTTTGCAGTCCCTACGGCGCCAGTAGTTTGGATACGTTTGAAATTTGCACCCGGGCGGCCAATACCCTAAGATCGGCCCTCTGCAGAACACCCGTTTCATTTCAACACGAGCCACCACTGTCTGACACCGAAAATAGCTACTTAGTGCTTCTATTACGGCTAACACGAGTTAAAGAATTGAAAAATTGTGCGAGTTGAATTTATCATTAGCGCGAAAAGGCGGACGTGTGGCCGCCTAGAGTTGCATTTTTCTCTGGCAGGAAGTTCTGGTTGAAAAGTGAAAACTTCCGAGCAGTTGCTTTATCAAGCCATATATTAGGGGTTGCAGGCAGCCTCCGACTCGGGAGGAACAATAAAACCGAGCAGGGACATAAATTACTCAGGCCGGCTTATAAATCACACCGTCGAGCGATGATGATACTGAGCGAGCGAGAAATGCCGAAACAGTTCTGGACGAAAAATGTGTCCACCAGTGGAGGTTAGTTTAATACAGAATTTAAGGGGGTATTCTGACCTAGAGGCAAAAATTTTGGACGTTTTATCGAGCTCGATAAAAAAAGAAACCAAAAAAATGTTTACTAATCATTTTCACTTTTCCGCATTCCGGAAAAGTAATGTAATTCTGTAAAGACAAATTGAAAAAAAATTTTTTGGGGTTATTTTTCGTTTTTCGACCTAAAAACAAAAAAATGGTTTTTAATTTTTTTTGCTGTGTGTGTGTCGTTGTCGTCAGCACTTTAAACTTGTTAGCACGATAACTCAACTAAATCGTGTCGGATCGATCGGGCTTTGACTGATTCTGATAGGGGACGTCTCCCAGATGACATCTATTGATTTTGAGGTGGATAGAATACCATGTACTTGGGTCATGAGAAAGCACAATGGTGGACTATTTGAGAATTTTTATTTTGTTAGTAGGATCACTCAATTAAATCGTGTCGGATCGATCGGGTTTCGATTGATTCTGATTAGGGACGTCTACTAAACGACATCTATTGATTTTGAGGTGGATGGGACACACCCCACCTTGTCCATGGATTATGAGAAAGCACGATGGTGAACTATTTGAAAAAAGTAAAACTGTCGCATAAAATACATATTCTGCATTTATGTGTTGGTTTATTTTTTCTCGGCCACTCAATTTCGAGATAGAGATGTTCGACGTGCGGAAAAGTCCGTTTAAAGGTTTTAAAACTGTTTATTTTACATATTTATTGATATCTTGAAAATATAGAAAAACATTTTTGAAAAGAAAAATTAAAATTAAATACATTTTAAGCTCGTGAAGTTGTGAGTAAAAAAAAGGGATGTGCTAGTTGACACGATTGCAACTCTTCTGGTCATCTGAAACAAAATAAAAATAGATTCTTAATTAGTAAGAATGTCGTTATAGCCCCTACCTAGAAATAAAGGAAATGGATTTTTTTTCGCAAAATGGCGGCTGTCTGAAATCATTTGTAGACAGTTTTTTCATAATTTTTAATTATTTAAAATAGTAAAAAAATTATTTTGATACAAAAATAGATAGGGGCGATAGAATGTTATATATTGAAGGTTGGTACAAAATTTGAGAAACATGAGATATCATGTCAATCATGTTGAAAAAAGTAAGTTTGAGAAAAAAGCGATTAAACTGTGAGCAGCGTACGTACACGTCTACATTGCGAAGACTGAAGTTAACTGAGCTAAATTGAACACAGAACATGAAAAGTTTTCAAAAAAATACGTTACTGCGACCTTCGGTCAAACTATTTTTAAGTGTTTTGGGTAGCCTGGTGTTCGGGCATTGTTCACCGTCTATTGTCCGATTTGCTCCACCGTGATGGGCTTAGTTGCTGCGTCATTAAAATAGCTATAACTCCATAAATTATTGTAATTTTGAAATTTCGAGGCTGTATTCTTAAAGGTTTAAACTTTAAGAATATGCAAAAAAAAACGAATTTTTTAAAAATTCTAGACTAGAGTACCCCCGTAATAGAGTTCGTTTACTACAAAAATTATAAGAAATACGAAAAAAGGCCAATTTAATTATACTGACAAAATAATATTGAGAGTACAATTACATAAATACAGTATGAAATACTGATTAGAAAGTAAAGTTAAGAACAACATATAAAAAGGGAACCAGTTCTCTACAAGCGCCAATTATACGTTACTCCACTATTTAAATCAGTTTTAATTACCTCTTGATGATGTCAACTTAGTTGGTGAAACGAGAGTCAAGTAACGTCTAATCTTTTGCTATTCGTGGAAATCATGCTCTCCAATTTCTGATGTGCTATCGAATATTCCGGCCCTTTCCCAGGAACAACATTAAGCAAAATATGCTAAAATTTAATTGATCAATTAAAACAGCAAGTATACAAGGCGATTCTTTAGTTTAGTTATACCTGATATACAATTACAACAAACATTTTTTCAATATCATTATTATCATTGAAATAGTGAACTTCATATAGTAAGAAATAACTTCATATATAACTTCACGCATTGAGAATGTCTGGAATAATAACATAATCTACTGGATCAAATATCTACTCGACTGCATTATGCTTACATCTTTCATTACATTAGTTGCAGATACTATTGCAGAATGTCATCGTTTTCATACGAAATTTAGAATTTAGATTAAAACATTAATTCTTACATCAAAAATCAATTTTGTGAGGGTGCGGTGAAGATATAATAAAAGTATGTGTGTTACGAATAGTCACATTCATCTAATTTTCTTTTCATTAGAAAAAAATGTCAAACTTAGCAGATTATCCTTCATATTATTAATAAACTACTGTCGATATACAAGACGCCTGAGGTGGTTGCCAGCAAAAGCAGACTACTGTTATACAGTTATCCTAATAGTTGGTTTAAAATTGCACTTTAAAACTGTTCTGTCTGATAACAAAAGAAAGTAAAAAAAATATCAGGGAAACATAATGAAATAATAAATTTCCTACTACATACTCGTATGAAGATATTCGTCCGTAATATAAGAATATGATCTGCTAATTAAAGCGAAGATATCCTTCAAGATATACTTTCAATGACAATGTTGACAAAAAACTACTGCTATCTACATCGCTCTCTTGTTCTTAAAAGTTTTTTTTTGCAATGTTTTACATTGCAAGTATCTTAAAGTATTTAAAACGTGTTTTTAAGTTCAAGCTTTCAAAACGAGTGTTCAAGTTTTTATAGCAGGACTTTAGGAATTCCTAAAAGGGTATAATGGTATATCATCGAAGAAAAGTATATGGCCTTATTGTCTAATATATCTCATTTTGTTGATACATGCTGTTAAATTTGAAATAAAAAGAGGTTAGACACAAGAAAATGTATATTCTTATTATATATGTAGTAGAGATTCTGTCATTTATGCATTTAAATAGGAACATGGTGAAATTTTTGTTAAATTCCTGTTCAGAATAAATTAACATTACATCACTGTCAATTCCAGTTATAGAATTTCGCCGATCATAAACTATGTATTTTTATTATTCTTATTCTTTAAGTGATTTCTCTAAGTTATTTATTTATTAGTATACTTTTATTGTAGACATATGTATAGTACTATTGCAATACATAATTTATTTTTGTTTAGTAATTTGTTAATAAAGTTGGTGTCACATTTGCATTAATGCACATCAGATGCATACTTGTTGATATAGCAAAAGTTTTAAATGGAAAATATGGAACAAATCAATTTGACGTTATTTACATTATTTATTATTTTATTGCTGCGATTTTTAGGAGAAATAAATATTTTCTATTCAATTTTCGAGATCGAACTAGACCATTTTAGGCTTAATCTTTATTATATATAACTAGCTGGTACCCGGTGCGCGTTGTTACGCTCCAAAAATGAAGTAAGCCACCGGACCGATGCGGGTGGCATTACGCCCAAGTTAGTTCTCTTGACGAATATTAGTTGTGGTCAAAGTTTCATAATGGTCAGTTGGAAGTACGTCAATCATCAGTTGAAAGGGACACTTTAATTTCCATTTATGTAATAACTTTACCTTCCATCATAAACAATGCTTTTGTTAAAATCTAACACCCCGTATAAATATACACTGAGAAATTTATATTTCATTTGTTTCTTTATAAATGAAATTGCGAAAACAAACAACTATTTTTGGCAAATATGTCATTCGACATTCGGTAAGAAATCCGATCTGGCACCGGATCCTCCGCCAAATTCTCGACAATTTCTGGATTTCCTGTATTTGACTTTTATTTCCCTAAAACAGTATTACAAAAAACTTCCATAGTTCGGTGTACTCCGAATCAAAGAAATTACACAACATTTATTTGTAAGGAATATACTGTTAGTGAGGCAGGGAGTATTTTACTCTCATTGATATTTTAAAACAGCGTTACTTAAAACTATACCATCTATAATTGATTTAATATAAAATACGAATACATTTGCTACCTCCTATTATCATTTTAATGAAACGATATACTGCGCATAGTTTTACTAATACGAGTAGACAAATCCATAATTTCAAAATGTGTTTCAAAAGGAGCTTGTTTAAACATGATTTTTACTTAAAAAAAAGTATTTGCACAAACGTTACACCCGAAGAGAGTCTCGAAAGCAAATAGATTATATCACAAGATGGGAACTCTCCGGCTTATGTAAACCGCAGACATGTTTCTGTTGAAGAATCTACTTCGGAGTTGAAGGACAGCGTGAAGGATTACCTACAACGTCCTTCAGCTGCGGTAGCGGCGGGACGGGCTGCGGCTGGATGCTTTCATCAAGTGGTCTGGTCTGGAAATGCTGCGACTTGACTCTGATGTTTTTCGTGGTGACGGCGACAGAAAAACAATAGGCCAGTCTATAATAAGACATGACAAAAAATTGATAGTGCATTATCTTAACGACCATCAGTATGTTTACCACAGACCAGACCGACAGCTGGCTTCTACGTGTAGTCTATATGTTGTGAAAGCAAATACCGTGCCATTTTTTTGAAATAGTATGATATATAAGTAGTTAATTAATTAAACGTAGGTGTTTAAATAGCTTTCCAGTTTAAAAATGTTAGTTAATGTATCTGAAATTAGTGACAAAATCGACTAAAAAAGAGAACAGTAAATAATTGAATAAGAGAGACAACAACGTAACACTTTCTCCCTTATGGTATAGATACATTGTTAAAATCATCAAAACACGTAACAATAGATTGTTTTACTACTTGCCGTTATATTCTACTCTTTGTTGATGAGAAATTTGTGGCGCTTGTTCGCCGATCGCTGGCCCTGAACGAAAACCGAATACTATTATTATTTTCACACTATTTTACGTCGTAAAATGTAAAATTAATAAGTAATTTTATTATTTCTTTAAACTCTAAAATATGTCTAACGATACCGATGAAAGCACCAAGTACTATTATTCGAAAGTATTTTTAACAGAATATGAATATATTATATTGTGTATATATACTCGATAATATAAATGATCTTTCAGTCAGCAAATAATTATAATTTAGTAAATAAAAATAATTTAGGCTCCTTATCAGTAAATAATAAATTAGAAAAAGTTGACAAAACACAAAAAAGTGGTTTTTATGAAATAGGATGTAATGACTGTGACGCTATTTATATCGGTCAATCAGGTAGTTCTATAAAGGCAGAAGATTAGATTTATTAAACGTATTAGAAGTAAAAAAGTAATGTTTAAGAAAAAATTAATGACCAATGATTAAACAGATTTTGGAATTTCGCCAATAATAAATGCAGCCACAGTATAAAATCACCAGATGTTGTTATCTACCTATATAGACTGAATTTTATTCTGATTGTTTTTAGTAAAAGTCAGTTACTCTTTGAGAATGGCATAAAAGTCCAAAAAATTGATAGAAATATAGTTTTCAATTTCTGTGAAACCTACCAAGTGTTTTCTTTCATTTACTAGTCAAAAATTTTTCATCAAGTGCCCAGCGACCTCTCCATTTCTACTTAATAAATAAACATAAACCTAACGGGAATCAAATATTTCAATTACACTGAAGATGGATCTAAATATAGTCTGAAGTATTGTAATATTTCAAGCCGTGAAATCCTTCCTTGTGAAATTGAAAACGTCCAAGTCTGAAGTGATTAATTGAAGTCAAGAACTTTTTTGAGTCCTCAACTTGAAACAGAGATTTGTGATACGTAACCACGCGGTGTGTTTGCAACATCTATCCAACAATTACAAGACAGTACGTTATCTTTAACAGAAACACTTTCTGTCGATGATATCTTAAAGGTATGCCTAGAAAACTTGACAGTATATAAATAAATTAATTGGTATATAAATAAACGCTCCCCCTAACATGTATTTTCACCATATCGCAGAAATTTGAGGAAATGGAATCAATATTAATGCGGCACTGTACGGCACTACTTTATAGTGTGATTTACCTTCACATTCACACTTCAACTATAAAATGTACGTACATTTGAATCATTTTTATTTAAATGTATCTTATCTGTCCTTGTATACGTTGCTGAGGTGCGGCGAAACGTACAGGTCTAATAATAATTGCAGCCATCGAGTTAAATGATTTTGTCTTGATAAAAAAGATTTAATGCATATAGTCCCGAACGTTCGCACAAATAAAGCTAGGAGCTGTACTCCCTCACGTGATGATGAGGTTTGGCGTTTTCTATATGTTCATTGTTATTATAATTGGTCACGTACGGCCTAGCTTTAATAAGGCGTTTTATTTAGTATCTCACTTATGTATGTGGATTCGTAATACCTGTGCTATTTAAATTTTAAAAATAGATTGTGAATTTCAAAGATATTTCATGTTATAACTTTTTGTGAATATATAGGGTGGTCCAACCATAATGCACGATGTTAATTGTGAGTCACACCTTAACGTCAAGTTTTTTGCCCAACTTAATTTGACATTTCTTTGTTTCAGTGTTTGACAAATTCAACCATGGAGAGGTACACAATTGAGCAGCGCGTTAAGATTGTTGAAGCCTTTTACGAAAATGGGCGTTCAAATCAAAATGCATTTCGTGAACTTCGTGACTTTTTTGGTCATAATCGACCAAATGTGTCCACAATCGGGAGAATTGTGCGCAAATTTCAGCAAACCGGGTCTGTAGGAAATGTGAAAACACCTGTGCGTGCTCGCCCAGTTCGTTCTGCGGAAAACATTGCTGTTGTTCGCGATAGTGTAGCAGAAGAGCCGATTTGAATTTACACGCTTACAAGGTTCAATTGACTCCAGAGCTGAAGCCTACTGACCATTTCAAGCGTCATCAATACGCCGAATGGTTGGTTGAACAGACAGAAGTGAATGGTGACTTTACAAAGAAAATCATCTTCAGCGACGAGGCACACTTTCACCTCAGTGGATTCGTTAACAAGCAGAATTGCCGCATTTGGGCAAACGAGAATCCACGAGTGATTGTTGAAAAGCCGATGCATCCACAAAGAGTGACTGTTTGGTGCGGTTTATGGGCTGGCGGCGTCATCGGGCCGTACTTCTTCGAAAATGAGGTCGGCCAAGCAGTTACCGTGAATGGTGTTCGCTATCGCGAGATGATAACGAACTTCTTGTGGCCAGAAATTAAGGATATGGACCTGGACGATATGTGGTTCCAACAGGATGGTGCCACTTGCCACACAGCCAACGAAACAATGGCACTTTTGCGCGAGAAATTCAATGACCGTGTTACCTCACGTCGTGGCGATGTTAATTGGCCGCCACGATCATGTGATTTGACACCGCTGGACTTCTTTCTTTGGGGATATTTAAAAGAAAAAGTGTACGTCAATAAGCCAAGAACAATTCAAGAGCTAAAAGATGAGATAATTCGGCACATTAACGACATTGAACCTCAATTATGTCTCAGAGTCATTGAAAATATGGACCATCGGATAGAGGTATGCCACCGAAGCCGTGGCGAGCATTTGGCCGATATTTTGTTTCACACATAATTGTCTATGATCCTTCTATCATAATAAAAAATATTAAGATAATTCTCTGAAAACTTTTTGCTTTATTTACAATTAACATCGTGCGATTTGGTTCAACCACCTTTTACAATGAGATCACGTACTACAGGTACTATGATTTAAATCTCCGAAAAAATAAAAGTAATAATGTGAAGTTTCACTGAAGCGTTAATTTTGTCCAGGGGTTTATATGACAACAATATCATAAGTATATGTGTAGGTATATAATAATGAACGTATTAAGGGGCCACGTCAGTTTTCAGCGCCGTTTTTTCAATGAATTTTAAGAATTTTTATCTCAGCAACTAATAAAGATAACAATTTACGATTTATTGTGCATAAAAATGTACACATTGGTATTTAAAGAAAAGTTGTTATGAAGCTGAAATCCCCCCCCCCCCCCCCCCTCAGTTCTGTGAATTCTGCCATTTTCGATCGTACCATACTCATGGTTCATAGGATTGGCAACATTCGGTTCATATGAAAGTAAAAAATGATACGAGATTTTAAAGTGTATGAGAATGCGCATCGTTTGACATGGGTATTTCTATAATTTCGAATTTATGACAAAATGGCGAACACCCAAAATTGACATACCGTTTTATTTAAAAAAAATTCACTTGCAGGTGTGGCTAAAAAAATAAAAAAAAATTGATATATCAAAAAAGCCCACGTCAAACGACGCGGAATTTGATAAGCCTTAAAATAAAAAAAAAAAGAGAGAAAATCGAATTATTCTGTATTGAGATATCTTAGGAACCGCCTTGACAAACATGGTTTCGAAAAAAACGCTTTTAAAGTTTTGGAATCATTTTAAACTGTATAAAGTTATAATTCATTTCATCACTTATTTTTATGGCTAGGTTCAGGTAGACTGTTCCGTTTATCGGCAGGATAAATTAGTTTTTTATTTGGCAAATACGAATGGCGATTACATGAATAGTACACTCATTTTAACAAATTTTATCACATCTTAAATCTTAAAAAAACGTCATACACACTGTCTGTAGACAAAATGTCTACACAAAAACCGAATGCGACTGAATTTATGAGCGAGTCTATACATGTCTGTGCTTGCACGCGACCACTTGGACCGCGCTTTCTAAACAATGCCATAACCAAGTCATTTTTGTGAATTTCGTTAAGTGGCTTGGGAATATATTCTCAAGTTATTAACCTTTGAAAATATGTGAAAAATGGAAAATAGATTTTTTTAGCCGACAAAACTGACGTGCCCTTAAGTATATTATAATGAAAATAGACTATAAACTGGCTGAAAATAAAAAAAATTAATGTAGTAATACCGAGACTGTGCAGTTTAAAATAGGACAGTTGACATTTTTAATATAACTAGAATTATAGTGAAATTTTATTCTTTACCTGAAAAATTTTATTCTTTAAGTCAGTAGGTATAAACATTTGTTAGTAGCGCGAGAGTGTCAGAGTGTTGTAAGCAGTAGCGGATTGCGGGTTAAAAAAATAGGTGAAGAGTTAGGATGTGTAAACAGTTATAAAAAAGTAGATTAATTTTTCTTAAGATTTACTTATAGCCAAGCTTATAGCTATCTAATTTTTGTACACCAAATCAATTCTTAGATCGTTTAGTGAGGCGTAGTTATTTAATATATCTTCATAAAATGGCTGATCCTTCTTTAGTCCTAGCAGAAATTCTTTCTCGATAGAAACAGTTGCCAAAGATTCCTTCTTGGGAAATGATATTTCTTGAATAGGTTTTTATACGCTTAAGACACGAAGAACCTCGTTCCACTGACGCACTCGTTGATGGAATAGATAAAATTATACAAAACAGTTTGTAAGCTTCTGTAAAAATGTTTTTGTATTCATTCTGAGTAGTTCATGCAGTGGTATAGCTCTGTAACTTTCATCACTATATCACAGGCAAAATTCGTGTTTTAAATCGTTGATGTAAATATATTTCCATAAAATTGTTCCAAATTTTCAAAAGCGTTAGAAGGGAAACACGAGCTATATTGTTCAAATTTAGCAGTATCAGCGAGACAAACAAATTTCAACTTTTCACCAACCTGACGTCTATTTCCATTAACGTATGGTCCAATGTTTCATAAAAAGGTTCCTTATATCTTGTACTAATGGCTTCGTTATAAGACCAGCGTATTGTCGTTTTGTTGCGATTCCATCATTCTACTTGTTTTATTAAAAATTGCCTTTAAAAAGTCGTCATTTCTCTTTTTGTTTAATATTTCACGTGTCTGTTTTATTTGATGCACGTAAAATTAATATTTAATGAATCTCTTTGTAGGACATATAGACATAAAGAATATCTGGGCAGAATCGGTATGTTTATATAATGCCTTCGTAATATTTAAAATATCTACAAATCCATTCCTGTTCCGAACCAATTGTTTATTAGAAAATAGTAAACAGGACCAGCAATATAGTTTTTTAATATTGGGCTGCTACATAACCATTTATAATTTGTGAACCAAGCAGATTTGAAATTTACGTTATAAGATTTACCAGATTTCTTAATCTCTTTTTTGGCGAATATTCATAAAATAGTCGTAGGTCTTCCTTCCAGTAGAACGTCTCTTTTATATTCGTCTTTTCAGCGACAGAACGGCGTTTCCAACAAATTATAAATAATATCGTTAATTGGATTCATTATAAATAATGTAAATTATTATTTCATTTAATATTGCCACTATCAAAGTTGAAAAATCATTAATCATATGATTACTCAGTTAGTCAATCAACACATTAAAATCAAAAAAGCAAGTTTAAGAATGATGAAGACACAACGCAAATTCAATAAGTCGCTCAAATTCAAAAATAGACCGCGCTTCAGTACATTAAATATATAGATGCAAGTCCACTGTGCAGATACCGTATAAAATTTTGAGAAACTCTTCACCTAGGTGGAGGGAGAAGACGGACTAAACGGACGTAGTCTATTGCATGACGTCACGTTACCATGGCAACCCCCTGTAACAGTGCATATTTGAGAGCACTTAATTTTCATCTCTGCACCTGCGAGTTATTTATATCATAGTAACGCGCGCATGGACTATTGAAGATTTAAAGGACATTCCAATGTGGACACAGTGTTTTTATTAGCTTAGCGGCATATTATGCTTGACATAAAAATATAATAGGTTTTTCATAACAAAATACATTTGAATGTACATGTTAAAGGCATGATTATATATCCCAAAAATATAAAAAAAGAAATCCCAATTTCAATTCCTTTGGTAAAGAGGCACTTCACGTACTTCACCTGAATAACCGTCACTGATTGTAAACAGTGCAATATGGGAAACTTGTAATGAACCACTTATATGGTTGACCTTGACTGACTGATATAGTGTTATATTCATTATATACTATTTCAAGATTTCAATACACAAAGGCATATTTTGGCATAATTTATTATCTCACTCAATTTCGGGCGAGGACCAACGATGCCGTTCACCGAGACACTTGGTATTTCAGAAAATTTCACTCCCATAATTGCCCCTATTTGTCGTCGCTGATAAGGACGTAAAACGTTTTATGATTTAAAGTTAATTAAATGTCCGAGGCAAGCAAATTGAAGTTTAAAGGACGGTCGTTCCAGAGATTGCCAGAGGACCGAGGTGCAAAGGAGAAAATCAGTCTTCATGACGTCTTTTGTACAAGTATCTACTAAATCACCGTCAGAAAGCATCAAGACTCGGAAAGCTAATTGGAACTGACCCGGGCCTCGCTCGATGAACTCCTTTAAAGGAATTGCTGTCTTTTTTTTCGCTAACAACGGCAAACACGAAAAAGAAGCATTCCCCATTATTGGAGTCAAGTTTAGGGGAATATTCAGCGAAGCGAAATCGGGCTAATTAAATTTAAAAGAATATGTTCCTTTATCCGTCAAGAGATTCTGCTTGAATGACAAATTTCCTCTTTAAAGAAGGACTCTTAAAATATGTTAATAATATTTAATCGAATATGGAAATATTTACATATAGCAGGCGTTATAGTTTAGAATACAGAATGTTGTCAATATATAAGTAATACGGTAATATAAAACCAATACTAATAATAAGTAAATTATTAAATAAATAAATGATAATTCCAAGATTTTTAGTTAGCATACAAATTCCTTTAATTTTTGTAATTGACAGTATAACTTAAAAAAGTCATTTTTAAATTTGAAAACTTCTTCACTTAATTTATTTTTAAAAATTACATTAATTGAACAAGATATATGCCTATTACATATTTGTAGACTTCTAGATTTATAGACTTTTCTAGACTTTTCATTCTTATAATTTTTCGAAGTTTTAAATCCTTGAACATTTCATATAGGTGGCCTAGGATGTCCTCTGTCACTATTGATAAACAATTGTACAGATGTAAAGTAACAGTTTGTAATTGTTTGTTAAAAACACATGTAAAATTCCAACGCAACCGAGTAAAACAACTACTAAGTTTTATACCACTATATTTACACAAAAGTCGTGACTGCAGTTTCATCACTTTATGTCATTTTCAAAACGATGATTCAACTAAGAATAAAATACAAAAATTCGGTTCCTATAATATATACTATCCAATTACACAGAATAAGGGGTTATGACAATAAACAGGTACTTAAGGTTTACAGGAAAACAATGTTTTATAAATGGTGCAATCCCAACCATCAAATTGTAGGAATTTCCAGGAATATAATTAAGAACTATTTATTATAGAGGGGGTTAATTAATCTTGGTAACAGTAAAAAGAGGAGAGTATAGTATATCTACTTGATTATTTAACAAGTTAAAATTATCACTATGGTTGTATTTGTAGATTCTCTATTGCTTCTAACCAATTAAGTTTTAAACCTTTGCTGGCATAAGATATCATTAGCAAAAGTAGGATCTGTTTTCTATAACCTGAAGGATCTATTGTGATCAAGGTACCTAGTTCTAAATTTACGTCCAGTTTGTCCTATATATGTACTATTGCACTCCGAGCAACTTAACCTATAAACTCCAGATTTTTCATATTTATTAGTTTTTTCATATTTATTAACTTTTGTTGGGGTTTAAATGCTACTTTGATATTATGTTTTTTGAGAACATTTGATATTTTATTGGCAATGTACCATATGTGATGCTGGCATAAGGTATTTCTTCATCTTCTCTAATCTTTGGATAAATTAATTTAAAAGTATACTGATTTTGTTTATTGTTTATTAATTTGGTAATAGTTTTTATGGAGAAACCATTGTTTCGACTATATTTTGAATTGATGTGTGTTCTGTTTTTATATGTGTTTCTGATAAAGGTAGCGAAAAAACTCTGTGTAAAGTTAAGTAAAATTAAAATTAATTATATGGCTATTTTATGCGAATATGGGTGGCAAGATTCAAAGGGGATAGTTATTATATAGGTATATATAGGTTTTAGAGAAACATCAAATGTGAATTGATTATTTTTGTATGTGATAGTATCTAGAAAGTGTGTACTATTTTTTGTTTCTCGTTCTATAGTGAATTTATTTTGGGGTGTAAGTTATTCATACCATCTAGGAAAGTTTTTAGTTGTCTAGTAGCACCTTTAAAGCAAGCTAAAATATCGTTCACATATCTGTACCAAAATTGAATATGCTCTTTATCCAGCTGAGAATTTAGTATAATTTCTTCTAGATTAGACATAAAAATATCTGCTAGTAGAGGACTTAAAGGTGATCTCATAGATAGACCACCATTTTGCATATAAAACTGCTTGTTGAATTGAAAGTAATTGTAACTGATGCATGTGCTGAAAGCTAATAAAATTTCTGTTGCTATAGTGTTATTTAATTTAATGTTGTCTAGTAAATTTTGAATGTTAACCCAGAAATATCAACATTCTCATGTAATTTCAAGCAGGTCTGTATCACGGAAATTTTGGGCCATAAGCTGTTTGGCAGCGCCTTTGCTTTTACGCCATGTTATAAAATCGTGATATTTTTTTCGTACCTGACACTAGTCTTCAAAGGTGATAGATCCAAGCTTGCAGCGACCACTTCATTACGAATATCTTCGGAAATTTCACAAGACGCAACAGCTTCATGCAGTGTCATTTTAATAATTTTATTTTTTGTTGGTAAACCACCATTGTTATGGTAAGAAATTAATCACGAAAAATATTGAACAAAATAATGCTGATAAAAGCGTATAATTATCTCGGATAATATTTACATATTAGCCTCGGAATATATGACTCGGATATCAAGAAATTATCCTCGACTGTTATACTTTTAATATCGGCCTAATACCGTTATATACTATAACAATATATTACTATATTCTATTATAAACGTGATTTTAAATGAAACATGTTAAATCAAATATTCAGCCTGGGACAGTGGCGGCTCGTGATGAAATGAAACGGGTGTTCTGCACAGGGCCGATCCTAGGACATTGGTCGCCCGCGTGCAAATTTCAAACGTATCCAAACTACTGGCGACGTGGGGGCCGCAAAAAATTGCGCCGCAGACGAAAATTTTGAAAATTTTGAAAATCACGCGTTTTCCTGATTCTTCAGAATTTTTATGTAAAATCCGTTTATACAAAAATATAGACTTTCACAAGAAAAATTATTGGAATTTAATACCTTTTTGAAGAACATTCATGTTTGCCGTCATATTCTTTGGTTAAGAGAAAAGGCTTGTAAGGTGAATTTTCTACTAGAGGGTCTATAACATTTAAAATATTTTCCGAAAGAGTTTCAGCGTTACATTTTGTAGGTTTCAGGTATGTCCAAAAACGTTCAATCGGTTCACCATCGAGAGTATATCTTAAAACTACCGCTAACTGAGTTTTTTCAGATACAACAGTTGTTTCGTCTTCCATAGCTGCCAAAAATAAAGGTTTGTTAATTTCTTTAATTATTTCTTCAAGACATACTTTTAATATACAGTCTAAAAGATCATTTTGTATTTCTTTAGAGGTTCCTTTAAAATGCTGAAGCATTTTGTAGATGCTCGCTTAAAGTTACATCAAGCTCAACAGAAAAATTTATCAAACCACGAAATATCCCCGGGCTTTGAGAGGTTTCAGCTTCGTCATGTCATCACAGCGCCAGTTCAAAGGCCCCACAAAACTTTATGCAGTTTATAATTTTTGACAAAACGTATCTCTTTTTTGTGACATTAACATTATGCTTTTGCACATTTATCCAATAAGCTGAATCTAGCTGCGCTTTAATATTAGTTGTTCCTAATAAAGCTAATTCCATTGTATTATGTAGATGGCTTTTGGAGTTGTCGTGATTTTTTATTCTTTCAGTTAAGTGCACCAAATCTGTCACCCCTACCTCCGTCCATGCTTTATCACCGCCAAAAAGTAAACAAGGAAAACAAAATTACGCAATTTTTTTTTTGCACCCACAAATCCAATTGTTCTTCGAATAAATGTCTCTACTAAATTGACGTTTATATGTTTTCCCGCGGCTAACACCTGCAGTCTCAATAACAATATCGGGCAATGGCCTACCATTGTTTTTTAAATCAATTTGTTCTTCATAAGAGTATTTAAAAAATCGCTTCACATGAACTAAATTATAAACTAAATCCATTGTCACTATCACAGTATATAAATATTAATAATTAGTACAATAAATCACTACAAAAATTCACAAAACAGTATTTAAAATCTCAAATTAACACGAAATACAAAATAGGTACGATTTAGGCCCGCCCGAGGAGGAAGGAGTAAACATTCACTGATGTTGCCTTAGCTGGAGAAAATACAGCTCACTGACCGTGCAAACTCACGCATTTACGAGCGCCAAGTGTGGATTGTCGCGGGAGTTGAGGGGGAGGACGGGTGTGCCGAGCCGTGCTGAGAACTACCTCGTGTGGCCCAGTTCAATGTACCGCGACGTGCTCGCGTCGAGACCCAGATAATTCATCTGGTCTACTACTCAATAGAGGACGGCGGGCAGAATGCAACTTTAACGCAATAATTTGATTAGCTGCACCAACTAACCAAATTATTTTATTAATAAATTTTAGTAATTATTATGTCGCGAAAATATACAAATATCTAATTTTTTTTGCAGTTCTGCAGCTCTGCAGCACCTATACACCAGCCGCCCCTGGCCTGGGAGCCAGTTCGTTTTTGATAGTAATAGAGGGACTGTTAAAATTCTTATAAACATATTTTTTATCGTTTCTGCGGTAATTTGGTTCAATTCACTCGTCATTCCATTTTTCAAAACATGGACATTATTATTTGGTCTGGTAAATATTTTTTTTATAAGCAAATATGTTTAATTTTGTGGTTTCACTGACCATAAAGTCTCCCTTGCCTAATTATTTGCATTATCGATTTTTACAAGTTTTATAGGTATGGACAGATCTTCTGAAGGTAAATTATTCCACAATTACCTCGCAAATATTTTCAAGTTCCCTAGATTGGTCTGGGGTATCAATACCAATCACCTGGAACTGGCCTAGGTTACCGGAGTACTTTGAGCGTGGGTTCCATTTCCACATCAGTAGACTATTTCTGTGTGTCCGTCAATGAATCGTTTGGATTGTGATGCAATTTTTTGTGTTAATCAACTTTATATAAAAAATTAAAACGATTTTCTTTCAGCGTCTATAATAACGATATGAATATTTTTTCGCTGTATCCAAAATAAAATAGAACATAATAGAATCTAACTCCCTACACATTCCTCTACTCTAAAATTTTTGTTCCGATGGGAAATCTCCCGCCAAGGCGTTTGGCATGTTCCCTACAAAAGTAGACAATGGGAGCGTCGTAGCGTCTAGACGACTACACCAGGCGCCTGTTTACACACGTGCTGGAGCTCTCCCGGGCTCACCTTTATGTAAACACACATCCCTCAACTTGATACACTACTTATACGTACAGTCGGGGAATTAAAATAAGGCCGTCCGCAGCATAAAATACGATTGTAGGCCGCTCTCATTTCGTCAGTTCCCGACTATACTATAAAGGCGTCGAGCACGTATGGGCGCTAGGAAACAGTGACATACGTAAAAATGCGGAAAACTCACACTTACAGTTACACTATTCATTCATATACCATGTGTCTCATTTAAAATGACACATCAGAATCTAGGTTTGAGACCCATTTCATTATTAAATTGGCATTTTTAGTTTTTTCAATATGTTCCGTAGTCCACACGGTTACAATTTTTGTCTTCAGTTTAACAGGATACTACGAAAACAAAAGCTATGATTAAATTAAATGTCAATTTGAAGAAACTTTGAGTTATATTGTGTAAAGTTCTAGTTATGGTTGTAAAATGCGTCTGCACAAGGGGAAAAATCAGATTAATAAGGTTATTTGGTGATGGGGCTCGTAGTAGCGCAGAAGTAGCCGCAGAATTTAACCAAGGACATCCTTTAAGTCGCTATTAGTTATGAAACTATAGCCGCCATACATACCCTCTTCAATGAAACTGGCAGTGTTATTAAAATATCTCAGAATGATCAACCTCGTCGAATACATCCGCATCCTGAAGATGATGTAATCTTAGTAGCAAATCAAGCGAATCCATGAGTGAGTCAACGAAATTTAGTATCTCAACTGAATATCGACAACAAGAAAATTAGAAGATGTTTCAGTCGTCATAAAATCAAGCCTTATAAATCAATATTTCTACATACTTTGAAAGAAGGCGATGAAAATAAAAGGTTAGAATATTGCTATTGGGCCTAGGGAATTTTTTTAGACGACAGGAATATTTTACATCAAATTTTGTTTACTAATGAGGCTACATTTACCACTAATGAGGTGGTATCTTCTCAAAACTGTAGATGCTGGGCTACAGAAAATCATCACTAGGTTATTAACTGTAGACCAGTATTCAGAGAAAGTTAACGTATGGTGTGAAGTTTTAGGAGCAATAGTTGTTCCATTTTCCTATAACAACTCGTAATGCTAAGCGTTTAGTAACTTTATCGGTACGGAATTATGGTACGCAATTGAAAATCTTCTTATTAATGCTTAACAGGAGACGTTTTCCCAGCTAGGTGGTGCGACAATCCATAATTCCAGAATTGTTGGTCTGTGGTTGAACGAATATTTTCCAATGCGCTGGATAGGAAGAAATAGTCCTTTTGAATTCTGGCCTCCTAGGTTTCTCGATATTACACCATTAGATATTTATTTCTGGGGAACAGTAAAGAATAAAGTTTACAAAACAATGCCCAGAAATAGAGAAGAACTTTGTGTTAAAACAAGACGAGCCTGTTGCGAAATCAGCATTTCAGAGATGAAAAGAGTAGCCAATCACAATCGTAAATGAATTGAGAAATGTTTTCAAATTGAAGGAGGATTAGTTGACAGAGGCTACATTCGATAGTTATTTAAAATTTTTATTTGTGTATAATGAGTAATTAAACACTGATTGCTACTTTAAACTGATGTTTTCTTTTTACTTATTTCAGTTACCGAAAGTAATTAACTTTCTGTTTGTTCTTTCTATTAATATGTATTCTTTGTCAAATCGACACTTCTGTTCAGTATTTTTTCCTATTTCCATTCCAGCCTACTATTATTATCATGTTATATGGGTTTGGGCCTCATCAGCCACTGATCGCATGGTAGTCCCTTGGCGATCCCCTCTTATCCGGGTCATTATCCAAAAATGTTATCCCATAAAAGGAGCAATGTAGGCACGTCTCCCTCCTTAAGCTTCGCCTCCTCTAGGATAAAAGGGATCCCGAATATGAGGCACCTCTTCTCCTCCAGTGCGGCGCAGGTGTAAAGAAGATGAATCGAGGTTTCCTCGTCTTCTCTACAGTATCTTCAGGCCGGGCTGTCAGTCAGTCTCAGCTTGTGCTTATATGCGTTCAGGCTACTATGGTGGCCCGTTATGATTCCCACCAGGGTTCTGGCTTTGTGCCTGTTCAATTTAAATTGAAAATTAAATTAGCCTATTAAATTGAAAACCAAAATTGTTACCGCATGTAGAAAAATATTAAAAAAACTAAAAGTGCGAATTTCGTAATGAAATTTGGTGCCGGGGCTTTAACTCAGATTCTGAAAAACTTTTTATAATAATTTTTCTCGATATCTTGAACGCCAAGGAGAATACAGGAAATAGGCCCTATTTGGGGAGCTGTCTCAGTTTGTTACTTAAATTTAAGTTGGTTGGTTACGTATTTTATAGGACTACAATTGTATCAAAGCTCAAATCTAGATTTAAAAACATAACGAATATATCTAGATGTCTTCATTTTGAGTGAAACACATGGTATGTAAAGTTGGAATTGCGGATAACGCAGATATTCGAGTATAAGTGTGGAGTATGTAGGGTCAAAAGCATAAAAGTAATTTAGAAAATGAAAAGTACTGCTCAACAAGAATATGAAAAAGGATGAGATTATCTAGGTATGCGTAGAAGAAAGAGTGAGGCAGCATTCGGAGGGAAAAGGATGCACTTTACGCTCGGCTAGATCGAACTCTGTGTACATTCACAATCCAATATATATTCATCGATATTCACTGTGACAAGGTCTCAATTTGACTGAGTAAAGATCAGCCTATTTACTGCACACCTCGTGCGCGGTCCGATATAGCAGTTTTGAGACTTGTTCCTATGGTTAACGAGCTTGAATTGTTGAATAGGGAGTCCAAAATCTTTATAGGATATCTCCAATATTAGTACACATATTGATAAATTGCAAAGTAAAGAATCTGTCTACGCCACTGACTGGCAGCTTTGGGTTAACTGCCACAAAACTAAATATTTAGTGTCATACTTATAAGAGAAGATTCTATTTTTGTCTGGTAATTTTGTTAAAATCTTAATTTAATAAAGCCATTAAATCTTCTTTAAGGTCTGTATTTTGTTTAAGACAATCATTACATTTTAAATAATTGGTATTATGGCATCTTTATTTCATTTTTTGTTTTATTTAGAACGGCTATAATTAAACACTTATTACCCAAAAATGAAATATGTCAGATTTTATCAAACAACCCTGTTACAATTTACGCCTATGAAACTGCTCGATTTCGGCAGATTTTTTATAAGTGTTACTTTCTGTGGATCCCTTATCCTTACGCAAACACACTCGCATTTGTCAGGCCCTTGACAACGTGTTTTTATTACATCGCTCATGTCTCGTGTTGTCGACTATGTGTAGGCTTATACGGGTGATTTTTGGGGGTTTGAGGGTGACTTTATTATGAACGTTTGTATTTCTATCGAAGTAATTTCATATACAGTTAAATGAGGTTCCGTAACTTTAACAATAACATATTTTTTGGTAGTTCAAATTGAATCAATGAAAAACTACGCCTTCTAGTTAATAAGCAGTCTACACAGGTGTATTTTTATATGTAATCTCACTAGTGAATTCTGCAATATAGAAGATGTAATAGGGATTCTGCAATAGGAAAAATGTATGGGAGCACCTGATTTTTGACTAAACCGATTGTGAGAAACGTGAATCTGTTTTGTTGGTACGAAATGTAGTGTATCATTTGAATATTTATGTAATTTGAATATTTCACGTCATTTGGATATTCAACAATAGAAAAAACCTTTGTTTTGACGGTACCAAGACTTGCTCGAAAATCTCATGTAATCTCGTATCTGTGAGTCAAAATATTAAAGGTCGAAGGTCTAAAAACGTTTTACTTTTCCACACTCCGGAAAAGTAATGTAATTGTGTAAAGAAAAATTGGAAAGAAATTGTCTTTAGCGTTTATTATTCTTTTTTCGGCCTAAAAACAAAAAAAAGGGTTTTTAAAAAATTTTACTGTGTGTGTGTCGTTATTCTTGTTGTCGGCATTTAAAAATTTTGTTAGCACGATAACTCAATTAAATCGTGTCGGATCGATCGGGTTTTGACTGATTCTGATCGGAAACGTCTCCCAGACGACACCTATTGATTTTGAGGTGGATAGGACACATGCCAGGACAGCACGATGGTGGACTGTTTGAGAAAAATTAAAAAGAGTGAAACTGTCGCATAAAACACATATTCTATATTTATGTGTTGGTTTATTTTTTCTCGGCCACTCAATTTCGAGATAAAGATGTTCTACGTGCGGAAAACTCCGTTTTAAGGTTTTAAAACTGTTTATTTTTTTAGATATAAAATATTTTTGTGGCCTTTGATCTTTAATATCTTAATTCGCGGTCACGACATTATATGAGACTTTTCAAATAAGTCTCTAGAACGCTAAAACAAAGGTTTATGTAAATATTTAGCTTTCTGACTCTCATGCCGAGGTTGGATCCCTATTTAACTGGACTTTGCGTGGTTTTTGAATATCTTTTAGTTTCTTGAGTATTGACATTTATTTTACTAATTATAAATTGAGATATATGGTAACCAAGATAATTATCATAAAATTTTCCACATATCTCCTTTTAATTTATTGTTTTATTATCACATCCAATAATAATTAGATTGTCCATTCTCTAATTAGATTTTTATAAAGCTACCGGAGAATACCTTCACTTGAGACTTCTCAGCAGTAATTATTATTAGATATAAACACTACATTTATTCTGAACCATGAAGTTTTATGAAGACAATCAGTAAACATTTTTCCAAAATGCTATAATAAATAATAATGTCACTGTCTGTCTCAAATCCGAGTAACGGAAGACATACGGATCATTGTTTATCAAGATGATTGTTACATCTTACATGTATAGAGAGTAGATACATCTTACATACATGTACATATATCCTCTATACTATTTAATTATTTTGAGACTTAATGAGTAACAAGGAATGCATTGGAAAAATGTAAAAATTAAGAAGGTTATACTAACCCGTCCGGCATTGAGATAAACAAACCAGTTCTTAGTAGTCCACCCCAATAAAGGAATCTCAAGGACGTGCCTCCAAAGGATGAGAAGAGGAGGGAGACCGAGATCCGGTATTCTATACCTACTGGGAACAGGTAAGTGTTCAAAACTTTTTATTGAATACGTCTGATTTTACTAGCTTTCTATAATATATGTAGGCGTATCCTACAATTTATACGCACCCTAACCTTCCACTTATATCTAACAACTGGTCTCGGACCTGGTTGTTCAAAGCTGAATATTGGACCTAGTGGACTAAATTAGTAGACCAATTGGTGGACCACGTAATGAACTAATTTACGAATATCCTAGGAAACCAACGACCAGATGAATTTGTGGAATTCCACTATAGCTTGTAACTCCAGTATAGCTCATATGACACCGTCTAAGTCTTTAAAATCGAGTACGCTGCACTGACGATTTCCTATGAAGATGAAATCGCAATATGCTGTCCTTGTGTCTGGTATTCTCTATTGAGAATAAATTAGACAGAAATAATTGTCTTGTTATATAAGTGTGTCAAAATGAAATAGTTATAACCTTACGATTTATTTTGTAGCTATTTTTTTATATATGGTCAACACCATCCCACTTTTCTCTCGTTACTCATTTTGATATCCCGCCTAGAGAACTTCAGCTCTGCAAAGAAAAGTGGTAAAGTGAACAGAATACGGTAATCATAAGACAATCTAAATTTTCCTATCCTATATGTTGTTTAGGTAAAAAAAAAATAAAAATCAAGAAAAGCTGAAAGGATATGTTTAATTTTACGTTATTCCCCCGCCGACCATCAACAGACGGCAATAAAAATCAACAGACAGAAGCGACAGGAGACGCCATATACCCACTCAAATATCTTTAAATTTTACGACCGCCTGTTTCCCCGTTTTTATGGACAAGAAAGTCGGTTTATCGCACGTAACAATATCTACCCTTTTAATCTCGCTGCTCGCGTCCACAAATCCGCCCTTGGTCGCCAAGAGCCCCTCTCGATCTCCAGACAAATTCGAAGGTGTGGCGTAGAAATACGTATGCAGATGAGCTAAACGCGCACCTGTCATTCGAACAAGGTGTTCGCGGAGCTGAGCCCCGGCTTTCTATCTCGATACGTTATTATGTAAGGACGGCCCTCGCGATATGCCAATGCACTTGTCTACGGCAATAAAAGATGCGAGACAACGAGAACTTGTTTGTGAAATGTTAAAAATGCCCTGCCTGCTCGGCGTTTAATAATTTTATTTGCACTTGATAAAATACGAGTGCTGACTGATGTTTATTGCATCTAAATATATATTTAGCTCCACCTGCGCCTGTACTCGTTATCTGCAATTACAGTTTATTAATTAGAATTATTTCCTTTATTCAGATATCGCTAGATGTGTCGGGTAGGGGGACAGTCTTCGGATAAGAGGGACTCGATAACGAAGTGGATAGAAACTTCGCTGACGGCTTTTGATAAAGTTGTACGTTGCCTATTGCTGATCATTATGACAATTATGTTAAATTGAGTAAAATACCATGGTAATGAATCATTGTAACATAGACACTGTGTAGTTGAATTCGTAAACAGGCTGTTTCATAACATCGCTAACTGCAGACCGGTTTCGACATTATCTTGGGTCTCGTCAGTGCAGTCAGTGTAACCGAGTATGCGTTTGACAAACGAGGCTTCACATCTTGTAGACACCGTCTACAGATGCACCAATTTCTACAGTCTACTACTGTAGAACGTAACGGTGTCTACAAGATGTGATGCCTCGTTTGTCAAAGGCATACTCGCTTACACTGACTGCACTGACGAGACCCAAGATAAGGTCGAAACCGGTCTGCAGTTAGCGGTATCCTGAGATAGACGACGCTTTGCAGATTCCTTGTGGTTTTCGAGCAATCCAAGTCATTGTATTTTGGTTCTGTTAGAACAAATACGACAAATTTAGCTATGTAATTCAGCGCTATGTAATCGAGACATATAGCCAGGAGAATAGCTGTTTTGGCTTAATTTGTTTTAATCCTTCATGTTTAAGGAACTTATAGATGGAGCGGTGTATAAGCCTTTACATTACGACAGTTTATAAAATAATATATCTTTAAATATGAATGTAATGGTTTAAGTTTGTGCATATGGAACTAATTTTGTGAAGTTTATTTTAATCGCATATGTGGAAGAAGCGTAAACGTCTTGAAATCCTTCGTCGAATTCGGATCAATGCAACCTTAATTTTCGCTCGATAGTCTTCACTTTTGAATTTTATTATTCAAATAACTATTGTTGAATTAATATATTCGCAATAATTAATAAGCATCGTACCAGAATGAGCTCCGTAAGCACCCGTAATCTAGAGGCACTGAGCGATAAAAGTTTTATGAGACAAATACCAATTTAAAATACGGTCTATCCGGTTAGTGCACCCTTTTAAGAAATTTCCACTCGCCTTTATCGCGCGCCTCCTATCCTATTTTCATAAAATATTCCATAAACACAGCGTTTTCACTTTGACCTTCGCAGTTGTTTTCCTTAGAGGATCGACCCGCCCCTGCCGGTACTCCCCCGGCTCGTTATGTTATTACTCTGGGAAAAATGCAACGTGTTACAAGCATATGTAATTGCATTTCACTACAGCCACACTTGGTGATGCAGTCTACAGTCTAGACGGGAGAACATCGGTTGCCATTAGGGGAGTGAATGCACCTGCCCAGTGTCGGGGATTTGGGTCACTAGAAGGCGCAGATATCAGCTCTCTTAATAACATTTTTCTTTTAATAAACTATTAAAATGTTGTCGTTATAAATTGCAAACTTATAAATATGAGTCGCACAGATATAGAAAATCAAACCAGAGAAGATAATTGTCAGTTATCAAATCTATTAGAGAACAGTTACACAATAGATTTTATGCGAATAATATTATTTTTCATTTATTTCATTAATTTTGTAGCTATTCTTCTTGTAATTTTACATAGCAGGATTTTTGTTTTAATATGTAGTAATAATTAATTAGTGTTAGTGTGCAGAGGGCGCGAGAGCAGAGCAAAAACGAAAGTACAAATTAATAATGAAAGATTGGAGGAAGTCAAAGACTTCACTTATTTAGGAAGTAAAATAAATTGGGATGGAAGAAGCGATAAAGACATAAAACAAAGAATAGCGCAGGGTCGAGTAGCTTTTAACAAAAAGAAAAGCACTTTTATGCTCGGGGGTACTAAACTTAGAAACAAGGAAGAGATTTTTGAAAACATATGTATGGAGCACGGCATTATACGGTTGCGAAACCTGGACGGTAGGGGAAGCAAGTAGGAAGAAATTAGAAGCTTTTGAGATGTGGTGTTACCGAAGAATGATGAAAATACCATGGACTGATAGGGTTAGAAACGAAGAAGTATTGGAGAAAGTTGGCGAGAAAAGAAGTATGTGGAAAAACATAAAGAAGAGAAGAGATAGAATGGTAGGTCACTTGCTGAGACATGGGGGAATAGTCCGCGATATTTTGGAGGCAGAAATAGGAGTGAAGAAAGGCAGAGGTAGGCCTAGATTAGACTACTGCTCGCAAATAGTAAGGGATGTAGGTTGTAACACAATTAGCGAAATGCGTAGGTTAGCACAAGATAGGAGAAGCTGGAGGTTAGCGTCCAACCAGTCTTAGGACTGATGACCTAATGATGATAAATAATTAATTGCTGGCCCAAGGTTTGATTGTGGTTATTATTTTTTATTTTTAAATTATTTTTTCTTTGGGATTTTTGGGGTATGGCGTAAAGCACTTTTAGATTGTGGCATAAGGGGGATGGCGTCCGGAATCCACCATAAAACCTCATTGTCAGCTATATTTCAAAGAACACATGAGATTAGTATCTCATGTATTCTCTCATTAGTATCTCATGTGTGAGAAAAAACGTATAAAATTCTACTTCTCTTTCAAATTAAAAGACACATAGAAACACCTTTTAAATTGGGTGGAACGGGAGAAATTCTTCTCTAAGAAACAATGCAGCGGAACAATGTTTTAATTTTGGTTAATGGTCTTTTTTATACGAGTACGTACATCAAATCCAAAAAATTAAAGTTACCTGTTTACGGATTTTTGTGTAGCGTAGTACGCTCACTTGTTGTTGTTATTATATATGTAGGCATCATTATACACTCATTATTTTTAAACAAATTGACTTTCCACATGAATAAAATCTGCTGACATGTAAATTTCATCTTCCAACAATACGTTATAGAAATTGTAAATATTTGAATAATATATCTTCATATATATGCTCCTTCTATTAATAATTCTTTTCGTATATGGTGTGTCAATATCAATATCCTTGAGCATGGGTGTGCTTGCTCTCTTGGTCTCTATGCATAACCTTCTCTTGACTCGCCTGAGGCTTTAGGAGAAGGCAGCCGATTTATGTGAATATTTCCAATATTTCTTCAAGAACTATCATAATTCTAAGAAATATCACCTATAGAAGTTTACAGAAGTATTTCCATCTTGATATATTTAAAGCTTAACATTTATAATTTGCTGATAACTTTCTGGAGAAACAGGCACGGTACTGGTGCACTTATGGTACAATTTAATCACAAAGATGATATATTTAAAGTTTCATGACTATTTTACTAAATCTTACAAACAGAAGTAGCATTTAAAATATTTGAATAATTAGTAAGTAAATTCAATGTAAAAGATCGATATATTAATTATACCGATATTAATGAATGTAGTGTTAAATTTGCAAGTTTCTATAGACGCTACATTTTAACAACAATTAATTGAAAAATTAATTTATAATCAATATACAATGGTTTAAAATAGATCTATGAAAACTCGACAGATTGATTTAATTTTAAAAATATTTAAAATTAAATCAATCACAATTAGACAAATTCTCATATTTCCATTTGGTTTATCCAATGTGTTCTGGATTGGTTTTATATTTAACTAAATATTGGATATATTAGAAAGACTTTTTAGGAATAGTTCTTTTATAGAGAATATCCCTGGCTACCGGTCATTAACAAGGAGTAGTTATTCTAATTAAATGACAACATAAGTCGCCTTAAAGCATTTCCCTAATTATTTTTATATATTTATATATAAAGGTATTGTTAAGGGGCGAAATTTGAATGCCACTCAACATTAATTCAGATGAGAACTTAAATTATTTAAAAATAAGCAATGTAAGTTTGTCTCTACATACAATATTGCAGGAAGCGAGTGTAACCTAGTATTCTGAAAGAGAAGTGTCTTCCTTATATGCATGTACCCACGGTATTTAAAAATCAGTAATTTTTATTCATTTATGCAGAATAGGTATAAGAAAAACCATTATTTTAAATAAACTTGTGCTTAAAAGATAAATGCATATTTAATACCTATTTAAATATCTGTATTCAATTATTTAGCTTAATTGAATTTATTATTGCGGTTATATTTCCAGATATTTTTGTATATTTTGTATGGGCTGTCAATACCTCTGCCCTAAGCTCCACCTGCATAAGGGAAATATTTTGTTTTATATTCAGGAGATTTTATAATGTTTTTTTTCGATCTGAGGGCCTTATACGGGTTGCTCGAATAATGTACTATTCACTTCATCGCTATTTGCCAAATAAAAAACTCTCTTATCTTGCCGATAAACGGAACAGTAGTAGTATAGCTATGTCACTCCTGGCTCTCCCTCGGATTTGTCCGCGGACATTTGATGCGGATGGCATGTGGGCATTGTTGATCTGAAGAACTCTTGGCGCAGGTATAAAACAGGTCTGTACAGGTATAAAAAAGGTCTGTACCGGTTTAAAACGGGTATGGTGGTATTAGGAAAAAACATGACGTCATTAAACAGTTTACCATACCTGTTTTAAACCGGTACAGACCTGTTTTATACCTGTACACACCTGTATTATACCTGCGCCAAGAGTTCTTCAGATCAACAATGCCCACATGCCATCCGCATCAAATATCCGCGGACAAATTCGAGGGTGAGCCAGGAGTGACATAGCTATACTACTAACAGTCTACCTGAGGCTAGCTATAAAGACAAACCACGGTATGTTTTGAGATTTTTTATTTGACAAATAGCGATTAAATAAACTATACTTAATGTGAAATTAATGAAATAAAATTATAATGTAAACAAAAGCATAAAAAGGTCATCTCCATTAGTTGATAAAACTTTGGCACCAGCTCCCATATTGATAGAGGATCTACCGAGAAACGAAGAAAGAAATATTTTTTGTCACTCACTGTATACCTTTCACTACGCTAATATACAATGTATTGTATTCCATTTCCTTCAGTACTTTCACACTTTTTAATGCGTGATAATGCGACGTTTCCTCTTCAAAACCTGACTCGCGTTTCTATTAATATTATGATGCTAGTCGATAAGATAAACTCGCAATTAGATGAGCTGGGAAAATATTAAACATTCAAGTAATTGTTTTATAATCATAGACGTCGTGCCGACAGGTTCAGCGGTGTAATTTAATTTTATTTTAGATATTATCATTACGAGTTCGTTTCCAGTGACTGGCTGAACATGACGATCCTATTTTAGCCTTTTATTTTATGCGTCACAATTCTTTGTTTGGATATTTGGCGGTGATATGTTATATCTAAAACTGGAAATATATTATGTATATTTCATATACTAATCTGATTGCAACGCACGACAATGTGTTGATCTACAGGGTGTCTTAAAACTGGAGGTACTAGGGACCAAAATATGTCGATTGAAGAACCTTCATGTTTGCCGTCATATTCTTTGGTTTAGAGAAAATGCTTGTAAGGTGAATTTTCTACTAGAGGGTCTATAACACTTAAAATGTTTTTGGAAAGAGTTTCAGCGTACATTTTGTAGGTTTCAGGTATGTCCAAAAACGTTCAATCGGTTCACCATCGAGAATATATCTTAAAACTACCACTAACTGAGTTTTTGTAGATACATCAGTTGTTTCATCTTCCATAACTGCCAAAAATGAAGGTTTGTTAATTTTTTTAATTATTTCTTCATGACATACTTTTAATATACAGTGTAAAAGATCATTTTGTATTTAGTTAGAGGTTCCTTTAAATACTGAAGCATTTTGTAGATGCTCGCTTAAAGTTACATCAAGCTCAGCAGAAAAATTTTTTAAACCACGAAATATCCCCGGGTTTTGAGAGGTTTCAGCTTCGTCATGTCCTCGCAGCGCCAGTTCAAAGGCCCCACAAAACTTTATGCAGTTTATAATTTTCGACAAAACGTATCTCTTTTTTGTCACATTATCATTATGCTTTTGCACATTTATCCAATAAGTTGAATCTAGCTGCGCTTTAATATTAGTTGTTCCTAATAAAGCTAATTCCATTGTATTATGTAGATGGCTTTTGGAGTTGTCGTTCTTTTTTATTTTTTCAGTTAAGTGCACCAAATCTGTCACCCCTACTTCCGTCCATGCTTTATCACCGCCAAAAAGTAAACAAGGAAAACAAAATCACGCATTTTCTTTGTTGCACCCACAAATCCAATTGTTTTTCGAATAAATGTCTCTATTAAATTGACGTTTATATGCTTTTCCGTGGCTAACACCTGCAGTCTCAATAACAATATCGGGCAATGGCCTACCATTGTTTTTTAAATCAATTTTTTCTTCATAAGAGTATTTAAAAGATCGCTTCACATGAACTAAATTATAAACTAAATCCATTGTCACTATCACAAATTCACAAAACAGTATTTAAAATCTCAAATTAATACGAAATTCGAAATAGGTACGATTTACGCCCGCCCGAGTAGGAAGGAGTAAACATTCACTGATGTTGCCTTAGCTGGAAAAAATTCAGCTCACTGACCGTGTAAATTCGCGCATTTACGAGCGCCAAGTGTGGATTGTCGCGGGAGTTGAGGGAGAGGACGGGTGTGCCGAGCCGTGCTGAGAACTACCTCGTGTGGCCCAGTTCAATGTACCGCGACGCGCTCGCGTAGAGACCCAGATAATTCATCTGGTCTACTACTCAATAGAGGACGGCGGGCAGAATGCGACTTTAACACAATAATTTGGTTAGCTGCACCAACTAACCAAATTATTTTATTAATAAATTTTAGTAATTATTATGTCGCGAATATATACAAATATCTGATTTTTTTTGCAGTTTTGCAGCTCTGCAGCACCTATACACCAGCCGCCCCTGCCCCAGAAGAAGGATTCAAGTCTGGATACTGGTCCTGACCTATCTGGATAAATACTATTTACTTGTTGTCTTAATAATTAACTAAAATGAGTACCGTCGTACATAAGCCACAAATTAGTTCTTGCTTGTGAATATCTGCTAATAGATCGGATAGTTATTATTAAAGATATTCTAAATGCCTTTGGCTTTTTAGTCTAGGTGGTAATTCAATAGGTCCTATTAAATAATGTCTAATTATTTCAGTCGATAAGTTGATTTGAAATTGTACTTGATCTGGATTGATCTTATAGCATAAGTGTTTTCGTTTTCACACATGTGTAGGTTATGTAGATTAAGTGGATGGACCGTCCCTAAGAAAATCTACTTCGTCGAAAAATAACATTAAAGCATTAGGTTCATTATTTTGGTTACACTTTTTCAACAGCCATGCACAAAATTGTACTCTTGCAATGTCTTGAACTTTTATGGTATACGAGTAGATGGAGCAATTCCTCTCTAGAAATATTGTTTACTGTATATTTAAAACTCTTGTGGTAGATTCATTAACTGCAATATTCTTCTCACTTTTGTTATTCACATTCTTCTCAATCAAGCTTAGTCATATTCGACTGGACTGTTGAGAAGTATTAAGACAATTAATTCTTATCTACCATACCCTTATTTAACATCGGCTTACTTCCGTTTCCAAGACATATCATCGATGCTCGGTGACCTACTCCCTACCTGAAAATTTTTTGGAACCCCCCACCCTTGTAGCAGTGTAGGGATGTTTCACTTGTATAACATGTAATAGATAAGGAACCTACGGTTTTACATTCTATCTCAATGTATGTCTTCTACAAAAACGTCGCTTAATATTGTATAGTCCAATGTTATAGACGACCCAGCTGGTAGTCGCCCATGCTGGTAGTGCCGTGCTGGCTGTTGGTTGACTAAAATTGATGGTCTATTCCCCAGGTCGACATAAGCCACTGCTCGCTCCTGACATTATTATCGTTGTTGTATTACAATGTTTAAGTGCTATCGTATTCTGTAATTGGATATAACCTGTTGAACAATGTAATACTAAGTAAATATGTTGTTTCGATAATGAAATCATTTTTTACGTGTATTAAAAGTGTAATATGTTACGCAAACTTTTAACTCCAATAATTTCGTTGTCAGACACTTTTGATGTGAGAAAATTGTAGTCCAAAAACCGATAACTCTATATGAACTTTAACAATGTGTTAAAATGGCACTTAATCTATAATTAACAACTAGGAATTATTATATTATACTTATCGTCTTAATGGTAAGTTTAACGGAATTCTAATAGTAAGTCTATTTGACTGCCAGCTACTGTCCAATAAGTTGATGGCCAATTCATTAGGATGACTTTACAAATGATGAATGTAGCTTTCACTGAATTTAACAACCACTTGTTTCACAGCGGGAATTTGCAGATTTTAGTAGAAGTCTTTATTCTTCATCTTTCTTCATCTTTCTAATATTGCGATATTGCTGTTAATGTGATGATCCATAGTTCCGACCCATAAGTCCATACGGGCCGGATACTTGCATTGTATGCAGATTTTTTTTATTTAACGATAAGGCGGATTGACGACCAAGTAACATTGCATTTTGAATATTATTCCGAGTTGGAACTTATTTATTGAGATATGCGTTGTTTTTGTTACTATCTTGTTCAGATGTAAACCTAAGTACTTTACTGTACTCGCTTTAGGAATTGTGAGCTTATTACTTCGAAACGATCTGCGCCTCATTGTCTTTGATGAAGGCAAATCGTGTTTGGGGTGCGAGTTCACTGTCGTTTTTCCGTCGTTTTTTTTTTGTAGGTAATTTGAGGTTAGTTAATCAAAATGAAAACAGGATATATTGTGTCATATTCTCAGGAGATAATTGAAATAGTTCCCCAGCAGCAACTTTTCAGAGGTATTAAGAATCTCTTTGTTGTATTAGTGAGGTTTGGCGTTTTTCCTGTACATTTAGTAAATTCGTTTATTTTTATTTTTCATCTATTTGACCATTCCGTTACCTTTTGTAAGTTGCTCTGTAGTATTGCTGTTACTCGAATTGGATCACCACCTTGAACTACATAGAATAGCAGTATCTTCTACAAACGTAGCAGTTATAGATACTTCATTGACTGCATAGTTTGCAGTAAATAGGGTGTACAAATCAGGGCCAAGAGTGTACAAATCAGGGCCCTGAGGAATACTGAAATTTATTTTATTTAAACTAATTATACTTTATTAATATTTTACGTAAATGTCTCTTTCTTGAGAGTGAGATTCCATAATGATATAAAGTAAACGAGAGTAAGACAACTATTAACATATATTAGTTTATTCCAATATTTCAGAATTTTATATACATTCCCATATTGATCTCACAAATTGATAACTTGGATCACCCTATACACAAATTGTGAACAATGTTCTGCTAGTCGTTAATCGTGCTCATTTCAATATACATGTTTTTTATTTTTAGTTATTGAACGTATTCGCTTTCATTATCATTTAATGGTCATACTTTTTGAAATAAATTATAACCCATAGCGAGATTAGAAATAAATTTTGTAATTTGTCGTTGAAGTGCAGTTTTAAGTTATGCGAAACCATAAAATATCAAGGATAGGGTCTGAGCCTCGAATTTAATAGGTATTTATTCGCGTCGAAAGACCATAAATAATATGCTCTATAATAGATTCCATTACGGCAAAAGTAAAATAAGGAGGCGCCGTTTATTCCTCACATAAACAGGGGAGTTAATACATCGAAAGACTCCATGTTCCATTGTTACTGGAAATTCAACGGTGACATTCAATTTACTGGCAATTTAAAAGTAATTCCGTAAAAATAAAGCAATGGTTGCGGTATTGATTGGAAAATGAAGGGCTTCGGAGGGCCGCAAAGTGAGCGGGGCTCATCGCGCCGTTTTGGCAGCAAAAAAAAACCGCCCCCGGATCAAATCTTCCGTGTAAGGAAACATCAATCGACGGCGCTGCTAGAATGCAAGCTTATTACTTGGAAACGGCATGCGCCTCATTGTCTTTAGTGCAGCCGAATCGTGTTAAAAGCACGAGCTTAGTTTCCTATTTTTTATCGTTTTAATTTGCAGGTAATTTGAGGTTAGTCAATCAAACTGAAAACAGGATATTTTGTGTCATATTCCCAGGAGGGAATTGGAATAGTTCCCCAGGAGCTGCTTTTTAGAGGGATTAAGACAAGATATAGGACACCCCTAAAAACATGTACAAGTGTTTTTTATCATAAATTTATTAAACAATCACAAATGCAAACAAAACAAAATAATAACAAGTAACAATAATAGGCACCTCTAGCAACAAGGAATATCGAAATATTTGATTGATCGGGCGAACAAAATATAATGCGTTAAAAGTATCATCCATTGTGTCTCAGTGACATTATGGCGCCAGGTGACGGCAAGAAACTGTACACCTCAATTAGAAAATCAATAAAAATGACTACAATGATAAAAATGACTATATTCCTGAATATTCACTGCATTTTATCATTAAGAAGCAGCAATTCCGTAATTATGTTATTTATCATCGGATCATGTTGACAAATAAATATTATCTATGAAGAAAGGAGGATAGAAGAATAAAATAAATACACGGGTAGAGTCTCGAACCCGAATCGCCGCGCTAGGAAACACGCTGTTTATTTCGTCACGACAGCTTTGGTAAGTTAGAATTTTTGGAACTTGTACAAATGGTGAGCCTAACATATTTGAGAGAAAATTTTTCGTTATTTCCGAGTTGTACACCCTAAAGCTATGGAGATATACTGTACTAGTAAATTTCCTTAAGTACACAGGACAAATCGATGACCCACAGAAGTGTACCAGGGGGAAGTATCGTAAAGAGTCTTCCTGACGGCGATCTTCACAATACCTCCAGGTACTTAATCAGATTGGCGAGCGGTAACCATAGATCGAAAGAGAGCTGATTACTTTAGTGGTGGTTAAGGTGGGTTCGAGCATAATTTAATAGTGAAATGTATAAACATGACTTACCTTCTCCGGCCTCTCTAGTGTCGCTGAGGAGATATGTTCTTGGTGGTTGACAGTAAATAAAACGCCGATATCACATTAACGGGGGGAATATATTAGGCTCACTAATTACAACCGCGAACTCCCGCAAACGAACGGTCAGTAGTTCTAACAGTTCCTGATTAATTTTCACGTCCTCTATTCAATTATAATGTTAGACGCAAGTGTTCCTAAATGTAAGCAAATTTAACAAGGCTTATTAATTTTGAGTTTACACAAGGAAGAAATAAATAAACAATTCTCTAGGTTGGGAAAACTAATCAGAGTAACGCTGAGTCGTAATGAGTAGTTAATCGCGGTCGAGCAGAAGAAAAAACTGTCTTTTAATTTGGCTGTTCAGAAATTTATAATGTCGGTACTTTTTCTGTAGTGGGCGAAAATTACCTATTTTTGTTAGCAAACATGTCCTTTATGGGCAGAACGTAAGCGCCTTGGGGTTGTTACATATTCCCTCTGGCCAACCAGAGTTGAGCTTACCCCTGCCCGTCGGTGACTTTCCCGTTTCTAGTCGTGGGTACTGATAGACTGTGACCATCGATTGCTTACAACTAGTATTACTTATATAATATTCAATTTGCATTGATTAGAATTATATTTTATTGCCGATAATTGAAAGTTACTTAGTTGATGTTGAACTGAATATAATTATTTATTTCGTGTACATCCACGTGTACTTAGATCTTAGTGTATTCCCCGTGAAGTTCGCACGTGAGGGGCCGTTCGCAATTACATATACGAATATATGAATATATCGCAGCTACCTGTCCTATCAATTCCATCGATCTGACCAGTGGAACACCACAAAACCACAGTCTGATAAGACAAGTCCGAACTTCGTTGTTTTTCAAAACATTTACAATTACAAAAACTACCTAATTGAGCCATTCCTTTGTGTCAATTAATTCGTTCCTGAGCTTTTGGCCCTTAGTTCGGCCCTGGCTCCGGCGTCCGCGAATCAATATACAGGCTAGCTTGCCCCATATGGTCTCCATCAACCCTTATAAGTAAAATTCTACAAAATCTGATCTCCGTGTTTAAATGCGTCGCTTTTGCAACATGTATTTGTAAAGAAAAGAACAACTAAATTACAGAACCCTGCCGTCTTCTTCCGCCCCTTCTCTCTGTGGGTGGTTTAGGTCAAGTATATCACTTTTGTTAAAATAGACTAAAAAATATGTACATCCGTTCTATTGATAAATATGAACATAATTTAGAAAATAATTATAAGAGTTGTGGAATCCATATTGTTACAGGAGTGACCTCTCCTTGTAATGAATTCCAGAGAATGGCGGAGGCGCCAATGCCAAAATATAATAATTTATTTCTGTACTTTTCTGCTATCGTGAATCCGTTTTTTCCTATTATTAAAATTGAACTTTGAACTATCAGTTAGGGAGAATAATATTATATGTTTCAGCAGTAAAATTTTCATTCTCGTATATACAGTTTCTGATGGGTAATCTTTTCTTGGATAACAAATAAGTAAATACAAAAAATGTAGTGTTTTTGTAGCTCCAGTCACGTAAGTACAAGATTTGATAGTTGTTGACACACTGTATTGTCAATACTATACAGTTTTGCACGCTACTATCATAATATTTGACCTGAAGAACCGGTGAAGTTTCGAATTTCGAAGTAAAATTCGAAAATTTCACTTCCACTTAGGGACGTTTATTATTAATTTTACTATTTTTCTCTATAAAAATGCAAGCGTACCAAAACTAATTGGAAAGCATTAAATTCATATGTAATGACTAACCGATATTTTAAGGAAGTGGTAGGATATAGTTATGAATTACTATATCCTATAACTAGGATATAGTAATTCAAGAATTTAATAATTATTGCAAGAGGGTTCTTACAATAATTATTAAATTCTTGAATTACTATATCCTAGTTATAGGATATAGTAATTCATAAAGGTCTGTTTCTTAAAACTGGTTAATGTTATTAAGAGATTATATAAGTTCCATAATATTAGTCGCTAATATTATTAGTCGCCAAATTTATACATCGTTGATTATAATCCAGAATAATACATCAAATCGCTGTAAGTTAATATTACGCTATTAGTTTGTCCAAAAATGTAAGTAATATTAGGTAAAAATTAAGAGATTGTTGTAGTTGTGCAATTTATATCACATTCCATAATTATATTAATTGTGGAATGTAATTCAGTAATAGGCAACAATATTAATGCATCGAGTGTTCCGACTTTGGTTTGCTACCTGTAGAAGGAGATATACTGCAAATATCTGTTTTAGGTCCGGTACTATTTACTTTATATATAAATGACTTACCAGTTGCAATTGAGCATAGCTCTTGAATACCTTTTGCAGAGGACACTACTTTACTATCTCGAGGAAATGAGGAGGTAAGCAGAAAAAGTTTAGCTTCAGCAAACACCTAGTTCTCGGTTAATAAATTAAAATTTAACACGGGTAAAACAAAAACAATGGACCAAAGTCAGAATCACTGAATCTGCTAGGAATCATACTTGACCCTATTTTAAACTATTCTGCTCATAACGACAGCCATGTTCGAAATTAAGCACAGAAGTATTTGTCATGAGGCAGCTATGGCCATCTGTAAATACTAACGTCATGAGAATAATTTATTTTGCCCTGTTCCAATGTCGGTTGGCGTGTGGGGTACTATTACGGGGAGCTTGTAGCACAGCTCATATCCATACTTCTAGCAGAGAAATATTTAAGAAATATAAGGATCTACCCCCACGTTGCTTGTATTTGCTGGAGTCACCTATCTTAGTTCACAAGAACTTATACAACCTACTAACGAATGCAAATGTGCACCAGCATGATACAAGATATGCTGGTGATTTAAAAGAACCGATGTCGAGGATTCATATCACAAAACAAAAAATTTAGAAGTACGGCTCTATAATGAATTTGATCGCTATAGCAAATGTGATAATATTAAGAATATGTATTGCACAGTTCTCCACTTATATTTAAAGACATTTTTACTCGCAAATTGCTTCTACAGCATTGGCGAATTTTTATAGAATGCATGTTAAGTTTGATCTTTATATTTCTTTGACCACTCTTGTTTGTGATGTTTTATATTTACTTTGTGTTTATTTTTTTTAAATGTTGTGACTACAAATGTACCTATGTATATGATTATCAATAAACTCTTTGTATTTTATTCTATATTAATCCTAGTGTCAGGAATAAATAAAAAATGTGATGATGTATTAATTCAATACTCTGAATAGAATTTGGTCCAATGGTCTAATATTTATTGCTTACGCAAATTACAAGCGACTATATTTGTAAAATTCGATATAATATTAGATAGAATTTGATCTTGCGAATTAATAACATTTAACACTTTTTAACTATTGCAAAAACATAAAATTTACTTTAGCAGTAAATTCTATGTAGATAGTAATGGACACGAGGTATCTAAATATTGTTTATATATATTGTAAAATTTATAACAATACAGGGTTTGTTTGTATTCACAAAATACCGACTACAGGGTACTATAAGGTCTTAAGATAGGAGGTCAAGTTCTTGAACAGATTTACTAACAAGAATAACAAGATAAGACAACTAGTCCTCAAAAGGTTTCAGGTAAATGATGCAACAGTACATTTTTGATATTTCATCAGCTTATTTTGTAGACACTAAAGCGATAGTCTGTCCAAGTTATATTGTAGTCGATAAGAGTCCTCTATGTATTTATGCATTAAATTTCCGTAAAAAGTTTCAAGTCAACTGCATATAACAAATTTAATAACATATGTCTAAGGTATATGTTGTATAATTAATAAGTATACATTGTTTTATAAAGGCATTAATACAGGTTCCTGGGATATTCCAGAGAAAGCACGAAATTTGCCAGACTTAATATTATTATACGCAATACAAAGTATTTTATCTGATAGGTAACATTTCAATTACTTTTGAGGTGAATAAGAAAACCCAATTTCATTTAATTGTCATAAGAGTATGTTGGATAGTATAATTTTCGAGCCAATATTTTCCATAATTTGATTTTATTTTATTAAAATAGACCTATCGTTGTAAGTATCTCATAAGAAAAAATATAAGGGGGTTACATTTGGTGAATTTGATGGATATTCAGTTGGACCTTGTCACCCTATCCATGTTAATATGCCTACAAGATTCTTGATATGAGATATCTGCAATTGTGAAATATTTTGATTCTTCATCGTAACCATATCTGCAAGTAGATGATTAACCCCTCTATCTTAAATTAAAAAAAAAATTCAAATAGAAACAGCTTCCTATAAGCTGCTTCAAGCCTCGATATTAAGAAGTTTGTATAATTATTTATTGGTTTTGAAGACAACAATTTTATTATCAATAACAGAGATCACCTCGTACCTTGGTTAAATTTCGATGTCTTATCTTCGGAATGGAAAAATTGTGTCAATGTGCATTAAACTGGTAGTGTTACTTATAAACACAAAATCGTATTGGATATAAACTTGTGCAGTAAGAGGGTTCTGTCTATAGTCATTAGCGACAAAATACGTTGTGAAAACACAGGTCGATAGAAATTTGAAGAAATAGTAGCTGCAAATATTTTAAAGGCAGTAACATCAAATATTGGATTAGTTATCGCCTATAGTTTCAATGTCAAAATATAATTTCAACAGAGTCAATATTGCTGTATGTTCTGACTTGTCCAGTGACTAAAACTAGACCAGAGACCGACTAGACCAAAAACGAACCATAGGTGGACTCAAGATGAACCAGAGATAGACCCGAAAGGAATTAAACCTGCACCAGCAGGATCAGGGGTGGACGAGACCAGAGACAGATTAGCCCAATAATTTGAAGATAAATAATTTTAGTCATATTTTCAAAGCTATATGTATTTCGCTTATCTGTGACCCTAGAGGGCCGGAAAACAGTATAATATTCCTAACTCGACACGCTGGATCCGATTCTGAAGTAATTCAAAAGTGTGATTTTCCCATTTCGATTTCTTAATAATGTTTGGATTACATTTTAAACTCACAATGCAATCGCAGTTGACGATTAAATTCAAGACACACTTTAGAGAAATTAAAGCTTTAGTTAATCTATTATTATTTATTATTAATCTATTATTAATAATAATCTATTTATTTTTTAAAACGTTAAAGAATTAATGCTTTTAAATTTTAATGAATTAAGGAGTTTTTAACACAATAACTAAAATAAATTATGAATAGGTATATTACGCTATTTAAGTATATGCAATTCATGTAAATATTTTAAAATGGTATTTGTACAACAGAAGCTTTTTTTTGTGTTAAAAAATTTGAACTATTTTTTTCGAATAGGAATTTCAACTGTTCTACTAAGAGACTAAGAACAAATTTTAAAATATTTATTTTACTACACCGAGTTACATTACCGAAACTAAGGCGGGGCAATTAAATGTCCTTCCTTAACTGAAGTAAATAGCGTGAGCCCCTATCATTTCCTATGCTTTTTGTCCGATATTATTGCATGCATCAGCTATGGACGTGCATAAATCATGCTATACGGAATGGTTTTGTAGTTTGCTGGATAACTATTATGCATTTAGATATAGAAACTTGCAACAAAAGCCTTCAGCAACATTAGCGCTGCTCCTAATAGCTACACTATCAGCCATGAACGTAAACATTGCGCGATCCATTACATGTAGGAAGTAGTTAGTAGAGTATCATCTATACTGAGCATATAAAAATAATCCTTACTTGTAATTCAGTATGACGTTGAAAGATCTAATCATTTCCGCATTTTACTAATGAAGAAAGGAGGTTCAGAACATTTTACTACGAAAGGGTTCATCTTAGTTCAATTTCTATGTCACCAGTTTCGCGAGTTAAATTAAGCTAATGGGAATTAACGTCACTTCTAGTATGACTTAATGCAGGTAACAGGTAATACTATTTTTGGCAATGTAGGTGATTTAATATAAATTAATAATTTTCATCACTTAACTGAGAATAGTTAAATTTAGATATAGGATCCTATACATGAACCATGACACGTACATTAAAGTGTAAAAATAACGTTTTATTTAAAACACGTATTTAAAAATCATTTTTAAAATGTCGCAGTGTTTCAGAATAGCAATATAGCTGGACAAAAATAATTTTTTGATTTAAAACAAACAATAAAAGCACAGATATATTGTACTCTGGTTATTTACCTGACCCGATATACTGTGTATATATATTTATTTACTTTTCATTAAGGAATTATCTCACTGTGTTTTTCAACCAGTCACAACAAACTGTCTTCTTTCTATGCGAATAATACCTATTCTGCTTTTGTGGTTTTCGTTATTTTATCCTCTCGATGGTGGTATATATTTCTAGTGGTAAGTAATGAATTATAATTTCTTCTTCCATCTATATCTGCGTCTTCCCAAATAAAATTGCAAAATGGAATGCAGACGGGAGTGAATGACAAAGTAATTACAAACAGGAATTTGATTATGAAGGACGTGAAGACAGTAGATGGTATGTTTATAGCATTACTTATTTAGATACAATCTTTAGATCAAAACAGTTAAATTGTTTTCGTTTGGATTCAATTCAATTGAAATATACAAGAAACAGTACTTAGAATTTTACGTGGAATTTAAATAATAAATAAAAAAGAGGGGCAACCACTTAGGAACTGAAGTTTGAACCGATGTCTTATTCTTATGTTACTCTATATACATAAAACTCAGTTCAATAAATACACAATTGAAATAAAAATTGACGGGCCTAAACATTTATTCGAGCAAAAGTTGTTTGAAACTTAAACGCATATTTCAGCCTTTTCGCGATTATTGTATATTGTAAATGCAGCTTTTGAAATTATTCCACAGTGTGAGACCATACGCAAGCCACTATATAAATAATACGGTCGAGACACGCTTCTACCCCTAACTATTCCTTGTAACAGAAATATTATCCCACAGATTTGACTGCATTCTGGACAAGGTGGTTACGACTAAGGTAATCTCATATTGTTTTCCTCTGGCTAGACCGAGTCGATTGTGGTTGACCGCAGCATATACGAATGGAAGCCCCCATTCGAGATTAAATTCCACTGGCTTTATTTTATAACGATATGCTTTAAAAAGTATGACACATACTAAACAGAATTGACAAAAAGAAAACGAACATTTCCCGACTATATGTCATTGGATATGAAGGTCACTTTAGCCGACGTGAGTATCATCATCCTTTATTTTAGATGTGGTGTAAGCATCGACATTTTAACCACTAGATACGTCATGGAATTCCCCTCAATAAGGATTTATGGGTAGAAATAATATAAGCAGAGGCGTACGGTTTTATAGGGGTGTATAACTGAAACCATGTGAACATTTTTAATATGCAATATACGAATATGCGATTCAAATTTAAAAATGTAAATGTGATACTATATCAGGTTTAATACGTGGAAATAAATTTTATAATATTTTTACCACAACTGGCCCTGATAGAAAGTATTGCATCTTTGTACCACCACTAGTGGTAAAGAGATATCAAAATTCATTTCCAGAAATTGACTTCCATGACTGGTCGTGGTAAAAAGTATCGTATCGTTTTACCACGAATGGTTGCTTTAGATGAATCATCATAAAAATGTGCATAGATATATCCAAAGCATTATCTTATAGGTACCCTTATAAGTTCCTTTCAGGAAAATTACTATATCCATTATTTTGCTCTTTTGTACAATGAATACAGTCCAATGGTGATGAAGAAGTTAACGGAGAAATCTACTGGAGAAGATTAAGCGTTAATCTAACATCAATTTTCTTTATATAAAAATTGTATTATAGATAAACATGTATTAGCAATATATGTATAGTTTGTGACTGCAGTCACCATTCGAACAATATAGTGCATAGTATATGAAATATTATGTAATATAATAAACGATGTCTACTAACTTTATATTAACTCTAACCTACCAACAATAATTGAGCAAATAAGAAATTATTATATTTTTAGTTGGTGTTTTTACTATATTGCTATTAATTGTTATAATATTTATTATTATCTACATTAATATTAATATTTAACTATTAAGAGACTAAATACAATATGTAATTTCGTATGAAGAGAACGACCAAAGATTCAGAGTTAGTATTTAAATATTGCCATAGTTTTAAATTTATATAGTATTCGCGCTTTTCAAGCAACCAAAATGGTAAGGGCCATTTTCCTATTCTAACGAGAGAAAAACCTCCTTCCTTATGACGGTTTAATAGAGCACTAGGTCTTACATTTAATAGTTTCTTGGGAAAAAATCAACGTTTATAGCGTCTGGGGGCGATTTCGTATCATTTTGATGTATTAGAGTTAGTGATTCTGGACTCTAAAACCCCCGCCACTGGATATAAAATGTTTCGTCCCACCCTACACTGTCCTTAAGGAATACTTAGACTTGTCTTACAGTTTCACTAGCTATATGAATATTAGATTAGCTATTATCGTGTAGCACACCAATATTCCTATAATTGAATTGATCAATATCACGATGTCGAAATAATACAGTCAGTTGTAATGTGCACAACATGCAATATTACCAAGACTAACGTCGACAGTAAACTGATGCATACTTAAAAAGACAGACATACTTAAGAGACAGGTTATCTCTGTATATGTTTAAATAAGATAGCATCTTAAATTAGGAGAACCAAAAGAAAATATGTTTCTTCTTGATATTTAAAAAGTTATAGCCTATAGATTTATGTCGCTAGGTTTAAGATACTATAGGCTTAAGCCACTACAGGCTTAAATGACTGTAGGCTGAATTAGGCCACTATAGATTTAAGCCATTATGAGTTAGGTTAGTATCCACTTAAAGAAAATTAATATAATAAATTAGGTTGTCTTGAGGTGTCATAATCATCATGATTCAGTTCCTGCAACAACACAGCTTTGTATGGACGTACATGTCTCTTTCATTATTGAGTACAGAACCTTTACTTATACCGTGATTTAATGACAACTGGCGTCTTGAAACATAAGAAATATCAATTACTTCCAGCAATACATCTAACTTTTTATCAATATTTGTTGCGAATTTGTTTCTGAGGTCCAAATTTTGAACACATTACCTGTTTCCCTAAATATTTTTTACACACCACTGACTGGGTACTTGTGAAGAGGTAATAAGTGAAACGGTATAAGTGAAACAATTAAATATAGAGCAAACATGCTTTAAAGTCTTCTTATCTTCAAAAAATCTGGAGGTATGAATTCTTATTAAATTACCAGTTATTAAAAAAAATATAATAGTTATTAAAAATAAATTATTTTGAAATCATAAATAATAAACTTTAATAAGTCTAGATTTTTTTGTTTAATTCACTGGTATTGTTCACCTCTATCATCTTACAAGCTTTTTAACAGTGATAAATTTCTCCTATATGTATCTATTACTTATATTTATTTTTAATTTACCTCTATAAAGAAATAGGTATTTTTTTCAAATAATTAAACATCTTAATGACATAATGACATGGTAGTAATGGACAAACGAAAGGATTTTGTATATTACACTGTAGTTACTTTAAATTGTAATTTGTTATAGTGTTGAAATAAATTATAAAATGATTTGTTTTTCAAATGGTAGCGTATATAATATTTAAAAAAATATATTTAATATTAAAAATATAATAGGTTTTAAAATTAATGAGTTAAATTAAATATCTAAACTAATATGGTCATAGCAAAGGTTGCTCTAATTAAATAGAAAAATGTATCCACTTAAATCTTATCTTACTATCTTTTTTGATTATGGATAAGGAAAAGTAGATACTTCCATGGTCCATTATGTGAGAAAAAAAATATTAGTGACTTTGATACAGTAATAGTTGTACATTTGAGAGATACATTAAAACAGGAGTATTTTGTTTACTTAGATATAATAAATTTATTCATACTTTGTACAACACTATACAGGGTGATTACAATACATCACAGTTGATGAGAAACACATTATTAGTCATGTTTTCTTCCTCATCCAGTTGTCTTCAAAAATAAGCTTCTAACAATAATAAAAATATAAAAATTATTTAATAATGATATAAGTAAATGAATAAATAAAAATTATACCACTTCTACCAACCTATTTGAATCGGCGTGTTTATGGGAATACCTGGGCTATTTTTATTTAGATCCTTAAGAAATATAAGAAACGTATACCCTTCACCTATATCACTTTCCATCACTCTGTACATATAATATATCCGAGATTACTTGTCTAGTAATCTCTATTTACTAAAGGTCTTTATTTAATAAACGGCTGTTTTCGTGTGTGTGTCACAAATTTTTTAGGCCGATGTACGAAATGCTTTTCGTTCGAATTTCGGCATTCTGACAAAATCAATATAGTAAATTGACCCTTGCGAACAACGTGGTAACTTTTGTTTTTGATCCGAAGCCTCTAGAGGTATGCCCCGGAGGTGCCTTCGATATGAGCGAGCGGGTGACGCAATATTATTGCGATTTGCTTACTCATTTTATTATTATTGTTATAAACCTACAAACCAAATTATGGAGTTCAATAAATAAATCTCCGTGAAGAATATCAAAGATGACACACGTAGGATGAGTTTACTTACTAATTCTCAATCAAATAGCATCTCAATCTTCATCTCATCAGTTCATTCTCAATCAAATAGCATGTCACTATTTGATTGAGAATGATGTGTGAGCTTCCTACCACTCAGGAAGTGAACGTAGAATATCACTCAGGCCATCTACATACAAAATAGTAAAGTGAGTCCCTCAATATATAGTTTACGGATCTGTAACTACATCAGTAACAAATTAAAATGGATAATCCTATTATATACCAAAATATCGGGTATAAAAACAGAATAATATTTCAAATTTCAACATACTAACAAGACAGTATTCTGCAGATCTGGTCGTCCAAATAACCATGACAGTAATATTACCTTACTTATATATATAACCCTTGCAAGAAATCGTCACAAAATCATTTACTTTATTTGGTTCCTGGTTACGTGGGTATAATGAAAAATAACGTAGAAAATCAAACAGCACGAGAAGACTGTTCATAGCTGGAACAGTTAAACTAAAAATAATATCTGCGTGGAATTTCTAGATATAAAAATAGTAACAAAATTAAGGTCTGGACCATATGGCAACGCAAATGGGCAGATAGTGATACAGGCAAGTGATAGTCAATAACTGAGGCTTTAATGTGGCTGTAGGTAAAATAAATATATATACATGACAGATACACTTTATTCATGGATTATATTTATCTTTATCATTCCCGCAATTCGCTAATAAGAAAATGTTATGTTCAATTTCATGTGGAAATAATACTATCGATCCAGGTCCGTACATAAGAAACCTTAGTAAATACACCGGGCCGCCCAACTCTAGCGCAATTATCTGTCCAAGACGCGAGCCCAATGAGGAGTCCCTCGTACATTGCTGGCCCTCCGTTGTCAGCGTAACAAAAGCCTTTTCCTCCCTTCAGATACCCAGCACAGAACATCGTGTCGGTATAGACGTTAAACTGCGATTCCGTTGCGTTGAAGGACCTGAAGCGTACCGGGAAAGTTCTCATCGTAGTACTCCTCATTTATCCATCCCCAACCCAAAACAGTAATATTGGATCCTACGGGAATTTCACTTCCTGCGTCAACCATCGCCACAATGCGGGTATTGGAAGACGTCACAGTGGCATTAAGGTGTAAAAGAGCTGCGTTGTATTCATTATGATCCCAATTGTTCTGCGGATGATAAATGACTTGCGTGATATAGAAGGTTTCTCCTCCATAAGCCCTATCGGTAGTTCCAGCACGGATAATGAAAACATCTATGTCTCGGTCATGGAGACAGTTGGCAGCAGTTAGGGCCCATAGAGGAGCTACTAGGACTGCCCCACACACTAGCTCGTAATACTCGAGTTGAAGGGCATAGGGATACTCTGTAATAGTTGCGTTGTCACCTCCTATAATTCTGTCACTTGGAGACTCAGATGCATCTAAAATAAATTAAAAAAAGTCATGTTTAAAGCTAATATAAGTCACACTAAAAGCAAAACACATTTCAGTTACTTATCATTGAATCACCAACTTCGAGACCTATAGATTATCTCGATGACCTTTAACTATTCTACAGCTAGCATCGTAACAACAGTTCTCTGTTAGTAAACTTATGATATAATATGAATTTGTCAGCTAATAACTAAAATGCAAGTTCATATATACGGTATCCAAATTTTTACAATTCATGATATAACTTACAACAAACTCTGCGAGCAACAAGAGACAAACCAAATCATATCACAAATGTTTCATGTGGAATTTATAACTACATATTATGATTTTCTAACCACTGGGATGCAGAACAGTAGGTATATGTTTGATCTGTGTTTCCTATGTTCAAACAATTCAAGAGTAATTTATTATTATTATTAATATTGATGTCAATCTGTACTTCCACTATAAGAAATTAGATTAGACATTTCCGCTTAAATCACTAATACAATTATGACCAGATTATCTTAATAGTCAGCTATTATTTGGTTGGATGATAAAAATAAAAATCATGACCATTCGGTACCAGCGTCTAAGGAACAGACACTTTGAGGGTTTTATCCTGAATCATCATAATTGGTTATCTTCCACAAGAATTTTTGTTTTCACTATAAGCACAAGAAACTATAGAACAAATTCACAGGTTTGTAGTATAAGATAAACAAAGATGTTGAAATTCAAAGATATTGCTCTGAGGCTTTTTTGTGCTTTTCTTAAGGCTTTGATAATATTTAGCATGTCGGACTTGTTGCACAAATTAAAAACCTACCTACCTTATCCTCACTATGATCTTTTGAAACCCTACCTAACCGATTGACGCTTTCTTATAAAACAATATAATATATTCTAATTTATACCCTATCTTATGTGGCGTTCCACAAGGAACAGTATTGGGACCAGTTCTATATTTGATATATACAGTAAACTTATCAGCTACAAGTATGACAATGGTAGTAACATATGCTGATGATATGACAACTGCGAACTCTCTCAAATGAACACCACGAAATACTTAGGTATCCATCTAGATAGACGACTTAGATAGCAGACGCATACCTTCATAAAACAGAAAACAGTTAGGCATCAAACTGAACCAAATGTAGTCGTCCTTAGACCGGTATGATTATTTGGAATTTAGCCCTTGGGGACCACCAACGATTCGAACATTTTGATATTGCAGAGATTTCAAAGCAAGGTAATATGTATTATGGTTACATAACCCACCTTACATGTACCATACCCGAAGATATGTACCCAACTGCGTTATTCAACGAGACATATCTATTGCCTCTGTTAAAGATGGCATGGCTCAATATTGTGACAAATATCACGATATACTATTACAGTATCCCAATGTGCTAGTCAAAAATCTATTTAAATCAACAGAAAAAGTGAGAAGACTGAATAGATTCACACCTTCCGATTTTTGTAATATTAGTATTATGTAGATGGATTCAGTGGAATCAATCTGAAGTCATTTATTGGCAAATCAATAGCTTATTACTCTAGAGTAGGTTGATATATAAAAGAATAAAGATAGAGTTAAAAAATATAAAGTGTATGCTATCGAATGTACTAACACTATTAATTGACATACATATGATAGAAATTACAAAATGCTGTTCTCAATGGACAGTTAAAAAATACATATTTTTTAACTGTGACCTATTGTTTCTCTGTGAAATTTGGTTGTTTTATAGATTTTTATACATGTTATAATAAGTATTACTAAACTTTTCGAAATCAAGGAAATCGGGATTCACAAATTTCATGGTTTAAATGATCATATTCAAAGAAGTCTTAGTTACAAATTAATTTAAAAACATTCAGAAACATTATATGGAAATGATTTAAAAGTGTGTTGAATATACATTACTTAATAAAATATTGGTATGAAATTGGTTTAAATCAACACTAGACTTAGTGGCATTCTCTATTAATTCACTAAAACTATTCAACAGACACTTCTTCAATACATCTTCAATAGAACTGTTCAAGGAAAATAACAGCGTTGTTTTTATACAACCGACATAAATATTTCTCTGAAAGACTATATTTACTGATAATTATGAATATTATCATATCTTTATAAAGAATTATAATTTATATTTCAGTTTCGATTTCAATGATCTATCTCAATACATTCGCGAAAGATCGTAGTAGATCGTAGTATTTTGATATAATGTTTGACTTAAATTATGATTGAACAGTTATTATATTACGCTTTTGCACTTAAGCGAGATATACCTCTATAATGTACTTTCTTTATTGACGTAGATTAGAGACTCTACGATGAAAATTGTATGCTAAATATGAAGCCATTAAAGGATACTCTACGACTATTTCTATTTACGGATAAATTAAATTCAACTTAACTTTATATTCACTAATTTAAAATTAAATTAGTAGTAAATGAGAATAAAATAAGGTTACCTGAACGTTTTTCAATTGGAGATTAATTACCTAAAGTATAAGCAGTACCTAGAAAACCCAACAGTATACAACGCCACATGCTGATACCGCGTTTGGTGAAGTCATACACTAACAAATAATATTCATTGATATCATTGCTTATCTTGCTATCGTAATATCTTACTTGAAACTACTTCAGACGTTTATGTTTACAATAATTAAATAAAATTCTGAATTGATTGGGCCGTTACTTGATAAAAATCCATATTTATACAAAATTAAAACCTTTGCTGGTTAGATTTTCACTTTATAATTAAGCGATCAAACGAACTTACCTGTGAAGTTCGATCGTAATTTTAGTAGCCCTCCAGTCCGAAGATATCACCTATCTAGTAGTAGCTCCTGGAGCTCGTTCGTCCACTATATTTTAAAGAAACCCGGCCCTGTCTATCCCTCCCCCGTCCCGCTCGCCCATCGGCACTTACTTACCGTTAGAGCTCATTAGTTTAAATAATAATTAGGCTTACTTCCTTGCGACTTAAAGGGGGAAAAAGCCCTAGCTGTTTTCTTAGGGTAAGGGAGGGAGGTGATATCTTCGGACTGGAGGGCTACTAAAATTACGATCGAACTTCACAGGTAAGTTCGTTTGATCGTTAAATTTTATAACGCCCTCCAGTCCTCGATATCACCTATCTAGTAGATGTTTAAAGAAGTAGAGTTGCAAGGGAGTAGGTATATATATATATATATATATATATATATATATATATATATATATATATATATATATATATACGTATACATTTACATACATACATATATACACATATGTATATATGCACGTATGAAGGTGTCATATTCATATGCACATAATATGTTACGACATAGTCACATAATAAATATAGGTACATGCATATTATATACATAGGTACGTACGGTTCACGTACGTACTCATAACGTACGTGAACCAGTGTTATAGAAGAAAAAACAACTTTTTATATAAACTTATAATTTTAATGTTTTAAATTCTAACTCTTAAGACAAAATGGTTTTGGCAAATTGGTTAGGATCTAAAACAGGGCGATTATAAAATCTTGCGAAAATATTTGAGGACTGGGACCAGCCTGTCGTTTGTCGAATTATGTCGAGGGAAATCCCATTCAGAAAAGCCTTAGACGTTGAGGGTTGAGTGAGGTTTAAATATAGATGTATTGATACATCTATATTACCTGCATTATGCATTGTCTGTTTAACCCACCTGCTGATTGTTTCTTTTGACGCGGTTGAATACGGTGGTCTAGAAATAAAAAAAGCTTCTTTTGATCGGATTTTCTGAACGGTTTTGTTTATATAAAACTTGAGAACTGTAGCGACACAAAGAGCAGGATTTTCTGTGGAATAGGGAATGTATAGGCAAGGTTGCATCACATTTACCCCGGAGGTTTTAATTTTACTGGTTATTAATATATTAATACTTGAAGGGATCTCTATTAAGTTGTCTATACAGATATAGTGAATGGTCTGCATTCGATGGCCTGTAACAAGGAGTAATAATGTAGCCAATTTAGCGGATACATTTTTAAGGGATAGCGTTTCTATTGGGAACAAACCGTTTAAGTAGTTTAACAGAGGTTCAGTGTCCCATGTAAAATTATACCTCGGGGTAGAAGGTCTTAAGTTAGCCACACCCTTCAAATATCTTTTTTTTAAGATTAAGTTTTTCCCAATATTTCCAGGTAATATTACCGTTAGAGCCGAAGTGTAGGAATTAAATGTGCCATATTTGACGGACTTATTATCAAACATATTTTGTAGGAACTCTATGACTTCCTTTACCCTTGAGTTGAAAACGGCGTATTTGTTTGTTTGGCAGAACTTCCACCATGATTTAAACGTTGTGTTATATTGTGTCATAGTTGATTGGGATATAGACTGCACGATCGTGTCGATGGCACGTTCCGGAACCTTCTTTAGTTTGTATGCCAGGCAGATAACACTGCGGCAACCAGGGTAAGGTGTTCGGACATCGGGTGGTTCTGCCTAGATGGACAAGAAAGTAGATTTGAGTCAGGTTTAAAAATTATGTGATGTGTCCTCTTATATTTTAAAAACAGGGGAAACCATGGTTGTGCTGGCCACCAGGGTACTATGACAATTCCCTCCGCATTATCATGTATTATTTTTTGGACCACCCTAAGTAGCATGCTAAACGGGGCAGATGCATAGAAGAACATGTTCTTCCAGTTTACCATGAACGCGTCTATTGCGACTGAATTAGGGTCAGGCAACCAGGATATATACTTTTCACATTTGTGGTTTATGCTTGACGCAAACAAATCTATTTCCGGTTTTGTGAAGACTTTAACAATTTTATTAAAAGCGTGTTTATTTAGAGTCCATTCTGTTTCGGTCGGTAAAATACGTGATTCGTAATCTGCCCTCCAGTTATTTTGAGAGCTGATATATGAAGCGACTAAGAATATGTTCCTGGTTTCACAAAATTGCCATATATCTTTTGAGAGATTATGTAAATTCTCGTGTTGAATACTGCCCATTCGGTTTACGTACGCCAATGCGGTGGTATTGTCAGTTCTAATCAATATATTACAGTTTTTGTAATTATTATAGGCAAAACATTTTAGACCGAGAAAGATGGCTTTAAGCTCTAAATAATTTATGTTTTTTCCTGTCCGTCTCATCCCACCAGCCGTGTGTACTTTGGTCATGTGTGCACGCACCCCAACCTGACAGGGATGCATCCTTTTTTCAAATCCTCTCTCTACTGTGTGATCTACTTCTCTTTCTATGTTTACCCATTTCTAAAACTTTTATTAGTAAATAAAAGCGGTACTTACATGCTTAGGTACTCTATCTAAACCTCACTTATTAGGTTGGGGTGGTGTCTGCGAGTTTTTATTCGCAGACACCAGACAGTTTTTATTCGTGTGTGTGAACGCTCGAGCACTAGAAGACGAATGAGCTCTAAGGCCTCTCGTCCACTGGGAGCGGAAAGCTGCGAAAAGTTGCGAAGTCGAATTCGTGTGAATTCGTCCGAAATCGTGCGAACGATCGAGACACATAGTATTGTGGGGGACCGCGTCCACTGAGTCCGTATCGTTCTTCAGTCTTCGTCCGTACAGCGCCGAACTGCGAACCGATCCCATCTTGTTGGGATTTAGTTGCGAACGAGAGCGAAAAATACAGGAATACAGGGTAGAAATGGACTGAAAAGTTGACATTGCTTGTTCAGGAAAGGAAATATCTGTGGGACCAACGGGAAACAAACTACCACATGCGGAATGTACAAAAACAATTGTGGAACGAGGTGTCGATGGAAATGAAAATACCAGGTAGGTGTTTTATTATTAATTTTATTTTATTCATAAACATATAGTCCTTAATTATTTCAACAATTAGTAGTAATCATTTTACAAGTAAAATAAAGGAAATGAAAAAGAATTCCTATTTTCTAACTAGATTTGTAGTTTTAAAAGTTTCTCTTACTTCACACGCTCTCGAAGCACTTCTATTCTGACCTGTAGTAGCAAATCTATTGTTTCTATTACTCCTTGAATCATTATTAATTGCGTGAGACTGAAATGATGCCAACCCTTCTTTATCTATAATTGTGTTTTGCAATAAGCATATACATTTTACAATGACATCTACTCGTTCTGCGGTTACCTCTAATGATTTTAGGAGTATACGCCATTTATTGATAATCATTCCAAATGCACATTCCACAGTTTGGCGCGCAAGTGACAAGCGTTTGTTAAAAATGGTTTTAAAGGATAACCTTCATCACCAATTAGCACGTAGGTCCTACTACACCTTGGAGGACTATAGAAAATAATTTTGTATACTTATAATATAATGTACCAGAATGCTGCGGACATTCGACTCTAATGTGCTTCCCGTCGATACATCCCACACAATTTGGAAATTTCCATTTCCTCCAAAATTTTTTGGATATTTCGTCAACCTCTTCATCACAAAGAAAAGCCATATGCCACGTATCTGGTGAAGTATGTAATGAAATGTGTCGCTTTTCATGCGAAATAGTGGAAGAAGTGGATTTCGTCTCTCTCCAAATCACTCCACAATTGAGAAAATTCTCCAAACTGTAATATTTTCAAAAGAATACTGTACACCCACACTTTTCTTCTGTAGCCTCTGTGAAAACGTTTACGAATTGGGGGTGATGTTTCAAGAGCAAAAAGCTGCCGTCAGACAAATCGTCAAATCGAATCTCTATTATGTACTGACGAATTCTGTAGCAGTGTACGAAGAGCTGGCACGATTTCGGACGAATGGTGTTCGTCAGAATTCATCAGTTCGCAGTTCGCAGTTCGCAACTTTTCGGTTGCAGTGGACGCGAGGCCTAACGGTAGGTGCCGATGGGCGCGCGGGACGGGGGAGGGATAGACAGGGCCGGGTTTCTTTAAAATATAGTGGACGAACGAGCTCCAGGAGCTACTACTAAATAGGTGATATCGAGGACTGGAGGGCGTTATAAATTTGTTAAACATAACAATTGTTTCGCCAAGGCAGTGGTTTCTTCAGATGTTGAGTACACAGACTAAGTGTATTGAGTCTATGTACTCAATATATGTGAGTATCTGAGTGTATTGAGACTATGAGTGCATTGAGTTTATGTACTCGACATCTCAAGAAGCCACTGTGTTAGTACACAGTGAAGCGATACAATTGTTATGTTTAACAAATAAAAAGTAAAAATCTAACCAGCAAAGGTTTTAATTTTGTATAATTAGATAAGAACCATCATTATTTTATTTAAAATTTATGAAGTATTTGTTTGCGACAAAAAATATTTGAGACTATTTCTTCAAGATGAAGCTCGCTGGAACTTGGAGCCAGGTTCGTCTTTTGTTTCAGGTGACTTCCACAAGGCAGTCACCTGAAATAATGTAGGATTCAAATAAGAATATAACATAACACCGTGTAGTTAAGATCACCTTTAACATAGTACCAGATACATCACTAATTAGTTAAATGATCTGCTACTGTGTCCAGTCATTTTTTTATTAATTTTTAAATTTGGTCAATTCATGTTGGAATTTTCTTGCACTGGAAATGCTTCCTTTGATTTGTAAAAATTTTGAATAATTTATTTCACTTTTGAATACAAATTAATATTAGATTAACGATATACTTCCTGTAAATATTGAAATTGAAGGTATTTAATATAAATTTCTATTTAAAATTAAAATTTCAATTTTGATTAATTTGTGTTAATTGTAAGATGTGTTGATGTTAATACAGATTTCGTAGTTTTCTAATATTTTCTTATTACATCTCATCTTCAACCATAGGCATATTCAGGTCGCGATGAATATGTTCATTGTGGATGTAGAGTAGTCCCAGAAGTACCCAACCTAACGAAGAAAATACAATAAATTTGGGAAAAATATCTTTGTGTCTTTACATAGTCTCCTTTTAGGTCAATATACTTTTCCCAGCGATGTTCAGTAGCTTCAATACCCAGTTTATAGTGAGATTTGTCGAGCTCCTCAAAATAGCCATCAACCGCAAATTCCACCTCTTCATTATTGACAAATATTTTACCACCGAGCCATCTTTTCAAGTTTGGAAATGGAAAATAATCTGAAGGGGCTAAATCTCGCGAAAAGGGTGCGTGAAAAAGCTATTCGAAATTTAACTCATTGATTTTTTCCATCACGATAACTGTGTGAATTGGTGCATTATTTTGATGCAACAAAACTTTATTTTCTCCAAATGCAGCCGTTTTCCTTGATTTCATCACTCAAACGGTACAATAAGTTCTCATAATAGTCGCCGTTGATTGTTCTCTTTTCTGAAGATAAGCAATGAAGATTATTCCACGCACATCAAAAACTGACGCCATTACCTTGCCTGCAAATGGAACTGTTTCGGCCTTCTTTGGAGCCAATTCTTCCCTTTTAGTCCATTGTTTTGACTGTCCTTCATCTCAAGTGTGAAGTAATGATCCATGTTTCCATGGTTATGAATCGACGTAAAATCTCGGCTTTATTCCTGTAAACCTTCGCCAAAGACTCGATTGAAACATCCTCACGACGCTGTTTTTGTTCCATTGTGAATAATCGTGGCACCCATCTTGCACACAGCTTTATCATGCCCAAATTTTCCATTAATCTGCGATGTACAACACTTTTTGAAATGCCTACCATGTCTGCTAGCTCGCGCACTTTCAGTCGACGGTGATCCAATGACATTTTGTGGAAATGGTCTTCACCATTTCTGGCGTAGTCACCTCAGTTGGTAGATCACTGCGATATTTGTCTTGACAGCTCGTACGGCCTCGGTTAAACTCCGCTACTAAATAATTTTACTCTCGTAAACGAAGAAGCAGACTCCCCCAGAGTAGCTCTGTTTTGAAATCGGTTGGACGGACCTTTCAAATAAAAGTATTGTGTCATATCATATAACGATAACCAATTTTTTCCATGGTTACAAATTCACTGAGAGCGTTCACTATTGTTGGCTGCCAAACAAATACTATACAACGTAGTGTCGTCAAACTTAATCTTTCTACGTTTTAACGCTTCTACCATAGTCATTCTTTTCAAACAACAACCGCCATCTATACGTCAGGTTGGATACTTCTGGAACCATCCTCTATCATAATGCATTTACGATCCTGCAAAGTACTTTATAGTTAATGTACTGCTAATATAGTAATCTGCTAACGTGTGGTCATTTGGTTCTAATACGTTCTAAATGACATTTAAATTGAATAATAGTACATGGATACTTTTGGTATTTTTTTATTTTACTTAATGGAAGCATTTTTATTACAACTGTCTATAGTTTATTCATTCAATAAATAATCACTCTTGAGTAAATCAGACAAAACTTCTCCAATCATCACTGTGGGGGCATTCGGATGGCCTGCCAGAGGAAAAGGTATCACACTTGCGTCAGCTACCCTTAGCTTTCTTACTCCATGAACTTGCAGCCTCGAGTTAACTACGTTGCCCTTTTCAGGGAACTGACCCATCGGACATGTACCAATGGGGTGGTACAAATCCATCGTCATTTGTCTTATAGCGCAATACCAGTACCTTTCTGATTGATACTTAAAACGTTTGCATGCTCTGAGAGGTCCCCCTTGTAGTGTTGTATTCCATCGTTGTAGAGCCTGTGTCTGAGATAATTTAAGTCCCAGTTGGACTCCTTCATATAGGGTTCTTATATCCTTATTTTTTGGGTCTGACAAATAGTTGGTGTTAATTACAGGATACTCAAGGGGATCGTTGTTTTTTAGTCTCACGGTACCAGCAGATTCTGCGTGTAGTGCCACTATATACAATACGAACGATTTTGGTCTATTAATATTTTTCCAAACGTCCTCGTAAGTTGTGTTTTTTAGATTAAAGGCCCTCTGCGATAGATTGGACGTTGCGTTGGCAGGAATCATCATTATTTCAATATCCGGGTAGCCAGTACCTGAAGAAAAAAATTATCGTTATTGCCAATACAATTTATCATTAATAGGAGTTTAATAATCTACTTGTCCAATGAATATTCTAAATAGGTAACGTTTGTCGACATATCTAAGTCTCGCCAGATCAAAATGTTTAACAGTTCAAGATTTCCAAGTGATGATTTGTAAGAGAGTATCAAAAAGATTTACATGATGAAGAATATCGTAAACATCTGAAAAACTTCAAATATCCTGAGCATCTAAATTTACTTTGATTAAAAAATTTTTGAAAATCTTTGTAAGAATATTTTCTCAGGAGAAAACAACGAATTCGTTAGAACATGTCAATATCTCTATTTACAAAACTTTGCAAATTCATACTCTTTTGTTGTGGATACAGCAACCCCATATGACTTTATTCTTCCTGGTGGTATACACGGCATCTATATAAATAAGAATGTGAATGTTCGTTTGGTCAAAAATCTCTGAAAGTTCTTCACCGATTGCTTTGAAATTTTGAAACAATGTTGCATTCGAATGCTGGCGTATTTTTATATACCTACTATTATATAGATGACTATATAGACACTTGTGATATGTAAAAACATGTTTTTATTTTGAACAACAGCGCCATCTTTTGGACGTAGAAGCAACAAAGTGAAACAACAAAAAATATTATATACCCACAAACATTGGGAAATTAAATATATTAGAAATGTGCGCTTTCTCTTTTTTTTTTCATTTTCATTTAACCAGACTGAGCCACAGCAGCGCGTAGCCGTTGTAAGTAAAATACTGTGTCTTATGGCCTATCGATCGTGGAAATATACACAGCATTTCATTTAACAAAATATTGTAAGAAATTTTCATATAAAAAAGTGCATATAAAAAATTATTGTTTACATAAAACGTCTTTATCACAAGTGTACATCTATTTATGTAAAGAATTTTAGTGCATGTTATTCATTTCATCGCTATTTGCCAAATAAAAAACTCTTTTATCTTGCCGATAAACGGAACAGTCTACCTGAGTTTAGCCATAAAAACAAGCTACATTAAGTGGTAGCATAGGTGAAGAAATTATTAAAAATGTTATAAACATGTTTGCAAAATGTAATACTACTTTGTATAATTGGCATATGTAGTTTTTTGTATTGTTTTTTTAATAAAATGATACAGTTTATTAACTTTTTAATACGTTTAATATTATTTCTGGGCTTCAACGTACTATCAAATTCCACGACAGTTATATCGGGTTTACACATTTTATACAGGGTGATCCGCGAGCAATATGCGATAGCCTACTAGCAGATAGAGCAATTCAATGCAAGTCTGTATTAATAAGGACAACATTTTTTCATCACTGGCTAAGAGGGTACACGGTTTTTTATACATTTAGTCTGACAATTTATAGTGCTACTCTCTGCAACGGACTTGTCAGAATGATATACTTGATTTGGAAAATTCCAGGACCGGACTCGCTAAAAATTTGCCCGCCTCGTTTTTGAGAAAAAAACGTTTTTCTCAATTAGCGGACTCGGAAAGCTCACAAAAATAAAAAATCTAAATCAGAAAAGAGAATCAATTTTGACCTAACACCAAAACCATTTCGGTAAAAATATCATAAAGCATTTTTGCTCATCAAGATTTTGACTGGAAATTATTTATGGAACAGTTTGATAGAGTCTATTCAAATGCCTCCGATTCATTACAAGTCCTAGGTGAAGAATATTACTGGTAAATTTCATTCGATAACATCCAGCTGTTGGAGAAAACAACTCTTTGAATTGCCAAACCAAGGACATATATGTTTTCTTTGATTTGAATCTGGACTTGCCTTGAAGTGATCTATCTGTCATTAAGCAATGAAACATTGCTCGCGAATCACCCTGTATATTATATAAAATGTATGGACCTAAATAAAACAAACTATTGATAGCAGCTCAATTGATTAATGAAATTGATTAATAATAATGTAAGATGCAACAATTGAATTTACCTTTCGTGAACTGTGACTCGTAAAACCCGACCCCTTGGTTACTACCAGGAACAGCAAGTGGCCCGTAGCCTTTTACAAACTCTTCTACATAGTCCTTGAGCGGCTTTATTGGTTCAGTGTAGTTTGTTCCAAAATTCAAACCATAAAACGTTGGATGATCTTGTAATCTACTTCCCACTTCCAGGTCTTGAACCAAGGGAACACCAACATTCTTCAAATGGTTCTTTGGTCCTATACCGGATAACATTAGAAGATGCGGACTGCCAATGGCACCCGCACTAATGATGACTTCCTTATTTACGGAAGCAACATATTTCTTATTTCCGTGGTTGAAGGTTACTCCGTGTGCAACTTTAGATTTATTGATTAGTATTTTAGTAACGTAGCTGTTTGGTAAAACCACAAGATTTGGCCGGTTCAGCACTGGTCGAATAAATGCCTTGCCCCCATCATATCTGCTACCGTCTTTTGTATTCAATTGTGATGGTGAAGCTCCTAGTCCAGTATTGGCATTATAATCTGCAATTGGTATGCCAAGTTCTTCGTTAGCTTCCAGGAAAGCATCCAGCTGTGAACTTCTAGGTAAGTGGTATTCCACGTGGAGATAACCATTTTTGCCATGCACTGGGTCGTACACGGGAGCAGCTTTATCGCGATGTGTAAAGTTTTCCGATTTTTTGAAGTACTCCAGGACCACATCATATGACCATAGACTATCGTTGACGTATTTAGCCCAACGATCGAAATCTATGCTGGAGCCCCTCGAATATACAAGTCCATTTATTAATGTGCTACCTCCGACTCCTTTTCCTCTGGGTAGTGGACATCGATTTTGTACCATGCCTATAAGTATGTCAAAATAGCGTAATTCTGGTAATAGCAAAAATAAAGGTAACTATGTAAAAACTAAAATACACAAAAATATTCTACATTTCCTTATGGAAAAGTGGTTGAAAATATTGGTGAAACTAGTATTTGGTGAAAAACTTACAGGTAACCAATTTCAGTGGATAATGATTCTATGAAAGAATAAACTGTGTTTTTACATTTATCAAGGTGTCCGTATAGGGCTGATATTTCCAATCTTGTATGATAGGGTGTATAAAATATTCGTTGGTTGAATAATAAAGGGTTATTCAATAAGGACGCTCGATTTTTAAATGTAAATAAAGCAAGTTGTGTGTGAGATATCCACTCAATTTTTTTATTTGAAAGATTAAGTATGGAATATAACGTCGTTCGAATGTTCACTGCGACTTTGCTTGTTAGAATGTATTAAGGAGGTTCAATTTTCGATGACTTTATCGCATAAATCTGGCTGAATTTGCTGGACGCTTTTCGTTATGTTGAGTTTGAGGGCATCAATTGTTTGCGGTTTATCCGCATAGACCGGCAATTTAAGATAGCCCCAAAGGAGGAAGTCTAAAAGCATTAAATGTAATGCACGATCTCGGTAGCGAGTTCATGTCGCCGCTGTGCAAGATAGCCATCCTTTCAAATCGCTCGTGCAGAATATCTATTGTGGCATGCGCTGTGTTGCATGTAGCGCCGTCCTGTTGGAACCTCGTGTCGTTGACATCATCTAGTTTAAGCCACAAGAAGTTGCTTATCATCGATCTGTAGCGTTCGCCGTTGACGGTTATGGCAATGCCAGTTTCATTTTGGAAGAAGTACCGACCGATGATCCCGCCAGCCCAAAATCCACACCAAACAGTGACTTTCTCGGAATGCATTTGTTGCTGGTGTATCTCATATGGACTGATATCGTCCCAAATCCGAAAATTTTGCTTGTTCACACATCCATTCATTCAAGAATGGGCCTCGTCGTTAATGATAATTTTTTTGGCGAAATTTGGGTCAACTTCCAACTACTCCAGAGCCCAATCAGGGAATACACAGCATTGCTTATGGTTGTTTACTTTATGTTCCTGGGTCAGGTGGATTTTAAACGGGTGCAGACTCAAGTCTCGATGTAACATTCCCCAAGTTGAAGCCGCAGAAAGGCTAAGTTCTTGTAAACGATGAGAAATTGACTGCCTCGGGTTTTCCCGTGCACTCTCAAACACAGCAGCGATGTTTTCAGCAGACTTTGCATTTCGGTGACGTACAGGTGTTGGATGATTATTAAAAAGCCATAAAATGAAAAAATAAAAAGCGAGCTCTATACTGTATTTGAAATATACATTACCTAAACAGGACGTCGTTTGAGGGGTACTACTGAACCCCCAATTATACTCCGTAAAGTCTATTGGGAAGTACATGTTAGGGATGTTTGCTAAACAATTTCCATAGTCACCAGCTTCCAGTAAGAGTACCGTCCAGTTTGATATTTCTGTAAGTCGGTTGGCTATCACGGTACCAGCTGATCCCGCTCCTACTATTATGAAGTCGAATGTGCCATAATCTACATAATATTAATAATTTAGAATTTATTAGTCAAGAAATATGACATTTCTTAATATAACGTATTTCCTTTTCTGTTCTGACTTAACTTGTTTAAAGTAAAGATGTCAAAGGAGAATAATCATATAATATTGATTGTTTATTTAGAGTAAATGATCAGGTACTTAGTTATATTTATAGATAGCTTGTTATATACACACCAAGTCGACGCAATGCCGATAAGTTTTTGTAAAATTACACAATGCAAGTGACATTCAAAAATAATTTTAGCTGATGGGCAACAAAAAGATGCTTACATTGTAGAGATACAGATAAGTCGTTAATGAATATGATGAATAATAATGGTCCCATATTAGAGCCTTGAGGTACACTGGAACCGGCGATGAATGTTTTTTATTTAAAACTATTCTACGAAACAAACAGTTAACATTCCTGTAAGTACAACTGCAGACTGGTTAGTAAACATGAATCACTGCTAACTCCAAACATATCCAATTTAGTATAAACGTATGTCATATTATGGCAGGAATTAATGTAATAGATGACTAGAGATCATAGTTGGGAAGATGAGGAAATGGTCTTTATTTTTCCTTCAACTTTTTAAAATAAATTTGACCTCGTTAGGTTTTTTCTATTGATATTATTAATTTAGAAGTTTAAAAAGTTATACATATTTTATAGAATGTTTCTAGATCTTTAATTTGACAGTCCCTGATATTTTCTTAATGATCTCAACTCCTTAGCTACTTGAGAACTCTTTTGATTTGAGACTTGAAAGATTCTTTTTTAATTTAGCTTTCCTTATGGTTGATTGATTTCCATGTCAATTCTTTTATGTTTTAAATAGTATTTGAATTCAGTTAAAGTTCTTTTATAGGTAGAAACAAACTGAGCAACTAAGAATTATTCACCATCATCATGAGATCATCAGTCCTAAGACTGGTTGGACGCTAACCTCCAGCTTCTCCTATCTTAATATTATAATTATTATAATTATAATTATAACCTAAGAATTATTATAAATAAATATCTTCATGACCTACTAACTAAGATAATTTCTTACGTTATCCTTTGGTCTTGTTATTATGTAACAAGAAATCTACCATAATGACCATAAGTAAAATTAACAGTTTAGATGTGTAATTGAGATAACTAGCATTTAGTCAAAAATAAATGTCTATTAAAAATGTTTTAGTAATTGTAACACTAACGATAATCGATTGAAATAAAACATGTGCAAGGATAACCTCACAAAAATTTCAAGTTTTTACAATTTGATATGAAACCAAATAAAAAAAAAAACAAATTGTTCTTTCGCTGAATACCATAGTATATTAATTGCACGCGAGGTGCATTTTGCCTACCAAGCTGAGATTATTTTAATTAAGTACGGATGATACCAACATGGCTGACAGATCTTCAGTCGAGCATAATATATAATATTTCGGCGTTTTGTGGATGACCATTAATGGTCCAATTTTGTTATTTCCACTAATCTGTATACCTAACTCCCAAAAACATTAAAACATACCTGAAGCACTTGTGTCGTCTGTGCCATATTGCCGTGCATTTTCTGGAAATTGGTATGCTTGGGCTTCATTTCTTGCATTTGCTATTATATTAACCAAATAATTGACGGCATCTTTACTCGTACAATAACTAAAATCATAGAGTCATATAGATATTTGTGGTTACAAATATACAGGGTGTTTCGGTCATAATAACAGGGAAATATGTCATTTACATTAATATCTTGAGCCTTTCCTAAAAAAATATAGTCAATGCATCCTCATTAATGATGACGAAAATAAAAAAACATCTTTCTAACCAGTCGGCACTTCGCAAAAATAAAGAATCCCTAAGATAGTAATAATAATTGATTGTGCACACTTTTATTATTATAAGAGTGTGCAATTAATAATTGTTTTTAGTTATTTAAAAAATATGGTTTTTTATAATTTTTAGATGACCCATATGAATGATTTGTATCTTACAAGTTGATCCCTCCTTGGTAATTTTTTGGCTTTACAAAAATTCTATGCTTTTACTACATATTATATTAAAAATAACACTATTTTTTAGATACCCTGAACAATCACTGAGATTGCCCTTAGGGTTTCAGCCCCTTCCCAGGGGAATTTGCAAGATAATTTTTTTACATTGACAAAATAACATCGTATTAAAAAATATAAAGCGATGTGAATAATGTTTCCGAATGGAACAACATTGTGGAATTTTGTAATATCATTTAATTTATTCAATGTATTTGCAGTTAAATTTCAATGTAAATAAAACTACATAATATTGGAGATAAGAATGAAATTATAATATCGTTCACAATTTTAATCATCATTAAAATTTACATCAATTTTAATATAATATATCACGATTATGGTTCGATGCGTTTTACATACATACGAACATTGTATTCATTTTGAGGAATATTTGCACATAAAATAAATCTCTTTTCGTAATTGTAGTAACAACTTACCTCTACAAATAATTTAAACAAATATTAAAAAATATATACTTTTGATATACTTACGTTAAATTACTTTGACTGTTTACATTCCCTGTAAAAGAAAGATATATTGTTTTTGATCAAACGGCTATAAAATGTTTTAGATACTAAAATATCAAGTGACTTTCTTTAGACGCAAGACTATTTCATGTGGTTATATAAAAGGGTATATACGAGTAATATACAGCCATACTTAAAAGTATACATTCAATTCAAAACATTCAAAATTCATTCAAAAAGCCAGACTGTTAACAATAATGTGTCAAAATGTATCATTAACAAATGTAAAGTTATAGATGGTCTGTGTAGTTTATTCAAATAAGTAGTAATAAGTACAACTTTCAGCCTGCAGTTCTGCTGGGTGGATTGAGTAGCCCAGTAGTACTGTTGTCGGTCCCAAGCCCGGAAGAAAGAGGATGGTTAGAGGGCCAGGTTAGCTGCTTACCCTTTGTAAAAACAGATCCAGCTCATAGTACCCATGATACTCATTGAAGAGAAACAGGTCATAGACCTACTTTAGAAGAAGGAAGAAGAAGAAGTACAACTAAATATATATATATATATATATATATATATATATATATATATATATATATATATATATATATATATATGTAGTACAAGGTTAGAAATAACTGTAATAGGTAAGGAAGCAGTCACATATCTCAGGAATCGCTGATTATACTTTAATGAAATTTGGTATACAGGGCTAATAAAGCACTACTGACTCAATCATGAAACCATTAGTTATTTCAGAAACAATGTTAGATTTATTATTTTAAATAAAACCCTATATATGATATTTCAATCTTAAAGAGCAGAAACAATGCTGTGCGATAGGTTAAACAGAAAGCTTTAGGTTCTGTTGCATTTACTTATTTTTCGGCTTTTTATGTAATTTTTTGTCAACAGATAATAAGAAGTTGTGGTTAGCTAAATGACTCGTTTGTTATAAATAACAAAGTCTGATTGACAGTTATAGTGTTAACATGAAAAGGTTATTTTGAAAGCTTAGAAATCACTATGAAATTAAGTGAACGTATCGAAATTCAAACAATGGTTGGTTATAGAGACTTGAAACGTTCTTATGGAAGCGTTTGTTGTGGCTCATACGAATAGAGATCCTAATTCTAAAGTCCACTGTGGTAAAGATAATTTAAGTATTTAGAAGAACAGGTCACCTAAAGGATATTGAAAAATCTGGTCGACCCAATGCTGCAACCAATCGAGATAAGGCTTTAAATGTTTTACTTTCATTTCACGATAATCTTGATACTTTGACTACTCAAGCTGGGTTAGACAATGATATTAGCCAGAGACCTATGGCCCAAATATGGCACGAAAATAGCCATTATGTTTCAAAAGCATTAAACTTTAATAGTGTCGTATTTCTACTTCGAGTATAAAAATAACAGTGACGTTTGAGCGTTTTATTTAAAGACGTACACTATCTAACTAATAATTGGCAGTATATCGAGAATCGTTCAAGATAGTGAAAAATTACAAGCATAGTATCAAAAAGTTGGTAAATGAACCATTTTTAAGAACTGTTTATCAAATAAAGTCAATCTTGATCTATGGAGAGTTTGCGATATGAAACATCTACTACACGTAATGGTCGATGTACCAACACAAAGTAACACTCAGTGGTTTTCGATAAGAATGATAGAAAATATTCATTCAGTTTATGTATTTCCCTATGTGTATCAAACTATGTTATTATATTATTTCTTGCAAAATATACTGTACAAACCTGTACTTCCATTAGGTTGCTACATAAAGAGTATGTTTACAAGAATCTCTTGTCAAAAAAGTAAATTCTATCAGCTGTTAAAGTTCTGTCACAAAAATTTGCCTCACTCTGTATAGCTAAGCACTTTACATACAGATGGCAAAAAAAGTATTTATTAATTCATTATATATTTCCTATTTTTTTTGCCCGTCTAACGTAATAACTCCATTTATTAAAACTTATTACAAATTCATTGCTTGCTATTCAAGAAAGTTCCCTTATAAGCGTCCCTCTTACCTCTTATCCTACGCCAGTGATCCGCCTTGCTTTATGTTTATTTGCTTTATATTTATATTTGGCGTCAGAATAGACTATATAAAGTACATTTTATGAAGGAACTTTCTGAGGACTATCCAGACCGCCGCATACAGCTTTATGACATATACATTGAAGAAGTCAACCACAATCCAATTAATTGTAATAATATTTTGTTTTCCGAACAGTACGACGTTCTACCTAAATGAATCTGTAAATGAGCACAACCATATATATATTGGTTTAATAAGAATCCTCATCGGATGTTGGAATATCATACTCAACACCTAGAGTAAACGTTTGGTTGGGAATTGTTGGTCATATTATTTTAGTCCCAGGAAAAAAGTTTAGGTTTAACAAAGTTACTTATTGGTATATTCTCTGTAGGTATGCTCAACTGATTCCAAAATCTAATAAAACAATTTTCCTATTTTTCCCGAATTAATTTTATTTATGTTACTTAACGTACAGTATACTGCAATTTTATATTCCAAACACATAATCATGCATAAAACTAACTCAAATATGAATTATATTCGACCTATGTGGAATGTGCCGATTAAGTGAATAGCATTCACACAAATAGGTGAACGTCAGTTTCCGCGAACTCCCCCACAAAGATAAGTAGGTAAGAACACCTATATTATACTTCTCCTTAATAATTTTTACCATGTTTTGAGGGTTAAATAAATGTTTGTAGAAGTGATGATAATTAATTTTTGATAAAAGGTAAATCTCATGAGATTCCCCCAGGCTGTGACATATGGTGGAGGTGCCTAGCTTAGTTCCTAGGGTTTTATTTTCCATAATAAACCCAATGTTTTTTTTATGATACATCCATTATCCGTGCCAACTGGTCTGCTTTTCTTGAACAGGCGAGCGATATATTTATTTGTTACAGCTCCACGTTATTCAGGCACGTCAAAACTTTTATGTTTCGACGTGCCTCTTTTCCAATCGACAAAAATTTTAAGAAATTCATTTTCAGCAAGATAGTACGCCTCCACATTGTGCTGTAACCGTCCGCAACTATTTAAATCCGAAGTATTTCCGAACCGTTGGATTGGAAGGAGATGACCTGTGAAATGGCCGCCAGTATCACTAAATCTAAATCCCTTGGATGTGTTCGTTTGGGAGTTTCAAAAACGGTAGTATAAAATGACTTGACGATTAAAATTAGTGTTGCGGTTCATGATATAAAACAATAGTGGCTTTTAAATGCCATACAACGATTTCAAGATAGGTTGAGACGTTTTCAAGCTTTGACCATCCACTTTAAAAAATAAGCTGCTTACATTATGTATGTAAATGTAATGTAATATATGGTGACCTTTAAATGTGATAATAGAGAGAGAAATAGTGCTTAAGAAATCTGGAAAAGTGTATCAAATAAATAGTAAACGTGAGTAAAGTTGTTACTCACTTGAACATTTCTTTTTAATCTACAGTACAGTATTATACTGTTTTTTACGAATAAAATATATTAGGGTGTTTCATTTAAAGTAATACATCTGACATAATTTCTGAAAAGTACTAAAAATGTGGGAACATTATTTATATTATTTTTGAATCAGCGGTGTTTTGTTACCTCTATGTAGGAAATTTCATTAAAATCTGATCAACAATTACGGAGATATGTAACCACTTCCTTACTTATGACTAACCTTGTATAGTTTATTTCATCGCTATTTGCCAAATAAAATGTCTCAAAACATAATCTTTGCTTGTCTTTATGGCTAGGCTCAGGTAGACTCTTCCGTTTATCGGCAAGATAAGAGAGTTTTTTATTTGGCAAATAGCGATGAAATTAGTAGTACGTATATGTATAATCTATGTATATTTTAAATACAAGAATTAGTTTTCTAGTGAAATTGATATTTATTTCTACAGTATTGAGTTTTCATGAAAATAAAATGCTTTGAAACAAGGTGATGAATATAACGATTGGATTATAACTTTTATAAATTTTCTAAATACAATTTAGAGTTTCGTGATGCTACATTTACCACTAATGAAGTGGCATCTTCTCAAAACTGTAAATACTGGACTACAACTTAATCTACAAAGATCAATAATCTCAGAAAATTAATTTACGATGTTGAACTTTAGGGGACTCTTTCGTTAAAAATGCGCTAAATGTTGAACGTTCTCTACGCTTTCTCGATATAAATTTCGGCAATTAAAAATGTTCTCCAAAATCTGCTACAGGAGATGTATCTCCAACTAAATGGCCGTCTCCACAACTCTTGAAATATTCGTGGATATAATTTTCCAATAGCAAGGAATACTTCTTTTGAACTATGACCTCCTGCATCCCCTGACGCTATACCCTTACATTTATGTTTCTAGGCAACTTTTAAGAATAAAATTTATAATAAGGCTCAAATATCGAAAATAATTTCCAAATTAAGATAAGTTTGTCACGAGACCAGCATTTCAGAACTATGGGAGGTGCTAATTAGAATTACAAAATAACTACGAAATGTATTTGAGCCGAAACAGGTTTAACTGAGAAAAGTTACCATCGTAATTAATTTAATTTTTTATTATGTGCGAAAAGGCAATGATCTGGAAAACGCATTATTATTTTAAATTTTTCTTGTTTATTTCAATTATTTCCAAATATATTTAACACTGCATATTTAATCAATTATTTTTGTTTTGTGTTGTGACTAAATTATATTAAAACTAAATTTGAAATGGTGTTTGTCCTGTTGGTTGGTTGAAAAAAATAGTGGAAACATTAAAAATACAAATTTAGTTTAAAATCTTAGTATTAGATATCAAAAAAGATTTAGAAAAAACTAGTCCTAACAAGTTTTTCTAATAATGTATTCAATATCGTTAATGCTACGTAAAATATCAATATACTCACTCGGTTGACTGTTATTATTTCAGTTTATTACTTATATATAAATTTATATAATTTAAATTTACTATTATAGGTTTTAATAAGAAATTTACTTCTCATAATGACCTGCATTTATGTCGCAGTTCAAATGCGTGTTCCAGAAATGTAAAAAATGTAAATGTATCAATCACTAACATTCACCTCATAATTATGTTAGTTGCAATAACAACAAATCAATGTAAAAATTCACTAGATTTTTAGCTGTAGTACAAAATGCGAAGATTATTTTTTAAATTTTAATGTTATGGTTTACGAGTATTAAACCTATTAAACGAGTATTAAAACCAAGCATTAAAATTCTATATAAAAAACATTAAACATACCTGAAATTAGTGAAAACGTAATTATTGTCAGTTTCCAAAAGATCGCCATTAACATCGTGGGTACAACAAGTACTAGGTACTTTTAGTTTTTTAATAATGTAAATCTAACGTATATACACTATTCTGCTGTTGACGTACTGTATTAATATCGATACATTATTTTTTTAACTGTTTCAAAACTTTTTAAATATTTTAAACTCGATAATCCAGGTAGGAATGTCAGCAGCAGTCAGTGTATTATGAATACTATTAACAATTAGGTATTTATAGTCGTGAGTTAGACCAATTAGATTAGTGCATTAGTATTGTAACTGTATTAGTGTGTGAAGTACTCGTATATACATATTCATAAGGCATGCATGTACTCGTATACTTGTACATATATGTATGTAATCTTACAGCGATAAAGGCTATCTATACATGAGAATTATTACACTAATTTTATTCACAAGGTTTATTATTATTTACTGTTAATTTATTTTATTTTAATAGAAGGTTACTGTGTCATATTTTTAGACCTTACAATTGTATAATTAATAATTATACAGCATGCGACATTTACATAAAAACTGCCGATTAATTAAGTACAAAGTTATATCAACGTTTTGCCTATAAAAGTGCATATTTAAAAAAATCGTGAAATTGTGTTAAGAGTCCCACACACGCTCAGTTTTTAACACAGGCCAGCCTGCGCAAACCAGGTTTGTGCAGGTATAACTGAGCGCCTTTGGATAGCCGTTCAGGTCGATACGCAGGCCGCTGCCACTATGGGACAAACAGCACTTTCGCGTCTCAAAAATCTGTAACTTTATTGTTTACAGATAAAATCAAGTGAAATTTGGTAGGTGTATATAAGAAGGTGTGGTGTTGAAGACTGTGTAATACTATTGCAATATCTTTTATATATCTTGCTATATTTAGTGGACAAAATTGAGGAATATGTAAAAATCAGAGTCAGTCCATTATTCCTTTATAAACAGAAAACTGGTCAATATAAGACGTTAATAGACATGTAATATATTTGATTCCTTTTATATAAATTTAGTTTTCAATAATAGAAACAAAAATTACGTATAGGTATTAGTATAGAGGTATGATAATATTATAATAATATTATAACTTATAATGAACAATCGTTATTTAGTAGGCGCATAATTCACAATTATTCCAGTAACTGCAAGGCATCTTCGTCGAGCTCCATCAGCGTTCTTGGTGGGGTCATTCTTAAACTGGTTATATATGGATCTGAGGTATAAAGAAGTGTATGAAATACATCTGCATTGGTATCTGATCGTGAACATTTTCGAGCATGATGTATCCTGTATTGCTTGTAATTTTTATTTCGCGATTCTTGTGCATCCTCTGAAAGCTGTCCAAAAGGCAATACTGCGTTATAATGAATAATATTTGCTCCGTGAATTAGTATTTTATGGACAGAAGAAGACATGTAGTACCAGTTGTATTTACGTACATAAAGTTCTGCAGTTTTAAATGCATACTCTCCAAATTTTTGGGCATTAACTGGTTGCCCGCATGCCATTGTCTGTAAGATAATATGAAGTCTCTGTATTAGTTCTTCATCAACACCAGTAATTGACGATGAGCACGCAGTATTTGCAAAAAATCTCCTCGCAGTATTACCGTCTTAGTGTTTCCACAACCTTGTCGTGGTTTATCTATAATTAATCCTAGTTCTGTACGAAACCTCTGTTGTACAGCTTGTTTTTTAATTTGCTTCTGTCGTTTTTGATCTTCTGTAGTTGCGGACCATTTTTCAAATGATAAATTGTAGGAAATGTGGAGAATCAGTTCCATACAACGAATACACGCATGTAAAGTTGAAAGACCAAATTCGAAAGTTTCTTCTCGTTCTACTCTTTGCTTAACGCGTTCAAGATTATTCATTTCTTTCGGTTTAGCGAGACAAACACTGCATGTAGATCTGGATGGTGTATTGGTTAATACCTGTGTAACTTTCCCATCGATCATAGTAAGAAAAAGTTCGTGAGTAATTGATACCTCCATGTCATTTATGTGAACAGACGTTGGTAAAAGAGAAGATATTTGTGCCTTTAGTTTACTTATAACTGTTCTGGTTTTCTCTGGAGTCTCTTTGCAAAATTCTATTAAGATAGGGCGACAAAATCGTATGGATGATGGGGCTGCATTTTGCCAAATATTTTCCTTTGAAGAACTGTCTACCAATCTAAGGGGAACTAAAGATGATATTAACAAGTTAGCATCGGATACTAACTCACTCTCACCAGAAAGAATTTGTTTATATTCACTTTGGCCCGAGGAACCATCGCAACCCCATTTACTATATAAAATTAATTTACGTACAGATGTTACATCAACTGACGATATATTTAATAACCTTGTTGCTGTATGATTCAATAATCCTTGTAGTTCCACTTTAGCCATAATGTCGGTAATTGTCGGTAATTTGAGAGTTATCTGGGTAGCATTTACTTTTAGTTTCCTGGAGTTACTTATATGGCGGAAATAACTTTTTATCCTCTTTCTTTCGTACAGTTTATAAGATATTGGTATTGATTTTTTGACAAATCTAAATCAATAAATATGGCCAAAGCTTCATCGGCTGTAAAAGAATTGACAAACGTATTTTCCTCTAGCAACTGCAGGTGTATGATTTTCTTTTTCTCTGAGGATGCGGAACGAATTAATTTTATTATTTGAGCTTCTTTACTTTCACCAATTGAACGCAATACTTGTACATATGAATACTGAATTGAATCCAGCCCAGAATCCCGGAATAATTTAGTCGCTTTTCTCTTTTTAGTTTTTTCGGATGACTCTTCATAGCTTTTACAAGGTCTTCCTCGCCTTCTTCCTAATGACGGCCCAGGTTCCTCAGTGTCGTCAAGTTGAACAGAAAATGTACAGTTAAGCCATTGTTCATTATTCTTCAAAAGTCTTTCCTTTATTCTAGTAGCAGCAGCCCATCTCGATTTGAATTCAGGCAGCAACTGTTTCTGAATTTTTCTGACAACACAATTTAAATCATTTTCAAAAAGTGAAAACTTTTCGCGTATGTAATTTTCTGCAGTTGATATATGTTTCCCATGCTCTATGAAAGCAATACATAACATGCGATTAGTAATTGTAAAAGTGGTCATTATTAGCAAGAATAGTGGTAACGTTTCTTAACTAAATATTATAAAATTCTTGTAAGGAACTTGTATGAAAATTAGAAAACACATAGCATATATATATATATATATATATATATATATATATATATATATATATATATATATACCTATACGAAAAACCACAATATTTCGAAAATAAAACTATTTTTTATTCTATCTAGTTCCGGTAGATACTAGTAAAAATATTATTTTTGCTAAAATAAACAATATGTGGTTTAGATACCTGTGTTTACGTAAATACGTTTTTGTATTTACGGTATTTTTTGGTACACCTTATTTTGAATTAATAAGCTATACAAAAAAAGCGTTTAAAAAAAGTCTAAACATTATATCCAATTGAACGAATTTTCTATGACGGCTACCAATACCTAAATGTGTTATTTAGATTTTAAACCATAACTAGAACGCGTTTTCTTCCTACTTTGATTCCAATTTTCTCAAAATGGAGCAAAATCGAGCAGCAGTTTCTTTAAGTGTCCTCGAGAGGACCATATGGCCTATCATTTCCATAAAAGAAATCTACCCGACGAAACTCTAATGAGACTTAAAACTTTAGGTGAAGTTGTAAAATGATCATACTAAACACTACTACTTTATTATTTTTTTAAGTAACAAATGAAAACAAGCATACAAATAGATATTTTTATTCTAAAACTAGATGAAAAGTCCTTTCCAACGATGTATATTAAATTTGAAAAAAAATTTAGGTACGTAAACGCTCATGGAAGTTGGCTTTAACGCTGAGTAATAATTTGCCCTTAACAGAAGTTTCCCTTTCACAGTTGTCTAACTCAGGAAATCAACGTGTGAAAAAATAATCTTTCTAGGATATTAAGGCTTAGTGTCTTAGCTAACGGAAATACCATATTCGATATCTTAATTTTCAGTTTCAATTTTAGCATTTTTGAGACGATATTGATGTTTTCGCCCCATAGTGCGCCGGCCTGGCCTGAGCAATTGCACGTTGTGTTTGATTTTGACGTGCGCAGAGCAGGGAGTTTTGCACGTGTGTGGGTCAGTTCAGGCTACGTGTTCAGTTCAGTACGAAGATATAAGCCATGGATAGAGAATACACCGCCGTATTCATCGCATTATACAAACCTTTGCCGTGCTTATGGAAAGTTAAGAGCAAGGAATATTCTGATCGAAACAAAAAACTGGCTGCTTATGCAAGGTGCTAGTCAAGAAACTGCAAGAGACGGAGCGTAAAGCGAACAGAGAGGCGGTTGCAAAAAAAAACAATTTGAGGAGTACCTTTCGGAAAGAATTAAAAAAAATAAGTAACAGCAAAAGAAGCGGCGCTGGTGAAGAGAATGTTTATACACACACTTTGTGGTATTTCGATCTGTTGAAGTTTCTCACAGATTAGGAGGCACCGATCCAAACCAATCCTGTTTTTCTAATTTCAAGTCTTCTAGTAAATGGTCCGCAAGCGAGGAGAAGGAGGCAGGCAACATCACATTGAGAAGCCATTGTGAACTGAGCAAATATCTGGACAGTTGAACTGTACGTGTGGGTTCAAAAAGGAACACAGGCCAATTTGCGCAAACTTGGACTGCGCAGGCAGTCCAGTGTTAAAAACTGAGCCTGTGTGGGGCCTTTTACGTCCTCTGTTGTTATCAAGGAAGTTTCTACCATATATATCGTCGTTTGGAAGATATTTTTTTCTATCAAAACTATTTAAACTATTAAAAGTAATAAACTTGTAATATTATACAAATTTAACCCCTATATATTTATTTAGGCTACAAGTGTTATAGGTCGCTGAAATCTGCTTATCAAGGTAAATTAAATATGATAGAAATATATAGGGTGCTCGATTAAAGAATAGCTCTATTGTATTGCACTTACATAGATCACCCACACATTTAATATTTACATTTAAATTCAAATTAAAAATTGACTTTTTCATAAATTGTTTTTCTCGTAAATGATAAAGAGCTTTCTATATTTTATTCTATTAATCGAAATATCGTAATATCGAGCTACTAAAATTACAACGTCAGTTGAGAATATCTTAGGAATTCTAATAAATTTGAGTTAATGATGTTTAGTTTCACAGTGTGCCTAGTAGAGGCACACTGTGAATTACATGCAGTGATAGAAGAAGAAGAGAAGTAATTTCTAAGGCAGCTCATAGACGGTATCTTACATCATTTAGAAACCAGAGAGTGGTACATTTACTTAGGTGTTGAGCAAAGCTCCACTCATGCGGTAGATGTCGTAAAAATATTTTCTCCACGGCAAGTATTAGCACTGACTCCGACAGATCTTATCTTCATAACTGTTGGAAAGAAACAATGTGTCTGGAATTAACATGCTTGCCATTCCGATTGATTTTCCTCTACTTCTTCGGAGAAGTAAACTGGACACAAGAGGAGCTACGATAACTCGACGTAGTAATCTGAGAAAGAATGCATCTCAGTAGGAGTTTGCATCCCAGATCGTCCGTTCCATCAGGGATGCCGTGGATTCTTGAGTTTGAAGTATTTTTATAATAGGATAGTTCTGGATGAAGCTTGTAAAGTCATCAGGAGTTCGGATCTACGATGGTCCAAGATCACTAATATGCAGAGATAGGAGCTTTTCTGTTTAATGCTGCGACTGGGATAGCCGATGAACTCAGTCTCGTCTTGGATACTGAACAGGATAATCACAACTCCATCCCCGAGTTGGAGCCTGTTCGATTAAAAGCCCAAGTCAAAGCTGCAGAGCATTTAAGAGCTCTACAGCTTCATAAGGATAAGCCCATGCATGGGGTCTTCTATAGAAACACGAGACCCTTGGACTTATCCGTAAGGCCGACTTTCGCTTTCTTAGGATCAGCCGAGCTGAACTCTAAAAGCGAGGGATTCATCATGGCTTGCCAGGATGGTGAATTTAACACGCTCGTCCATTGGAGTCGTGTCATGAGTATAGAGGTTCCTCATGTCAACTGGACAGTCTGCCGCAGGGCGCCAGAGATATTAATGCATTTGTTGTCGGCTTGCCCACTATATGCAGTCTTGGTCTATATTCATAGACGTCATACAGGGTTACTGATGATTTACTATCATTTAAGACACACTGGATAGACGAAACACAAGACAAATACAAGCCAACAAGTCTGACGTAGTCCTCTTCGACCATCAGCTCAGGATACTGTTTGTCAATCGAGTTCTCGGCGCCCGATGGCAGCAATATTGACTTAAAAACGGAGGAAAAATTGCCAAATTATTTTCGAACTCAGTAGACCCAATCCATAAATTTCTGTTATATTTATGGCACTGATTATAGGAGCCCTCGGTTGCACATGACAAACACTATTTTCAGGAAAACATTAAAGAACATAATGGCATTCCAAAATTCGGCAGAAATCTTGGCCCGTCGAATACAGAAGGCTGTAATTCTCGGTTCGTTATGTCTACTCAGGGCACACGACTCGGCCCAGTAATCATTAACCACACGAACGTGTGGAGTGATTTTTGGTACTACCAGCATCTTCTCTGTGATTATTGGAACCACAGAAAAAGGGAGACGGATCTTAATAAAAAGCAAATATAATAAAATAATAGGTAATACATTTATTGAAAAAAGTACAAGTACAAATATCTTTGAACAAAAAAAAGGTGTATAAACGCAGTTGATTTCAAACACTCTCTAAGCATATATAATTATAATATTATATATAAATATATTAATTATATAATTAATATATTTAACTGAGTATAAAGTATATACATGACAATATAAAATAAACAAACTGAAAATTGTTTATTGTTGATAATTTATAAGAATAAGAGTCTTTATATTGTTTACTTTTCTATTTTAATTAACGAAACCAAAATCTACAATAACTTATTCTTAAGGCAGATAATCTTTTTGAGTAAATCAGATAAAATTTCGCCAATCATTACTACAGGGGCATTGGGGTGTCCAACCAACGAGAAGGGGATGACACTTGCGTCAGCCGCCCTCACCTTTCTTACTCTATGAACTTGCAGCTTCGAATTGACTACGTCACCTTTTTTAGGAACTGACCCATCGGACATGTACTAATGGTGTGATACAAATCCATCGTCATTTGTCTTATAGCGCAGTACCAGTACCTCTTTGATTGGTACTCGTAACGTTTGCATGCTCTTAAGGGTCCGCCTTGAAGTTTTGTATCCAACTTTTTAAAAGCATGTGTACCAGTCAATTTTAGCGCTAGTTGGATTCCTTCGTAGATGGTATTTATATCTTTATTTCGTGGATCGGATAAAAGGTTGGTGTTAATTACAGGATACTCAAGGGGATCGTTACTTTTTAATCTTACAGTACCGAGAGATACTGCGTGTAATGCTACAACGAACATTATAAATGACTGAGATCTGTTAATATTCTTCCAAACGTCTTCATAAGTTGTATCTTTCAGATTAAAATCCCTCTGCGAAATATCAGATGTAACGTTGGAAGGGAGGAACACTATTTCAATATCAGGATAACCTGTACCTAGAGAAGAAACTATAATTAAACCATCGTAATCGAATATATCTATAAGCCGTGTTTTGTAATTTACTCCAATAAAATAAAGTGGTTAACATTCTTCGCAGAATTTAGGGATTATCACAGAACAATCACTTTCATTAGTTATTATTCATTTCATAGCTATTTGGCAAATAAAATACTCTCTTATCTTTCCGATAAACGGAACAGTCTACCTGAGCCTAGCTATAAAAATAAGGCACCGGAAGTTTTTTGAGATTTTTTATTTGGAAAAAAGCGATGAAATGAACTATTCATGTTTTCAAAGAACGTTTGAAAAATAAAGATTTGCAAAAACTAAAACGGTTTAATCATTGCAGAAGATAGTAAGTATCTGCAGAGACATGGCGTATATTTAGCAGTTTTGAGTTTACGTCTACATTTAACCAACAACTTGAAAATGTTTCATTTTAAGTTAATTCTGCTTGAATTCTCTGGTGCATATTTTGATGAAAAACTGTTCATTCATTCTCCGAAAAGTGATCTTTCCAAATATTTGGCTCATATCCTAGATATTATTCCGTTTTTTTTTTCCATTTTTAATTATCGAAAAGTGGCATAGTGATAGCTGTAATAATACTAGAAAAGTTATTTACAGATTCTCACAAGATTTTGGACACCCTGTAAATAATAAAAAATCAAACTACATATCACCTGAAAGCTTAATAGTCCGCCTAATTATAGCCCAAAGTTTGCTAGTATAACTTTTGTTTTGAATAAGTGAGGAGCATTCCAATGGGTTACTACAAAACCTAATTTTTTCAAAAAAATTAAAATATCTCAAAAACTGCTATAAGATAGGTATAGGTATTAAGAAAGTTCACTTAAAATCAGCAGTGTAATACAAAAATGTAATAATATACTGGGTATTCTATTTAAAATAAGGAAGTTGATAGCTACTTCCGGTATAACCGGAAGTGTCAGAGAAGCAAAAATTTAGTTGAATAGACCGCCCTCGCTAACCCCTGATTCCAAATTTTAAAATATGAATTCCAATGGGAAGTTCATAAAATTTTAATGAACGGGTTAACTGAATCACCCTATATATATATATATATATATATATACGTGAACATATATATATATATATATATATATATATATATATATATATATATATATATATATATATATATATATATATATATACATGAACCATTATACGATGAACCATAAAATGAATCATTGAATCATATAATATGGATATTGAAGTATAATTTGAAGTTGATATTAAAATCAAATATACTTCTAAAAGTAAATTTATTTGAGATAGAACTGTGATACCATATTCTGAACAGTCGAATACATATATAACCGTCAAATGTTTAGGAGGTACTCATATTAGAGGTGGTGGTTTTTATAAAACAGAGAAACAAAGTAAAGCGCCAAGTTCTGATAATCATAGTAGTTTCTTTGAATGAGGGAATGAAGGCCAAACAGGACTACTGCTCTTTGCCCACTCATCCCTGTAGATCGGGCCAACCTCGTTTACGGGCGGGTCTTCCTTTCCCCCTACTTCAGCCGCCCCAATCTCTAACAAAGCTTTACTAATACGTTATGTTTAATGTATTGAATTACATTTTATATTATAAAATTTCGCGTTTTAAAGTTTTGTTCTATAAAAACATTATAAATTTTCATGAACTTCTTAAATATGTTTACTACTGACACCAAGTAGAATTTTACATTGACGTTATATATTAAAAATATAAAATTTTGAAAACACTGAATTCCATCAAGGAATATACAGCGAAGTTTAGTTTGCTTTTCAGTTTGTAGGTATTTCAAGAAATCGAATATTATAAAATGTTGTTCTAACTGGAAACTTTATGACAACCTTATACTGCATTTAGGAGAACATTTCAATATGTAGGAGTTATTGAGTGGTTAGAGAGAGGTACGAAGCAGCTTTTCATAAGCTGTGTTTATAAAGCAATCACCCAGCATACTTATCCCCAGCATAAAATATATTAAGAGTGAATGACAATAAAACTTTGGTGGTATTTGTAATGCATCGCCCGGCCAACGGAAGTTGCTCATTACGCAGCGTCTATTACCCAAAGTGAAACCAAATATTTATAATGATTGAATTGAGTAAAGAAACAATAAAATGTGGAACGATAGTATTGAGTTTACCCTTTGTGAACTGTGATTCGTAGAATCCGACACCGGGGTTTCGTAAACTCTTCTACGTAATCTCTCAATGGCTTTATTGGTTCGGTATAATTTGTCCCAAAATTTAAACCATAAAATGTCAGATGATCTTTTAATCGACTACCAACTGCCAAATTTTTAACGAGGGAATATGAACTTCCTTCAAGTGACTCTTCGGTCCAATACCAGTACGGTAGCAAAGTATTTTTGGTTTTTCTGGTTAAAGGCTAATCCGTAGGCGGTTTTGGTTAATTTATGGATTTGTATGTTTTTAGCGTAAGCGTTTGTTAAGACTACAAAATTTTTTCGATTTAAAACTGGGCGAATCAACGCTCTACCCCCATCGTACCTGGTACCGTCTTTTGTGTTTAGTTGTAATGGCGAAGCCCCTAGTCCAGTGTTAGCATTATAATCTGCAATTGGCAGCCCGAGTTCTTTATTAGCTTCAAGAAAAGCATCAATCTATGGGCTTCTAGGTAAGTGGTATTCCACGTGGAGATAACCATCCTTTCCATGCGCTGGTTCGTACACTGGAGCAGTTTTATCACGATGCGTGAAGTTTTCAGATTTTTTAAAGTAATCCAGAACCACGTCGTATGACCGTAGATTGTCATTGACGTGTTTAGCCCATCGATCGAAATCTATGCTCGACCCTCTCGAATATAATAGTGCATTTATTAGTGTGCTACCTCCAACTTCTATTCCTCTGGTAATTGGACACCGATTTTCTACCATACCTGTAAATATGCCAAAACACCGTTTATTGGCAACTAAATATTTTTGTGAACTACTGGAAGTTAATACTTCAGTTTTTAATACAATTACGTCAAACCATTGATAGGGAACATAATCCATTGAAACTACATTGAATGAAGTATAATACGAGGGGATATAAAAAAACAGAATTATTTTATGCAGACAAGTGGGTGGCAGTACTGCTCTGTCTCACTAGGTTTATTAGACAGTAAGACTAATACAATATAACTAATACAATATAAAGACAGTAAGACAGTAAGATAGAAGTTTGTTAGATAGTAGATGGCCAAATATCGTTCATGACAAATCACCTCAATGGACAGAATGATGTTTTGCTCAAGTCCGAATATTTTTGGCGCTTTTGCGATGGTAAACTTTAAGCAGCAACGTGCCAACAACAACTTCTCTTTCATGTTAAAGAGAACAACAACCGGTACAGTCTCAATGTTTTGGAAAGCGTATGAGAAAGAAGCTCTAAGCCAGGCAAGAATGTACGAGTGGTTTGCCTGGTGCAGAACTGGTCAAATGTTAGTTGAAGGTGAACAACGTTCGAGTCGCCCTTCAGTGTCCAGAATAGACGAATAAGTTCAAAAAGTGCACGATGCTATCATGTTTGATCGTCACAGAACAATCGAAGATTTGGAGCAAATAACTGGAATTTCTTGGTGTTCATACCAAAGAATCCGAACTCAAGATTTGTACATAAGACACATCGCAGCAAATTTTGTTCAGCGGCTGCTTCCCGATGATAAGAGAGAAATCTGTCTAAGAGTATGCTAGCAGTTGAAATAACAGGCATAGACTGGCCCTGATGCTTGGTCAAAAGTAATCACAGGAGATGAATCTTGGCGGGCGTTACGGCTATGGCCCCAAAACACAACGGCAGTCCAAGAAGTGGAAGACATTTTCATTGCCCAGACCAAAAAATGACTTCGAACGAAATCAAATATCAAAACTCCGTGATGATTTATTTTTCGACATTAAAGAAGGAGTTCACGTTGAATTCATTCCTTAAGGCTTCACAGTGGACCAAAATTACTATCTGGAAGGGTTAAAGTGATTGTGTGCGGCAGTGAGAAACAAATCACCTGAATTTTGGAGATGGGGAGACTAGTTTCATCATGGCAATGTGCCTGTATACACAGCGATGAAAATAAACCAGTATTTGACAAAACACAGCATGATATCGGTTTCGCACTCCCTTATTCACCCGACCTAGACTCCTGTCAGTTTTTCATTCCCGGGAATGCAGGAAAACTTAAAGAAAAGGGTTTCGTTTTCAGGGTATAGAAGAGGTTAGTAAAAAATTGCTTGGGGCACTTAACAGCTTTAGCTCAGAAGAATATAACAAAATGTTTCAAACAGTGAAGAACCCGTTAAGACGAGTGCATATAACCTAATGGACAGTAGTTTGAAGGAGATTGATGTTTTCAAGATTAAATAAAAACATTCTTCTTGGGTATCCCCTCGTTTTCACGAAATAAAGAGAAACTTAAAGAAAAATCGTTTTCAGGATATAGAAGAGGTTAGGTCATTTGAGGCACTTAACAGCTTTAGCTCAGAAGAATATAAAAGAATGTTTCAAACAGTAAAAAAACTCATTTAGACGAGTGCATATAATGTAATGGAGAGTATTTTGAAGGAGATTGATGTTTTCAAGATAAAATAAAAACATTCTTCTTGAGTACCCCCTCCTATTCACGAAATAGAGAGAAACTTAGAAAAAAATCGTTTTCAATATATACATAGAAGAAACTAAGAAAAAGTCGCTTGTGGCACTTAACAGCTTTAGCTCATAATTATGTAAAAAAATGTTTCAAACTGTAAAATACCCGCTGAGATGAGTGCATATAATATAATGAACAGTATTTTGAAGGAGATTGATGTTTTCAAGATTAAATAAAAACATTCTTCTTGGGTACCCCTCGTATTCACGAAACAAAAATAAATAAGTAAATTAACACTGATAATATGATTTTATTTTAATAAATTTAGATAAATTGAAATGACTATCAGTCAAATATTATCAGTTAAAATGAATTTCCGAGATTCTGATGTCTTCATAATTGGATGTATTGAATGTAACTAACTTTATCAAAGAATAATATAAGTAAAATAAATAAATTACATATATAAAATTATCTGGTTCTACAACTTTGATGTTTAATACATAGATGATAATAATAATTATGTTGGACATAAATAACATAAAAATAAACAAAAACAAAGGTAGCCATTTTTAAATATACATTACCAAGACAAGATGTAGTTTGAGGAGTACTAAAGAATCCCCAGTTATATTTCGTAATGTGTGAAGAACTAAACATGCTAGGGATATTTGTTATGCAGTCGCCATAGTCTCCAGCTTCCAGCAAAAGCACCTTCCAATTTGATATTTCCGTCAGTCGATTGGCTATTACAGTACCTGCTGAGCCTGCTCCAACTATTATGAAGTCGAACGTACCATAATCTACATAACTTCAAAATTTAATTCGTATCTGAGAACTTAAATTATTTTTTAAATTATTCTTTGTCCAAATATAGCATTTGAAATTTACCCAAAAATTATACAGTGTGTTTTTTTAAACCAGCTATGAGTCAAATTTTTATGTGAAGAGATAGAGTAATATTTGAAAAGACAAACAATGAAGAAAACTATTTCCCGGTGTTGCCATATTTCTCAACAGACACTAAGACATGGCTGAAAATGGTAACACCGTATTTTTCATCACAATTTAATAAATTCCATTCTGAATAGATTTTAAATAAAAATGTTGAGTAATATTTTTTGTTGGAATAACTGTTTTTAAACAATTCTTTTTGAAAAGAATAAGATACATCAATATAGTTTTTTTTCGATGACAACAGAATACAACGTTTTTGCAAAAATATTTTGAACATTTTTTAATGTTCGAACTAATTCCTCCCTGCAACCTATACAATTATTAACAATATTAACAATATTGTTTATATATTAACAATATTACAATATATTAACAAAGGTTTAACAATATTATTGGTAAACAACATATCGGGTGCACTGGTATTTATTTATCCAAGTATCAAATATTCATCAGTTATCAACAGAGATAGCGTTACGCACACTTTGGTTTTTAAACACCCTACAAGAGAAGGTTCAATGGCGTGAGATTAGGAAACGTAGAAGGTCACTTAAGTGAAACTCTTTGTTTTGTTGAAGTATAATGTTTTTCTTTTTATCAAATGCGTTTCCACGTCGTTTTGCAAAAACTGTAAATAGGTTTCATCATTCATTTTTTCTGTATGAAGACGGGGTCTCACATTATTGTTGTAAATTCCACATTACGCGTCAATTTTTTAATTATTCCATTTCTCTTTTCCTTCGAACCAACAAGAACTTTTATCAAACCAATGTCTGTAATTTTGTCTATTAATTATATCATTTAAATAAAATTCGTCTATAAAAAATTTGTTTCGTCGCTATAAAAAATGTACTTGTGAAGTTGTGTTGCTGCCGCTTCTTTTTTAAAAACTAATCACAAAATTCCAGTCTCGTATCACAATCGTCATAGTAGAATTCCTGGACGGACATAATTTCGTAACGGTTTTATTTGTTTATTTGGAATGTTATCAACATCTTCAACTGAGAGCAATCTATTTAAGGAGTACTAAATCAGGATCATCAGTTACTCACTTACTTACGTCAGTTTGGTGTCATTAAAAATTTCGATTTTTACGAATTCGATTATTTATCATTCTGACCCAAATATTTATTTCTTAATACCGCTTAGTGTATTTACACGTCTATTTACAACCTACGTAATTTAAGACAATATGTATTTCACTATTGCTTCATTAGAAAAGAAAATATCTATAGTAACAGGTTTCAATATCTACCAAAATATCCAATTCTTTTTTATCGTCAAAATATATTTCTACTACATTTAAGATCTTTGCTTTGTCCAAATTGACAACATTTTTATTTTACTTTACTACCCATTGATAGAGAAATTCAATTCAGCTACACACATTTCGTTTATCTGCGCACTTTATCAGGTGTGATGTCATGTCTGAGCGATAAACTGCGTAGACTGTGCAATTTAGATAGGCATTTACGCAGATGAAAAGTCTGTACATTTGGACCCTCTTTTGCAACGATAATCTTCGCAGCTTATGCAGTATATCGTACAGTTTGTTCAGTTGACTTCCTGTGTACGTACATGATGACAATGGTTTCAAAAACACGGTCGTGCTCTTGGCGTTTATACCAATCTTTGCACTAACGCTCACGGCGTTTTTTGTGTCTTCTTCTAGCAAAACGGTTGCATTATAAAACAAACTGCGGCTCTTCTTTTCCTCTTACCCATGGAATTTTACATATTTTTATGATTTTTGAGTCAAACCTGTCGAAATTCTGGAGAAAACTGAAGAAAAATCGGATGGAACTGAGGCGAAAACCAAATGTAGCCTACACACCTTCAGTTTAGATAAATGTACTGATTTTCATATAATTATTTACGACGGATAATTGCACATACAAACGGACGGTGTATAATCCCTTTTATACTGATTTCACATACCACTTTTCTGTATTCCTGTTTTATCATCATACCGGAATAATATATCATTAAGTCGAGTTTCCAAAGTACTGAAAATTATGAGAATTTTTCAAAGAAATACTCTGAAAATCAAAATACTAAAGTAATAATTAAATTGTACCAATTTGTAACCAATGTAAGGACAATCTACTTTTGTACAATTAAAGTTACACTAGAAAATCTTTATTAGTTATTATTTACCTTTGCTATGAACATTATTCACAAAAATTTTGAAATAGGTAATTTCCTGTATAAATTTAGTTATTGATCACTTGGTGGTGGCACTACTGTGCTACTAAATTGTTATTATTGTATTAGGTTGTTTAATTAGGCCCCGAAAATGTTTTTATTACCATTTGCCATCCATAGTTTATTCATATATATACTTACAAATATTGTTATGCAAATAGTTTACTTCTTGGTTAAAACTATAAGCTTTTGGAACATTCAATTTCTTTTAGAAAACTTAACAATTTTGGACATTATAAAATTTATTAAACAAGAAGTTTATAACGATGATCGTACTTTGAAGAGTATTTATTATTGTCGTAGTCTGTCAAAATTTCTTATCAATATTTTCCCTCAGCTTACTGAAAATATTTAAAACATACCTAAAACATCATTGTCCTCTGCGCTGTATTGACTCGCATTTTTTGGGAATTGGTAATTCTGTTCTTCTTCTTGCGTCTTTGTTATTAAGTTTATTAAGTAATCTATGGCATCCTTGCTTGTACAGTAACTAAAATAATTGAGTCGAGATCAATACTTCTTAACATATCCTAAAATATTAGAAAATAAATGTGGTTTATATCGATTTTACCATGGAACTACTTATTATAAACTTTTACCTCTGCTTACCCCACAAGTTTTGCAAAAGAACTGAATAATGAACACACATGATATATAATCTCAGTATATTATGAAATAATTTTTTTATATAAAACTGTTTATTAGAAAAAGGAGATCAAAAAAGAAAATTGTGTATTGATTCTACTTATTTTCAATGCATCAATTAATTAAAAGTAGTTTCAGAATATTTATTTGATGTTTATGTCGTATAAAATTATTAAAAATTTAAAATCGTATTTAAGTCCATTTTATATTTGTACTATATTTACTGTAGTATATTTATATAATGTATATATTTGTAATAATAACAAGAAAACGCATTCACGAAGTTATCCAAAGTAGGAGTATCCGAAGTATCCAATACTTCCAAACAGTATTTTTCTTATTTATTACTTCTACACAACTAGTATAGTAGGGACATATAATTCTAAATGCATTAAAAATAGTGGACTGCGAAATTATTCTATATTTAAAAAGAAAAACGGGTTCCCTAATGTGCTTAAATTTAACAATAATATTTTACGTTTTACAACTTATCTAGTATGTACTATAATAATAAATTCTATCATACAAAATTAGTTGTAGACAATAAAATTATATATGCAAATATAATTACTCAATATTGGATTTCGAAGGCGGTAAAGGAAGATTTAATATAAGTTTGCCATTAAAGTAAATAGCGTCTATTGTGTTACAAAGTTTCATTATTGCATTAAAATAAAATATATAAGTTGTACATGTGCAATAATATAAGTATGTCGAAGCATATTTACATATATAAAAATTTCAATTCACATAGTAAAATTCATCTGTCAGTGAATTATTTAATATATGTTTTGCTAGCATACTTACTTTAAATTAGTTTGTTCATCTACAGTCCCTGCAAATGAAAATATATCAAATACTTTAAATATATAGAAAAAAGGAATTAATTAAATCAGTAACCTTAATTTATTTGAATTATAGTTTATTTGACAAATAGTCTTCGTATTATTAAGAATGTATATTTCTATGAAAAAAAAAAATAAACAGTTTTAAAACCTTAAAACGGACGTGAAACATTTCTTTTCCGCACGTGAAACATCTCTACCTCGAAGTCGAGTGGCCGAGAAAAAATAAACCCACCACATATATGCAGAATATGTGTTTTATGCTTTTCACTTTTTAACAGTTTCACTTTTTTCAAATAGTCCATCATCGTGTTTTCTCATGACCCATGGACAGTATGGGGTGTGTCGTATCCACCTCAAAATCAGTAGATGTCATCTGGCAGACGTCTTTATTCAGAATCAATCGAAACCCGATCGATCCGAAACGATTTAATTGAGTGATCGTGCTAACGAAAAAAAATTCTCAAATAGTCCACCATTGTACTTTCTCATGTACATGGTAGAGGGTGTTCTATCCACCTCAAAATGAATAGGTGTCGTCTGGGAGAGGTCCCCAATCAGAATCAGTCAAAACTCGATCGATCCGACACGATTTAGTTGAGTTATCGTGCTAACAAGAATAAATGCCGACGACAATTAACATACACAGCAAACATTTTTTAAAAACCATTTTTTTTTTACTGTAAATGTGGCCTAGATCCTCTTAGACACATAAAGCAATTATTTATTTATGTGAGTATTTCTTTATTTATTGATTTAATTATTTATTATTTAATTATTTATTTATTTACTTATTTATACTGATTATTAGCCATCTAAAGACACATAATCGCTAATTTATCTGAAACCGCTGAGAGCCCTGACTGAAGTCGTTTCTGCCATCCGGGTAAGTCGACCACGTTTGACTGCTTTTTCGATTCCTAATTTGATTGGTTTGTTTTAATACGAGTATTAAAGTCCACATAATAGCTTTTATGTAAATTAAAGCTAAATCTTAGACAACTGCCTATATTTCGAAACGTTCTTTCTCGCCATTCCTAACTAGCTACATACATATATGTACATATATAAAATATACCGAATATAACGAACACTATTTTCAATTCCTTCAAAATACATAAACTTTTATCAAGCACTTTCCCTTCATATTTATAAACTGCTGTATTCATCTTGACTTGACAATAGCTACAGGGTGGATGAAACAAATTCAATTTAACTTTATATAATTAGATCCTAAGTTGTAGTATGAAAAGTTGAAGTTGTTATATTGGCAATTAAATTTTGATGCCCATTTAATAGTAAAATTAAAATTAAAGGAAATTAGTGGGTATAAAAAATTATAAACATACCTGAAATTAATAGAACTGACATAATTGTAGCCACTGTCCAAAATATAGTCGGTGACATTTCGAGTACGCAATTCTGCATTAATACTGGTATATCTTCACCTACGCATAAAAACTTAAATACTTTTAACTTGGGTATTCAAAGGTAGCTGACCTTTAAGTAAGCTAACTGCAGTGACATTATGATTGCTAAGAGTTATATATTATGGTCATTAGTTAAGCAAAATTAAGTTAAATTTGAGGTGTTACTGTGTGAAATATATGCATATATTCATAAGGGTACGTATAGACGTATACATATTTATGTAATGTATTTGTTATCGTCCCGACGGGACGATTATAAGCATATACGAGTAGAACGCTAGACTGTAGGATAATTGCACTTATTTTATTTCCTGACTTATTACATTTTAAGTATGGTTGATATCAATGACGTGAGAATGTTTTAAATAATTAATTCTGGACATAAAATCGTAATGAACTACAAGTTTGAAAATTAAAACGAAAAGCTAATAATATAAACTCGTATATAAAACGCAGACACATTTTTTTTTTAAGATAAAACACTTTAGCTCAGAAATGTATAAAATATACATTAACAAAAAGAAAATTAAATATCAAAAAAGTAATACGCTACAACTATACTATACGACGTCAATATGAACAATTCAACAAACATAGTTTGTGTACAACTGTTTTATGAAAGTGAGTAATCATTTACATTTGCATTAAGAAAAGATCGCACAAAATTAGGACAAAATGAAGCCCATATAGAGTTTACAGTTCGTAACTTAATCAAGAAATTTGAAGAGACCGGTTCTGTTATTGATAAGGCAACACCAATACATTTTCGCCGAGTAGATGAAAATATTCCTGCAGTGAAATAAAGTATACGGGAGTATCCAAACACATCAATTCGAGGTCGTGGGCATCGACTGAATCTATCAAGAGCAACCACACATCGGATATTAAATAAATATCTGCATCTGTCGGCATACAAAATTCAGTTGACAACACAGTTAAAAGTTACAGACCATTTATAAAATCGTTCATTTGTTAATTGGGTGTTGAACAAAATGTTGTTGTAATCTTGACGAATACGTTAGCAAACTAAATTGTCGAATTTGGGATGCTGACGATCCACATGCCGTTTACGAAAAAGAAATACACCGATATAGATGCACGGTTTAGTGTTCATTTTGGACCACACTTCTTTGAAAATGAGACTAGTAATCACAGTAAATGGGGAAAGCTATAGTGACATATTAAACAATTTCTCTTTCCACCAAATTGATGACTTGGAATGATCTGCAAGATAATATAATTTTTAACATCACTGACCTTTTTTCTTTGGGGTTATGTCAGGGGAAAAATCTACGCCACCCAGCCAGCAACAATCAATAGCTTCAAAGAAAACATTCAACATGTTATTCAGAAAATAGAGCCAGTTTCATGTGTCTGCGTTATGGACAAATTTGCTAAATGAATACGTCATACCAGATGAGTCGAGGCGGCTATATGAATGATATTTTCTTCCATATGTAACTGAATCGTCTCCATTTTATGCTGAAGAATAGAAACCTCAGCTTGTCAATTAGTTTTATTCACAAATCATATCCTATAATTCCAAAGACACCCTATATTTACCACATGCTATATTTTATTTTGCCTACCTTGTCTACTTACCTATTATTGTAAATCAGGGTTGCTATCACACGCTAACAAATCTCCAGAGTCCAGCTTTATAGATACATCTACAATTGTCACTTTTCTAACTCTAATTTTTATTACTTGAAGCTGAACCATTTCTATCCCACGTGGTAGTATGTCACCTACCCTTAAAACAGGCTCTCCCCCTAAATAGTTTCCCATAATAGACCATTTTGTGTGTAAGTATATAAACAACAAACTATCGACACAATATTTATTTCTTTTACTTTAAAACATTACAAAAAATAATTTACAATAAAATGAGTCCTAATACACCCAATAGTACTAAATGAATGGCTAAATCACTCCAAAAACGGCCAAAATCAGACGCAAAATACCAGTATACCATGTGTAAAGATGGTGGTTCACCTCTATTTCCGGCAATGCAAATTTTGAGACGCCATCTGTTGGCCAGTGAATTTGACGAAGTATATAGTGCCATATGAGTTATTATGTCAGGTCGTTGAAAATATAGTTATTGAACAAATGTTTTCTTCTAAAATATAACCTAAGTGAGGTGGAAAGAGAAGTGAGCGGGGTGAATTTAAATTTTGTGACAATGTGTGTAAATAGAACTGCTCAATATGTATTTTGTAATTGCAAGGCATTACTGCATACTAGTTTGGTAAAGTTAATTTTTTAATTTTAAATTAGAGATTATTATTCCAATGATACTAATTTATTGTTACAGTTTTATATAGTTGAACAAAAATAGTGCATATACCTATGAGGCGATCTATCACTTTTACCGTTTTAAAAGGAAGTATCTGTTTCCATTCGACACTTATCATGTAGTTGACGGTTTCTTCGCCATTACGGGTATTAGAGTATATAAACGGTAAAAAATCTCACCTACTCTTTATCCGAAATTCAGTGAATATATGTGATAAATAGCGTCATGTAAGAAATAAAAGATTCGTAAAGCGAGCGACGAAAAAAGAAATTCAAAGTTTTCATAGCCATTCAGTTAGAAACAGTGTTGTTTTTGTAATTTTGAGTTATGATTATTGCTGAGATAAGTAAAGTTTCCAGACTTACTGCTGTTATAATTTTCCTGTGTATGTCTTCAATGCAATGATAAATTGCGTCTGCCGTATGGAGCGTATGAACTGGGTTTTCGTTCGCAAATAATATATTTGTATTTCCATCTGCGATATTTACTCCAAATATATTTTGCGGAAGCAATTGCAACTATACTACGGTATATATAGTTTCGGCTCAGATAAAGAGTACGAGTATATAAAGTAATTACAATTCTAATATTGCATTCGAAACATATATTAATTAGTATCCAGAAAGAGGATCACCTAATAAAATTATATTCAAGACAGTAAAATATCTTAATAATTGTTCTAATTGTAATCAGGAAGAATTTGTGCACTAAAATGTAAGCGAGTTCAAATATACACTCGCTTATCTCAATTTGAATACCAGCAAAATAAAGTGAAAAATAAAACGTATCGGTGTTGAATCTGCGACAGACACAAAATAATGCCAGACAATTTCATCAGATACAAAATAATGCCTTCCACTTTTATAAGATCCTTAAATATCTTATTTTAAAAGATCCTAAGTCCTTAGAATATTTTATTAGTTTATTTTGTGTTATGTTTAAATTATTCTGTATTTGCTTCTATAATAAGAAAGGATCTACCGACTTCTACCGAGATATCTAAACAGAGTTGAATTAGAACCATTAGTATCTTTAAAATAATGCAAAACATAAAAGAAACATAGAACTTATCGGTGTTGAGTCTGCGGCAGCGATTCAACAAAAACAGTGCCTCCTACTTTCATTGAACACCACCCTTAAAATATTCCATACATTTATATTGAATTTCTCTTAAATTATTTTGCTACACATTAAATTTGTACCGTTTGTGTGACAGTTTACTTACATTGTCACAAAAAGCTTTCAAATACTACTCCTACATACTCTATCCTACACTTTCACATCAGAACCGATGGTCAACTTCTAAGTTTCTGTGAAAATATGTAGCTACATTTTTTAGCCACCTTTACTTTAAAGTTTGAACTAAGTTGCCAAACTTTAATTTGCTGACTTATTATTCCAGATCTTCACATTCGTTGTGGTTACGACAAAATTAAGATAATATTAATATTTATTTCAGGAAAGAAGGCTCATGCATGAAACAAAGAAACATATTTTCGTGTTACTAACACATTTTCATTACTTCAATTTACATCTTTGGGTACTTATGTTACAATACGTTGTTACCAAGTATTTGGTAAACTAAAGACTCAGTTTGATCCGGAGCAATAACGATATGAAAAACGGAAATTATAAATTATTTTATTACCTGTTTTTATCGCCTTTATTATTCTTAAATCTATAGTAAGGTATTAGTTTATAAAAATTTGTGTTTTGCACAAAAATAGTTTCCTACCCCTACCTATTTCTTATCATGTACATTGGTCACCGTTGGTTACACATTGTAATAAATACATACTTGGTTCCACTTCGTTTTAATTACTTTTTGATACTCGAATTATACAAGAAATTGTAGTAAAATTAATAGTAACTAAAATATATAAATAAAAAATCATCGATTCAACAAATATGAAAAAACGTATATTTTAATAATATTAATAAATATTTAACAGTGTAAGATCCAGAAGCGCAATCATACAGATATCTGTTTTTTTTTTTAATAATTTTATTTAAATTATCAATTAATGATAATATAATACATTACATCCGGGTATCCAATAAGTAGCAAGTACCTATAAATACATATACCGTCAACTGGGCTTACTTTGTCCACCGGGGTAACTTTATCTATTTTTGAAAAAAAAAGTTTGAGCGCCAAACATTAATTACTTGAATGATCGCTAGAAGCGCAGCAAGTAATCAGGGCTACTAGTTGTGATGTTGGCAAGAGTGGCTCTTAAGTTTTTCCATGTGGTGATAGTTTATCAGTGTGAAACTGTGAGCTGTATAAGAGGACAAGAGGACTCCAAGACAGATAATTGGAGTACCTAAATAACTTTCATCAGAGCAGCCAATAACGAAAGCTGGTAAGTTTTTTAAATTATTTCTATTTGTTTCACATATAATAACAATTAGAGTAATATGATAGGGCAATTTTTATACCTTCATTTTCATGTGTTTGTCTTGGTGGACAATGTTACCCCATGATCTCTAGGCAAATTGGGGTTATCTTGTCCACCTCTTAATGAGCTGAGTATGGACGAACTATGAAGATTTTTAAGTAGGTAGGTACTTCCCACCCTGTATCAGTATGCGAGGTGATTGGGGGGAGGTGTAAAACAGAGCGCACAATACAAAGTTGCTAAACCTACCTAAATTTTAATACCTACCTACCTAAAGAATGATACCTACCTAACATTTTATTTCGGAATAATATCACGAAAATACAAACCGTTGGGGCGCCGTCAATACAAGGATGATTCTCAACAGGATCTTGAAGAAGCTTTGAATGCTGCTGCCAACGGAGAGATGCCAATAAGGCTAGCTGCATCAAAGTTCAACATCCCAAGAAAGACCATTGGCAATAAATTCACAGAAAAGCACACAAAGTCTGTTGATCACCCAACTGCATTTTTCCAGTTGAAGAGTCTAGAATTCGCCACCAAATTGTTGTATGTGTTGACTGACGGATGCTTTAGGTGTTTTGGAAGTGATACTAATCGTGTGAGACTACTTGGTGAGATTTGGCCGGGATGTTAGGAATTTTAAAGGCGGTAACCTGCCAGGAGAAGATTGGTACAGCTCATTCATTCAACGCCACAGATATGGGTTAACAGTTAGAAAATGTCAAAATATATCTCGAGAACGAGCCACTGTACGTAAACTACGACGAAACTTATCTCATGAAGTTTATTATTTCAGAGGTGGCAAAATATATTTTTAATCGACTGTTCTCATGTTCGTCTTGGCTTATTTTACCCCCAACAATGGTAATATTGCCCAAAACAGACTTTGAAGGCAAATTTCAATACAAAACTAAAGTTGCCTCTCTTGTGGGTAATGTTACCCCTCTTGTCCAGGTAAGTTTGCCCATCAGGTTTTGAATTTTTACAGAAAGAGAAAACAACGAAAATATTTTTTAACACGATGAATCAATTCTGCAAGCCCTTCCCCGATCCTAGAAAATTTTCCCTCTCTCAAACCTGAAATTTAAAAGTAGGTAAAGTAACCCCGGTTTATTAATTGTTTTAACTAAATTCAACTGCAATGTCATTTGAAACAGTATGATGCAAAGGATATGAAAAAGTAATTGTCAGGTCTCAGTTAGCCGCAACCTTCAAGTACCCAAATGTAAATGGTTTAATTTACCTAATTAAAATTTAGAAATATAATTTTGACGACAATAAGTAATCATATTTAATAACAAAGAATAATTCAAATCTATAAATATGAGTGGCACTTATCACCGATCAGTAATTTTATAAACAACTTTCTGTGTCATAATTAATTTAGTAAACATACTAAATTGCCCGATAGGTCAAAAAGGCTTATTTGAAGTACAATAATAATTCTTAGTGATAATCATGTTTACATGTTTGTTGGTTTTCCTGAAGGGAGACTAGATGGAATAATTTAGCTTAAGAAGATTCACACGTCAATTTGCATTATACATTTTTTTATTGATATTCTCCTCGTCTTCAGCAAAACGTTCTAGTATGAAATAACCGTATAACGATGTTCTAATGCCCCTAAAAAGAATCTCTGCCTCATTATATCCGAGCGAGGCGCTCTTCCTGCCACCGCATACCGATCCGTACCCTAAATCGGACTAGGAAGGAGACTCGACACTATGATGGCATCAGTAGAGGAGATCCGCACGAGAGCGAGACAAACCGTGGCAAAGGCGGGCGCGCTAGTAGTCAGTGGCTGGGATTCGATCCAGTGTGACGTAGCGTCTAGACACTGCACTCTCCCTCCACTCGACACTGACGGCAGAGTTCCCCCTCCCTTCGTCGCCCCACCAGCCCGACGCGCGCCCTCAGTCGGCCATGCTGTTTGTCCGCGCACTCCTGCTGGCTGCAGGCCGGCGAGGAGAGCGGCTTTTGAGCGTTCCTGCTATCAGTATCGCAGGAATAGTAGGATATGTTTGGAAAATTGTATGTATCGTAATTGCATAAGAATATTTACGTTGTATTTTGGTTCTTCCACGCCACATTCGGGTAAAGACGTTTTTATTATTTAAGGCCATACGATTAATGTTGACTTTTAAGTGTAAGGAGACTACGGTTTTATTTAGTTTTATTGCTTTTAGAATACCTTTTCTCGAAACGGTTTCAGTTAGACAAAATTATTTCAATAGTAAATTTTTATCTGTAAATAACTAATGACGAAATGCAAATAACTAATAACTAAAGTAAACTTTTATATGCAAATAACTAATGACGAAACGTTTATATAATAATTTTTATAAATGAAAAATTATTGCCTTTGATTGCAAATCTTGTTTCTTCTTATATACTTTCAGTTTTGATTCGACCTGATTTTTTATAGATTTAACTTAAACTAGTTTGAGTTAAAGTTTTCATAATTTTACGTAAATTGTCGAAATAACTTGTTACAAAATCGGACTCCAAAAATCTAAAGGAAAGCTACTCTTATAACTCTGTGAAAACTGTATTTTAAAAGTTAGTAATTATATATAACTGATAATCCATACGCAATCAAGAAAATAATATTCTATGTAATTTTAAATTTATATTTTCCACATAAAATGACATCATATGCAGGAATGAAACAGTTTAATACGATATTTATGTATTCAACAATACAACATCTGAATTTTGTGTATTTTTAATAAGAAAATTAAGTTTTTTCAAATGTATTTGTATGAAATGGAGTATATCCTGAAATTAGGGAATCCTAAAAGCTAAATAATTTTTACCTATTTACCAAATATGTGAAATGAAAAGAATATCTATGTATATTTGGTAAAGTATATACCAAATATCTTAGTAATTTATCTAATTTAGTGTCATATTTAGTTTCACATTTATAAAAAGTTACATAATTAACATAATTTTTTGTGGTATTTGGAAATAATTCACTCTTTGGTTAACGAGATATGTATTCACTTATGAATTTAGTCTATTTATCAATTAATGTCAAAACATTCTCATAGTATACTCGTACTGCTGCATGATATATTTTAATTATTATTTTAACAATGTTTGTTTTAAAAAACTATAAAACATATATTTTAATTTTAAAATAAGAATATAGAGGGGTATATGTAAAAATTTCAATAATCTTTGAGTGGCACAAAAATTTTGTAAATTTGAAGATGCCTCTAGAGATATTTCTAAATTGTAATTAATGAAAACTAATTGAATGGTTGGCGCATTTTGAAGAGAATCCCACTAAACCTAGACAAATGGCTGCTGATAGTGATATTAATAAAATGTCTATTTTGCGTTTTCGAAGAAGAAAAAAAAAACAAATGTATTATATATACAAAAAATATTTGATTCAAAAACTTAAAGGTAATAATTCTGATTGATGATTTTAATATTTCGAAATCATAGTAAATAGATTTCTAGAGAGAATATTGCATAGTTCCTGTTAATACCACTCAACAGTCCGAATGATATTAATACAAACATTTATCAAATCGATAGGTAGAGGTACCAGCAGGATGGAGCTACAACATATTTTGCAGTTGAAGTAAGAGCCTATCTCAGTGGAACTCTTCTCAATAGCCAGATTGATAAACGTGGTGATATCAAGTTGTCAGTCCATTCTCCCGATTTAAATCCGTTTCATTATTTCATACAGGTTTATTTAAATAAGAAGAATAGGGTCCACTTCTAGGCCTAGTAGTAAAATATATTAAAAAGTTTCAGATAAAGATATAGCATGGCGAAAAATTAAGTAAGTATAAAATAATTTCAGATTCAATAAAGATTGTATAATTGTCAATTATACGGCTTTTAGTTTAAATAGTTGACTTAAACTGTTCCATTTAATTTCTTTTACAATACAATTTAGTGGTATTAATATATTTCCCTAAAAAAACTACATAATAGATAATTAAATACTCTTTCACATCATATAGCACATATTTTATTAAATAATTTATTTTTAAGGAAAACTCTTAATCCGACTGGTTGAAAAGGGAGATATAAAGTTCCACTCAAATAATGCTATTTGAGAATGAAGAACGGACATGCTTTAGGGCTCTACTGGAAAATGCATTACAATTTTATTTCTTCAGTGTCTTCTTGGTTTTGTTTTATTTTCTTTTTTCTAAATTTGTGATAAAGGAAATTATAAAAATAATTTGCTACATTTTGCCCGGGCAGATCCTAAATATAGTTAGATGGTTAGATAATAAATAGATAAAACAGATAAAACAGAGGTGTCAACGATTCATTGAATACCCTATCGTATTGAGGTATGGATTAAATCCTTGGATCTTGAGTTTGCTGCTAAGCATATTTATCATGTATATATTGATTAGTTCAACAACATGTTGTACAGTGTAGCAGCAATTAGTATGCAATAGTTCATACTGAGTTAGAAATAGGTACCCAAAATAATTTGCAACATATAGTCAGATAAATAGTGATTCAGGTATGCGCGTTTTCTTGAATTGCATTAGATACAGGAATGATAAAAGGGAAAATAAATAATTTTCTTAAATATTAATTAGATAAATATTATTCTAAGTACACAAGTAAAATTAACTAACTTGCTTATATATCTATGCATTTGCATTCATTATGATATACGTACGATTATTATTTGTTGTTCTACAAAAAATATTTCAACGGTTTTCATACGTGTTATACAAGGTAAGTAAGATACTTAGCAAGTTATTAGAGTTATAAAATCTATTTCATTACGTATATTGTAAAGTATGTAACTACTTATTCTGTTTCGACAAAATCCTTATTCTGTTGCAGCTGAATTATTAAATAATAGAAATTAATCTATAAACGAATTGTTAAGCAGAAACAACCAAAAAGAAATTGTGTGTGAACTATCTTGAAATCGAGCCATTGTATATTACAAGATATTATTACAAGATACCAATAGACATAACTATTATAGAGCTACATCGTGCTTTAGGGCTTAAGATTTAATAGCAATTAACAAAATAACTGATGTATCGCATTTATTACCTATATTGTGTTCCTGTTTGTAAAAGGTCTCCTTATGTGAGATATTATCAAATATCTATGACCTCGGATGACCTCTAACTATTCCTCTGACTATCTATGACTTCGAACTATTCCTAAAAATTAAGACAATGAATATGACCACTATCATACGAATGCCGTAGCTATTTGAAACGTTCTTCTAGAATGCCTAATTTGGCAGAATCTGTGCTAATCTTTTAACGTATTGTAGGGGGTTTCTTCAAAGTAGACTGCATAATTTGTATATGTTTATTATTAATTTATATTGAGGCAAGTATTACACAATTATGGTTAAATCAAAGGTAAACCAAAAATATATATACATATTATGAACTCTTCATACCAAATTATTACTTACGAAACCTTCTTAATAACAGGACAACATAACCGAAGCGCTTGTATTACTTCATAAAACGATATGAGGTGATGAAACATCAGTTTAATAAATTTAACAGTAAATTCACTATTATCTTAAAACAACAAATATAAAGAAATAATTAACTAAAAAACATACTTTGTTTTTATTCTGTAGAATGTATAAACGTGGCTTTCACAATAACTGTAACTGGATAAATTATTTACGGATAAGATTATAAGTTTCAAATATGTATATCACCTTGATAATTAATTAAATAACATTCAAATGCAAATTAGGTTACTTATTGTATTAAATATAATTAAGTAACAGGCAGCTTTGTAAAATTGTATTACCTTTCTTGACTAAAATAACACAATACAGGATTAAAATCTTAACTGTAGTAAACTGTGTAAGTCGGACATGAAGGATTTTAATAGCAAAATCTATAACTGGTTGGTATTTAATTTTGATCGTCAATACTTGGGGGTAACATTGCTTACCCCCTTCTACCCTCTGAAGGATTTAACCAGCACTAATTTTCTTTTTCATGTCTAACGGTATGCTGAATGACACAATTAAAATGATCGCACCGACAGAAATACAATGCATACCTCGTTTTCTAAATTTTTCCAATTATTGCCTAACAAAAATAATAAAAAAACTTATTTTGATGATAATCATCACCGAATCGTAAAATATTTACTCGTCTCGAGAGTTTGGTCTTATATGAGATATACATAAGAAGAAGGAAAGTGTAAAAGCTGTTGCATTTCTCTCTTTTCAAATCAAATACTATTTTTTTTCCAATCTAAAAAATATTTATCAAACAGTAAAACGTCAGCCCTGCATCCTAGGTCAAGTATTGTTATATCGACATTATAATAGATATCAACATATTTTACCCAGAGTTTAAAAGAAAAATTAAAGGCAGTGCATCTTGTAATTGATGATTCCTTGAGCGCATTTTTATCCTAAATTAAAATGGCTCATTAACGTAAAAAAAAGATAAGAATAAAACAATTTGAAATGTTTTATCTTCCAATTGTGAATATCTTCCAGTTGTGAATATGTTGGTTTAAATCGGGACTTTTGGCGGCCAATTAATGTCCCCTAGACAGAAGACTTACGTGGAAATGCGCATCTTCAATAAACATAAGCAGTTGGGTTTAAAGTTTCATCAAATGTATTGGTTCCTTGGTCGGAAGTCACAACCATCTTTAAATACTAAGATATTGCTGTATGAAACTATCCTCAAACTATTAAATTCAACTATTTAAAACAAAGTTATCCGCGCCATCGTCTACGTCTCCTATTATGTCCCCAAAAGAGTCATCCAACGAGTAATTTCAATTACTCCAACCAAGGAAGTGATATTTGATGTTTGTGAGAAAGATCGTGAAAGAGTGTAAGGCCGTCCGCACACGAGTCGATCGGAGATGTGGTCGACCCGATTCCATTCGCATGAGTCTCATCCTTCTTCTCGACTACCAATGCAAAAGAGTGGGGCTCCGCACACGGGTCGTTTAATGGTCGTCTAGAAACGCACGAATTGCCATCTTATCGTTTCAAATATTACGCGATCGGAAGAGAATAAGATAGTTCGAGTGTAATTATGTTTATTTCTTGTCAAATTTATCTTGATGTGGCCATAATTAGTTGCAGTTTGGTTGCGCATTAGACCCGTACATTTATTATAAATGTATATTTATTGCAAATATATAGGTATTTATTTGCAATACCTTCTAACTACAAGTTTGTAGTTAGAAGGTTCAGTGGAAGAACGGCCTTAGTCCGATTCATTATTACAAAAAATGCCAATTCACGCCAATTTGAAATGTCTCTTGTATGAAATTATGTAAGAAATATTTACTGAAACAAATTGTTCAAATATATCATCTTGAAGACGATAATAACAGTAATAAAGACACCGATCAAGAAGAAAGTAATATGTACTTTTATATATGTAATATTTATTTATTACTTTAAACAACTTGTATTATAAAATAAAGTTGTAGTACTAACTTAAGGTTTAATTTATTTAATAGATATAAATTAAAACACAATAAAATATCAAATACTCATATATTAAAAAATTCTAATATTACTAGTGCTTAATTAATACATTATTACTACCTACATAATATTAAAATATATTTACTGAGCATTTGTAAATTTGAATGAGCACAATTACCTTCTCCCTTAACGTATAAATATATATATATATATATATATATATATATATATATATATATATATATATATATATATATATATATATAATAACAATACTTTGATATATACTTAATAAAATAACGACAATCCGATCCCTTCATTAATTACTTATTTCTATGAAGAAAAATCTTAAAATCGGTTATTTATTCGGCCATCGGAGTTATCTTTTCTTCTTAAGGTTATAAAAGTAGATATAAAAATAATAATTAAAACATTATATTATGCCACTTTTTTAATTTTTGTTCAAATACATAAACAGAGGAGAAGGTTTATTCTCGTTTGAAAGATGCAAAATGACTGAGAGACAGTCGACCCTTATGCGGAGGACAGACACGCCCGTTCTATCGATCGAACGGACGAGAACTTGTATACGCGATTACAATCGCGTCTACCGCATCTCCGATCGACCCGTGTGCGGAGGGCCTTAGTGTATCTAAATGTTCGGGTCAGTCAAGTTTTTGACACAAGTAATAATTCAAGAAGACTTAAGAGGTATTTTTCTTTGGACCTACTTAGTAGATTTACTCAGATACAATAAAATAATTTAATAAAATTACTTTATTATGAATTATTATTAGATTAGATTAGTTTATCAGACATAACAACTTAAGTTTATATTAGGTATGTAGTTTATTGGAATCACGCTATACATGTCTTTTTTTTTTGTCATATCAATTGCTTATTGTCCTAATGGGGAAGGCTAAACAATTAGGAGTTAAAAAATATGAGGTTTGTAAATATCAGAATACCTCAACAGTTCATTTGAACTAAACTATGCCAAACTGTGTAATCACCATTAGCGTTATATTTACTCACTAACACTAAATCTTAGCGTTAACCAAAATTCTACATAACCCAATTTTCCAAAGCACCGATCATAATACCAACGCAAAACGAATCAGTCGTTATATTCGTTTGCAATTCTAAACGCTACCATACGGGGTAAATTTCTTCCAATTTATTTAATGAAATAAAACAAATACTCCAATAAAACTTTATAACGTCAGAACATAGAGAATGAATAGCAATAAAACGGCAAATACGTTAGACTTATTCTGGGCAGCACTAAAGTTTTATTGTGGGTCTGGGATTAATGTAATTTTGTTTATTTGAAATTTAACCTAATATAAAGGTAAAATAAATTAGTATCGAGCGCGGAATATTTATTGCATTTGGTCATTAAATTATTTTACAGACCAATCCTTAGTGACCGCAATATAATGCTTAATGAGCTAGAATTGTATCTATATCTTTGAATTGAAAATGCTTAACTTTCATTTGAATAATTGATTACAATTTTGTATATAAAAACAATACCTACGTCCATATTTATCAAGTTAGTATCTATACAACACATCTATTCCGCTCCCCTTAACCTCGACCGATATTTTAGTATGCCTCTATATCCATATTTCGATAGCAATACTATTTTTATCAGCAGGCTATGTGGTTTCTTATTCGAATACGTAATCGAAACTAACAGTAAATTTTCTACCTACTTAAGTTTAGAAATCTTCATGCTATTACGTACAATACTGAACATTTCATATTTACTTACAGTATATGGGAAGTATTCCTTACTCTTGTTCGCATCTATTTACACCCTGAATACGTATATTTTGAGCCAGATTATGAGTACAATGACATGTCACAAACTTTTGTTGCCTTTAAAATCTATGCTAAAGGCCTGTTTGCATTAGTATAAATACTTTAACATACATACATCAATATATGGGTACAACTAAATGTACAAATGCCACCCATATGCCTGTATGCATAATTTTTTTCCATTCATTTTTGATTTTTTTTATAGAATTTAGCATCATAGATGGCCTTGGTGGTCCTAAATAGACCTTGGTCATCTCTATCTTTTGAAAACCTTCTTTTAAAACTTTTTTATTATTTTTTAGTGACTCGTTTACATTGACAATAGTACAGTATGATAGACGTAATATACACAAAAATGGAAAACGAAATGCCATCAACTTCGGCCGTTACACATACACGTAGACACAAGACAAAAATCAACATTTCATTCGCCATTCTATACGATATCTGTCCATATGGCTTAGGCGACGTCTTCTCCCTGCAAAAAAGGAGATAAAAACGTCGCCCTGTCGATGTTATGACTTGGCTGCACAACTTTGTCATTTATTTTTCTAGATGCTTGTCCCTGTTCCCTTCTATTACAGGGGATTATTGATTTTTACTAACTATTTTAATTATTTTTATTTGTGCTTCGTGTCTTTTGAAACCAGCTTGATTCAAATCGGGCGAACAATAAAAGACTTATTACACTCCTAAGTGAGACATACTGTATATGAACCCCCACTTTATATATTCTAGATATGACTTGATAGTCGCAGTAGGTTTAATTAAAAATCTCTGTATGTCCAACAAATCTATATTATTAAAACTGGATCCTTGCTGTTAATATTTATGAGAACAGAGAATTATTATGACCTATTTACGTACTCAAGACTTTGATTTTCTCCGAAAAAATATGTAATAGGGTTGTAGTCTTCTATAATGAAATTTCGACTGGCTTTGCCGATCGTTGGTTCCCGTCTCAAAAGAACGCCCTTAGGACCTCGACACGGCGCGGCGTGCTAATGAGTTGGTCCTGCAATTATTTAGAACCATCAAGGTGGCCTTAATGTTTGTGAATATTCCAATAGTTCAACTATAATCTCCTGATTAGTAACTTCTGTGGTCGTCTGTAGTACCCTTATAATTTCAGCTTGGAATACTGTACATAGGTGTCGAGTGACTCATTCCTTCGGAGTATTAGATTATCAGAGATCCTTTCACACTCAGAAACTATCGTAGCATTCTTGAACCATCATCAATGTACACCGAAATGTACTGTTTAATAGAGTAATCGAGATTCAATCTAACCCTGCAATCATATACTAGTCTCGGCACTCAACTATACTAGTCTGATGGGAGAGAGCCTGTTTAAAGTCGGAAGCCAACCGACTTAACAAGTTAAGAGGATTGATTCTTAGAGGTATAACCGGAGCCCCAAGATCAACACCGATCGAGGCGATGAGGATACTGACGGGGATATCACCTCTTGATGTCATTCTGAAAGCGGAAGCCACAAAGGCAATGCACAGGGTGGTGGAAAACATGAATAGGAAGGTAAGGGACCTGAATAGACTCTCAAGAGAGCTAGCTGAGGAGGGAATCCCATGGATACCCTCTGATAGTACGGGTGTCCACTTCCTGTTTGACAAGAAATATAAGATCACCCTCACCAATAAGACCGACTGGATGGAGAGTCGAGCTAGATTTCTGCTCAATAGGGACATCTGGTACACGGATGGAGCCAAGAGTGGGATCAAAGCGGGTGCGGGGGTGTATAGACAACGCGACGGGATAGGTAAAACCTTCCACTTGGGGAAGGCCGAGCTAGTTGGAATTATATACGGTGTTCTGGGGGCCGACCAAAATCGGACCCAGGAGAAGGTATGCATCTGCTCGGATAGCAGGGCGGCGTTGGCAGCCCTGAATTCAGCAACGACAAAATCGAAGCTGGTTTATAATTGCTATGAAGCATTGAACCACTTGGCAGGGAAGGGACCGGTGGAACTCTTATGGATACCTGGGCATAATGGCATTAAGGGAAATCTAATTGCAGATGACCTTGCCAGACCAGGGACCAGGGAAAATCTCTATGGACCAGAACCTGCAGTGGGAATAAGTCGGAATCTAATCAGAGACCGCATCAATGGCTGGGCAAGAGACCAGCACAATAAAATATGGAGAGGAGTAACGGGTTGTCGAATAACCAAACTCTTCATCCGGTACTCAGGGATTGAGAAATGGGCCCAAGAATTCATTAAATTGAACAGGCACAAAGCCAGAACCCTGGTGGGGATCATAATGGACCACCATAGTAGCCTGAATGCATGTAAGCACAAGCTGAGGCTGACTGACAGCCCGGCCTGCAGATACTGTAAAGAAAACGAGGAAACCTCGATTCATCTTCTTTACACCTGCCCCGCACTGGAGGAGAAGAGGTATATTATATTAGGGACCCCTGTTATCATAGAGGAGGCGAGGCTTAAGGCGAGGGACGTGCCTAAATTGCTCCTTTTATGGAATGGCATTTTTGGATAATGACCCGGATAAGAGGGGATTGCCAAGGGACGACCCATGCATCAGTGGCTGATGAGGCCCAAACCTATATAATATAATAATAATAATACTAGCGGAAAAGTAATGTAATCGTGTAAAGATAAATGGAAAAAAAAATATTCGTTTATTTTCCTTTTTTCGGTCTAAAAACAACAAAAATTGGTTTTTAAGAAATTTTGTCTGTGTGTGTGTGTGTCGTCGTTGTCGTTGTCGTCGGCATTAAAATTTCTTGTTAGCACGATAGCTCAACTAAATCGTGTCGGATCGATCGGGTTTTGACTGATTCTGATCGGGGACGTCTCCCAGATGACACTTATTGATTTTTAGATGGATAGCACACACCACCCCCTCCCTTGGGTCTATTTGACAATTTTTTTTTGTTAGCATGATAACTCAACTAAATCGTGTCAGATCGGTCGGGTGTTGACTAATTCTGAACGGGGACGTCTCCCAGATGACACCTGTTGAGGCAGGTTGAGGTTTAGAGGCGGATAGGACACACTCACCCTGTCCATGGGTCATGAGAAAGCACGATGGTGGACTATTTGAGAAATTTGTTTTGTTAATACGATAACTCAACTAAATCGTGTCGGATCGATCGTATTTTGATTCTGATCGGGAACGTCTCTCAGATGGCACCTATTGATTTTGAGGTGGATAGAACACACCCCATCTTGTCCATGGGTCATGAGAAATCACGACGGTGGACTATTTTAAAATTTTTTTTTGTTAACACAATAACTCAACTAAGTAATGTCGGATGGATGGGTTTTGATTGATTCTGATCGGGGATGTCTCCCAGATGACACTTATTAATTTTGAGGTGGATAGAGCACTCTCTACCATAGCACAGTGGTGGATTATTTGAGATTTTTTTAGCACGATCAATCAATTAAATCGTGTCGGATCGATCGAGTTTCAACTGATTTTGATTAGGGGCATCTACCAGACGACATCGGTTGATTTTGAGGTGGATGGGACACACCCCACCCTGTTCATGGGTCATGAGAAAGCACAAGGGTGGACTATTTGAAAAAAAGTAAAACTGTCGCATAAAACAGATATTTTGCATTTATGTGTTGGTTTATTTTTTCTCAGCCACTCAATTTCGAGATAGAGATGTTCTACGTGCGGAAAAGTCCGTTTTAATAGAGAAAGTTTTTGTATAATCATATACTTTTTCTTAATTATAATTTTAGATTGATTACTGTTTTGTTTATTTTTCATCGATATAACATTTTTCGTCGGTATATACGATGAGTTTAAGATAAAAAGAACAAATTCGATATCACTTTGACAGTTTGTTTCTGTGAGAAACACTCGTACTTTTTAACTCGTACATTTTGAATCACACAGAGATCAATCTTGATCGTTTTTCGTCATCATGTTACCTTTGTTCAAAATATTAATTATTTCTGTTGAGATCGGTCAAACTTCTTGGAGTATTCTGTTCTTTAAATTTTATAAATTACTCGGTATATTCACATAGGCTTGATATTTAGCTCCATCAGAATAAATGTAAAAGAATTAGATGAGATGATCTAGGCAGCCAGGTAATCGTTCTTCTCCTTCTGATCCATTCATTGGGGAATTCTTTTATCTAGAAATCGAATCATTACACTCATTAATTAAAACATCTTCGCAGATTAATCACCGATGAAATGTTAACGATAAATTATTATTCAAAGTATGATTTATTCAAATCTATGGACCATTTTGGACTACTTATTGAGTATATTATGTATATGGGAGTACATGTGTACTAAGTTTCGTGGTACTAAATGTCGTGTTTTGTCAATATTATACAAATTTAAACTTATAAATCATCATCATGAGGTCATCAGTCCTAAGACTGGTTGGACGCTAACCTCCAGCTTCTCCTATCTTGTGCTAACCTACGCATTTCGCTAATTGTGCTACAACCTACATCCCTTATTATTTGTGAGCAGTAGTCTAATCTAGGCCTACCTCTGCCTTTCTTCACTCAAATTTATAAATAATATTATATAAATTTAAATAAGCTGTATATGCCCCTAATTATTGTGTCACAACTATTAGATTGTCCTACTAATACCTATATTTAGAAAACCGAAGGTGGCATCGTCGTATGTATTATGCATGATAGTTACTTTTAACATAAAATATGATGTTTCACAAGGGGCTTCGACGTCTCGAATTCCAGGGATATAGTTCCACATAGAAATACAATTTAATTCGTATGGAATTCAAAAGGAGCGTGTAGCAATGATCAGTCCGACAAAGAATAAAATACGAACGGAACGCTCAAAGCTTTGATATAAAATACTTTCGACTGACAAACACTCTGAAACGATAGTTTGTATCGTGTCTAAAAGCTGTGAGGCGACAAAGCGGGACAGGACAGGTATAAATTACAGTAACATTAAGGTGTATTTGAAACAAAAGGTGCATTTTATTTGATTAAAATGCCAGACACGAGCGTCTCTTTTCATTTATTGCTTCTGCACTTCCGAATAATTAAACGTCTGGGACGATAATGTTTTATCTTCGAACGCAATTGTCTGATATTAAATTTTATTCTATCTGTATTAAATATATTAAGTTGATGTTACAGCGAAGTTTCATATGCGTTATTAAGGAAGTTGTTTCATTTTAAGAAGTAGAAATAATAATAATGATAATAACGCCTTTGTAACTTCTTGCAATATAACATTTCTTCAGTATGAAATTCTTTACTAAAATATTAAAGAAAATGTTAAGCAAAAGGTGAAGTGAGCCCTCGAGCTTCAGAAAGATTTCTGTTTTTCCATTCAACTCTGTAGGGAGGAAGTAAACTATTCAACCCTTCAGAGAGCGTTCATGATATAGATTAAATAATACTTGGGACAACTACAATACTACCTTAGAAGATATGAATAAGAAATAATATTTTAGGACATAAAAAATCAAATATTTACTCACAACCAACTTTACGTAATAGAAATTAAATATTTCTCACTTCAATCGATCCATTGGCGGGATGATCCATCTGGTAACAAAGAAGCAATAGACGATAATAATTTATATATGCTTTAACTGATATAAATTAATATTAAGTTTGAGAAATGTTTTCAACAATAATGTTTACATATTTGTAAATAAATGAATGATTTTTTATTTATTCATTAAACAATTCAGTATATAAATAAAATCCATTTATTCACAATACATTTACAATCTATTTATTCATAATAAATTGATGATCACTAAATTTAAATGCTGCATCAATCGTTAATGTCAAGCTTTTTTTAAGTACACTGTTGTAAATGTGTGCTGGTAAAACCTGAACACTTTTAGTGGTGTGAGAATGGTATAAAATTTCTGTATTTTTATATAAAACTTCTGTATAAAACGACAGTAATGTAACTGGTAAAATTTTACACTACTATTATTGTAAATTTTTAGGTATAAAGCTGACATAAATACACCATAATATAATACACTTTACTTCACGAGGATAGACTATTATTCCTGTGTGGCAACCATCCATATTATGTAGCCCTCATGTTGACACTGTCGAAACGTGAGGCAATATGACTGTCTCATGACTAAGTGGTGTTATGATAGTGTTAAATGAGCCGCTGGATGAATTCACCAATATTTTGTATATGTACCAAACCTATTCGTGTCACGACGATGAAGTGAACAATGTAATATAAATGTGTATCTGTCTTTTAATGTGTGTCTATTATTTAATAATATATCAAGAGTATTACCAAATTTTTATTTTCAGCGAGAACTAAATCCAAATAAGATAAATTATTAACTCAATATTAATTAAATTCAAGAGTTTGACATCTCTCCTGAACATGAGTGTGTTTTTAATCATTTTTATTTATAAATTTCCCCCTCGTAGCTTGAGGCTTTATGGGAAGGAAGTCGATTTATGTGTCCAAGCTTAAAAAAAATTAAACAGAGTAATTCTTATTCGACTATGCATTTGAATAAAAAATACTTACTGCTGTAGATTGTTACACTGCTATCGGAATATACATATACAAGTGCATTAAGGGGTTACATCACCTTGACGGTTGGAAAAATAGGTATAAAAATATATTCTTTTTGACGCAGCTATTAAATATACAAAATAATTTTTATTTTACACATATACATAGCAGTTTTCTGAATAATTTGAAATAATAACGAATAGAAAAAAATAAAAAATGCGGAGATATGAGCCATCAAGTAGGATCCTCTTTTGAAAATCTTTGCTGAGGGTGTACTTATTTTCTCTGCCAGGCATCGTCTGAAAAATAAAAAATTATTTTCTTATTTAGAAAAGTAATAGCTAAAAGATCTAGTACAGGAAAAAAATTAATTTGTTTTGTAGAAATTACAGCTGTTTTAAAAAAACTTTTTTCGAAATTTCGACTTTTATCAAAATTTTGAGTTTCAAGAATTTATAACTAATGAACGTGGCACCCAATCAAAATAATCCTCTGCTATATCTTAGATAATATTATAAAGAATACGTGTGCTAAATTTTAACAAAATCGGTTAAGTAGATCTTGAGATATCTTGTACGCCAGTTTCAAAAAGCAGTTTCGAAGAAAACCCAAAAGAAAAAGCAGCACGACCAGGCGTCAGCGTCTTAAACAAATCTAATTTCTAACAAGCGTTTTAACAAATCGGTATCAGTTAACCTATCGTATACTGATTCAATTAGTTTTTGGACAACTACAGGAATAGAATTTTTATGCTTATAAGAATCCAAAGTTCTCCGATCACTACCTGAATTTCAAGCAGACTCTCTGCCGCGCTCATTTACATATAATTGCTATAACTGCGGAAATTATTTGAATTTTGAAATGGTTAAACGTTTAAAATATTCGTTTTGAACGTAACGCGGTTAAGTAAACTATAATCATTGTCCCACGCAAACGTTTTTTAATTCCTGCTAGTAGAGTAACCATATTCCCTGGTTTTCTCAACAAATAACTCGTCAGCAACCAACAACACATTTTATCTGTTGATCTACATGTAGGGAATGTAATAATTGTAAGTGAAGCCTAAAATTTAATTCTTTAGGCATAGAAAACACCTTATTGAATTTTACAATAAATTAAGGAAGTTTCAGCCCTAGGTTTCACAAAAGCCGATTATGATATAGCTTTTAGTTTTCATTTAAGTTGTAAATCTCCTCCATACCTTTTCTTGGATCGCTATATAATTATGGATAATTCCAATTGACCCTCGACAGAGAAGAACTCCCTTCCTCACCTCCCATCAGGACAATTATCGTAACGAACTCAGAAATATGAGCCATTACACTTGCAAATTCGAATTAACTCAAACGTTCAAGTTTTGCTCCAGCCCGTGATTTAAATTGCTCGAAACTTGTAATGTCTAGACATGCCTCAGACACGTGATAAAATAGTTCAATTGCTCTGCAAGGAAAAAGTTCATTCTTTCTCCTCGCTATACTTTTTGTCCCAATCAATGCAATGTCGGGAATATCTAATGCCGTCATTATGTCGGTGGTGCAATACACTAGGTGCTGTTTTCAGTGACGGAAAATGCGCGCGGGAAAATGTCGCCCGGGAGACAGATATAAATTTAATTTTGAAACTCGATAACAAGCTGGGGTGGCTGAGGTATTCGAGGGTTGTTTTGTTGTTCGCGAATAAAATAATTCTAAGTGAAAATGCATAGGCAGTTTGGTAATCATGGAATTCGAATTGAAATTAATATATTTACGTGTATATTATAGAAACAGGGTAGGTAAATTTGTAAGTTTTCATAGGAGTTCTCGATAATTGGAAAAGAGACGAAACAGTAGGTGACTCATTTTTAACGTCGTTCTGTGAGAAATTCATTAGTGAAAACCAAAATTCACAATAGACTTCTGATGTTAGTACAGTGTCGTAGCTAGGGGCTGGCTGCAGGGACGCAGACGTCAAGGGGGCGCACTCGCACACCCCATAAGGGCACAGGCACATTAAGAAATTTGACGTGTACACAAAATTAAAACACAAGCTTTTAAGTCTTAGTTAGCGAGTTTTGCACTGGATGTAGACCATGTGATTGACAAATTATCATTAGAAAAATTCAGAAAAGTAAATTTTGAACATATTGTCACATCGTAGTGATTTTATTTCTAAAGCTTAAATGTATAACTTCAATAAATTGCACTCCAAAGCTATTGTTTCTCTTCTTACAAAATAAGTAAGTACCATAATTTTTCAGGGTCTCAAAATTCAAATCTAGCCCTGATCGCTCATGACCTCAAGGACGATACTGTGTGAGTTATAAAAGTCTAATTTATTATTCATTCGGTACATATATATCTTGGTTGTTTTGGACGTTGGAACAAATAGTTTATATCTGATTCACAAGATGTTTTGAGTAGAATCTAATGGTAACCATAAATTATGAATTTTTAATGCCATTTCCAACTATATTTTTTGAGAAAATTTTGTATTTAAATATATGTATAGTTGCCTCTATATGAAATATATATATATATATATATATATATATATATATATATATATATATATATATATATATATATATTTAATTGTTTAAGTACATAGTTGATAATATAGTCGGTTGCATCATAGTTAAAACGACAATTTTATTTTGTCTCTACATCTGATAAAGTGGATAACGTCCGTCTTAGTTTACATGCTTTTTTAAAATAATGAGTTATTAATAAGATGCAAATGTATTAGATAAATAATAATGAACTACAAGTTTGTAGAATAAATCTAGTATACTAATAAAAAAGTCATATTAAAGTAACCTATGGAAACATCTAGGCTATCAAAATTATTTTCTAATATTTCTAGCGCTTTGGTTACTTGTATAATACAAGCTGGGGCACAGCAACTTGCTTATTTTAATTTGGCGCCCTAAAGCGATGGTTGCTTGTAGGAGGGTGGTGATAGGCACATTCGAGAGGGCGAGACATTAAGTTGTAGCTCCGCTTGATTTAGTTAGCATAATGGAGTGGATGAAAGTGAAGCACGCGTTCGCTGTTGAGGCATACTTTTCTAACGGTCGCTCAATCATAGCCACGCAACGTGCATTCCGTACCCATATCAATATTGCCCTCCATGGTCGTGTTTCTGGCCGGCAGTCAATTGTTTCATGGGCAAACAACTTCAGGGAAATTGATGATCTGAAGAATAAAAAACCTGGGCTTCCACGAACAGCAAGATCACTCAAAAGCATTGACATGGTAAGACTTTCTGTTTTGCGATCCCCTCAGCGCTCTGTCCTCAAACATGCAGCTGCTGTTGGGTTATCTGCTCGTTCTGTGAAGTGAATCCTTTATGAATAACTAAAATTTCATCCCTACAAATTGGCTGTTGTTCAGGAACTTAATCCACGAAATGTTGTTGCTCAAGAACATGTATATGAAGTGCTTCTTGGCATGCCTCACGATACGCGTGTTTTATTGGCTCACCTGAAGAACATTTGTCAAGTTGTCGCCAAAATACCCGTCGCTATGCTGGAAAGAGTTGAACGAAACTTCCGAGTTGGATTAACGCAGTTTATTGAAAATAATGGACGCCAATAGCCTGATATCACCTTTAAAACTGTGTAAACATAAAATTCAAATGTTGTACTTGATGTTGTTCGACGAATTAAATGTATATCTGCATTACTTTGTTTTAAGTTGAATTTCTAAATAAGCAAGTTGCTCTGCCCAACCCGATATAAGTAATACCCATAGAGTTATGGTTACTTTTAAAGACGGACGTTCCAATGAGAACTGACTGTTCCATTCCATTCCAATAAAATGAAAATGATTACGAATATTTTTTCTTAGATCACTGATATATGGGCGTTATGTGTGGAAGAAAATAACATTCAAATATCTACATCGGCTATTTCTACAAGACGTTATTCGTTTCGCCATATATTCCATAACATTCTCTAATAAATCTGGCTATATTTCGATGTCGACCCGTCATATCGCTGTGTCTAAGATCAGAAATCGTTGCAGGTTTAACAGCGGACTTTTAATGAAACCCTAAAGAAAAATATCCAAAGATATTATATCTCACGACTCTGGAAGTCAGTTTATGTCGCTGAAATATAGATTGCAATACTAGGAAATATCATCTGCAATAAGTTACATGTTTCTTATGATGCGTGGCAGGTGGTGCCGTCCTGTTGAAACCATATATTTTACATGTCGTGATAATGATTGCCACCTACATTTAATGTGATTTCATCTGCATTTTAGGGAAAGTACGGTCCGATGAAAACACCTACCGAAGAGACACACGAAACAGTAACTGCTCTGGAACCACATGAAGATTTACAGCACCTGAAATATTGCAGTTTGGTTATTAACAAAACCATCAGAGGCCCATGAAAATGATTTCATTGAAAAAAAGAGGTTCAATTGTTTGTTGCTCTATACAGTCGATTTGAGTTAACGTACGATTCTCTCTATAATCTGGAGAATTAAATTTCGGAGTCAACTGTATTTTGTGAAGGCTTAAATGCAGATTTTTTTAACGTCGAATTACATTACGAAGTTCTCGGATTTACAGTCAGGTCTTGTTTTACAACAGTAATATTTTCAATGGAATGACCGCGCATACGTACGTACAGAGTTAGTTTTTTCGTCGAGTTATACCACTCTATTAAATAAAATATTTTCAGCAACTTCTCAATGAGGTTTATTGATGACACAAAATTATATCCACATTTTACACGAACCATGATTTCACAATATATTTTCATGATTTCCAATCCTTATTTTACTTTACTGTATAACGTTCGATGGTTACTTTTCTATATCTCTACAATAAGTACACCTAACCTCAAACGCTAGTGTCAATTGTTTGTAAATTGGCGGACGATTTGAAACAGTCAGTTCCCACTTACTAAATCACCCTTCATAATATTTTCTATTCCACTTTCAAAATTACTACAGTAGTTCTGAAAATTCCATTTCTCAGGTAATAGACAGAAACCAGTCTATAATGATTAAACGAGGTGACCTCAATTTTCGCAATTTACGCAAACTTATTAGCCGATCATAAAGAAATTCTCGGAGGAAAGTGTTAGTGTCTCGTGTCATATGTTGTGTTGCAAAATATCAACAAAAAACAAAGACTTAAATAAGTTTATATGCCATAATATTTGTATATATAAATAATAATTATTATGACATCCTAGAAGTTTCTGTAAGTTAAGCTGCAGCTGACATCTTTGCGAACAGGAACAATATCGTTTTTCATTTTATTCTTTGAATTTGTGGAGCTCATGGTGCAACTAGAACATTAAAGTAACGAGGGCTTTAAGCATTAAATTGGCCAAATCTAAGTGTCAAAAATAAATCTAAGTGTCTCATTACTTTGTTATCATATGATACATCTTGTTTAAATATTTTTATTGTTTTGTTAAATACGTTGTATTTTTTTGTATTTTGTAATATATATTTATAATATTAAGCCTTTTCTTAAGTTAATATTGATATATTTATTTTACTTTATTATTTCGTAACATGTTTATTGATATATCTTAGAACACACATGCTTGTTATATTTTTAAATATTTTTTATAAATTAAATATATATATATATATATATATATATATATATATATATATATATATATATATATAGTATGTTATGTAAAGAATTTTGCCTCCCCCTCTGAAAATATTTCAGCGGGCGCCTATGACAATCCTATGAAATTAGAAACATATTACGGACTGCTACTAAAGTATTTATGTAATGCTCACTGTTATTAGCACACGATTATCAAGTGGGCGTATATTAATCCTTTTTTGTCAAATAAAGCCAGACAAAAAAATTAGACCATGTTTGTCAAGAAAAATTTGATGTTTTGATTCACTTTTTACTGTGAAAAATAAGAAATATTCGCCCTTACTTTCATTCCCTTTTAAGGCTGTTTATGTAACAGTCTAACCAAAAACAAGAAAAAACCCGCGGTTGCTTGTGGGCAGGCACGTCCTTCTGATGAACTGTCTGCGACCGTCACAAGGCCGTCTTCTAGAACCCGATAGTCCTCATATTGCTTAACACCTGCTGACTTGTTCAGTGTATACGTAGTTAGCATGGCTCAGATGAACATTAATCTGTAAGTCGCATTTTAAACAATCATTCCTTTCTTTAGAAAAATGCAACAAGAGGTTAATATGCAAAGATTTATTACAAATTATTTCATAAAATAATTATTAATTATTATTATAAGGGCGCAAAAAGGATATAATATATACATATACTAACAAGTGTCCTGGAATGTTTTCCTCTTGTTGAGTAAACAAAACCCTGTTATTAAAGATATTTACATTAACTGTTTTTTGTTTAAGTTTACAATATAGGGAATATTATAGGTATATGAAAAGTATCATCGTCAAGGCTCCTTTCTTTACGCGGTATCTCCTCAAGGTCCGACCTAAATTTTGCAATAACTCGTTAGCATAATGTTTGTTCAATTCTCTGGATTTCCTCGCATACTCTGGCTTTTAATTGAATCAAATTCCTCGGAGTGTCAGTGTACAACTTAGATTTAAAATAACTCCATAAGAAGAAATCCAGCGGCGTTAAATCGGGACTTTTGGGCTGTCAATTAATATCTCTCCTCTTAGAGAGCACCTCTCCATAGAACATCGCTCTAACAGCCTTTATTGATAAATTTTTAGTATGTGCTGTATCCCATCTTACTGAAACCATGTGTTCTTATTACATTTATCAAAATTTTTAAGTACTGGTTGCAACAAATTCTCTAGCATTGCGTGACATCAGTTTTTTCTTTAGTGCTGCCACTGTTATTTTTTATTTAGTACAGCCATACTCATGCTCCCGATCCTCGGACTCTAATAACTTAAGACCTCGAAAAATGATAAGTAAATTCCAATGAGCGATATTGAAACACTATTCAGAGCCTCCTTCCCACTTTCATACTTGATTATTCCTGTATTTGTACACAAGCGAGAAGATGTGAGTGACGTCATTAGTTTTTTCTTTAGTGCTGCCATACTTGTTTTTCTTTAGTGCCGCTATACTCCGGAGCCTCGGAACAGCGCCAACGATTACAACAGCGGCCATGTTAAATGAATCTACTGTACAAAGCAAACACCTTAGTCTTCAAGATTTCAATAGCTCATCGTTAAAACCGTAATACTGGGAACCAAGGGGTTCTCGGTTCGAGTCCTAGCCGTACCCCAGTTTTTTTTTTTTTCATTAAAACATTTATTAAAAAATGTAGATATTCCCCTATAACTCATCTAAAAGTAAATTGTAAAAATTACTAGTATTAATAAAGAGTACGGTCATCTTGTGCTAGACAGCGGCGCCAGTGTCCGGACTGTTTCACAGTCTGTGACGTCGCTGTTTGGCACAAGTGACCCGTTGACTACTTTTATGAAAATGTAAACAACACCGTTTACATTTTCATAAAAGTAAGACCAATTATGCAAGATGCATCCATTGCTGCCCATGCCGTTAATTTGGAAGGGATTTTAGTGCTTTCTCAAGGGTTTTCTATAAACCAGTATCAACATTTTTATTTACATATCCATGTAAATGGTAATATGCCTCGTCGATGAATAGAATGTTATCAACATTTTCAAAGGTTTCGAATAGTTCTTGCTCAAAAGCGGATGGAATTGGACAATATTCAACTTTCAAAGTTTGCACTAGTTGAATGTTGTAAGGATGAAAGTTCAAATCCTCTGCCAGGATGTCATGAACAGTGGTTTTCGAAACATTTAAGGTGGCTAAATATTTCCGTATAGAACGGCGAGGTGTACGTATCATTGTACGAAAACACTCAACGTTGTAGATATTTCTTCCTCTTCTAGGTCGACCTGTTGGCTTTTTATTAGTGGTAGTGCCTTCTCTTTTAAATTTAGTGATCCACGATTTGATTAATTTTGCTAAAGAAGCTTAATTAATGCTGTGAATGAGATAGTGTGCTCGATATAGGCGATAAGCTATTACAACAGAACGATGGTTCTTGTAAAAGCTTCTGACACACATGGAACGTTACTCACCAGTGCAATGATCCATTGCCACTGAATTTCCAAGGTATGGTTTATAACAAGCACATTCGCGCGCGCACTACCAGTCACATCACTACCAGTTTCTGGAGATCTTCAACAAACAAATGAGGAAAAAAATTCAGGTCATCTTGTGTAACCATATATATGATTTAACCCATATCCTTTAACTAACACTGCTGCTTGCCCAACCTCTATAGGAAATTATGGAGCAAAAATGTCAAAAGATGTTTTTTAAACTATATAACTATTTAATATCGGCACATTTTGCTCTAATCCTAATATTCACGTCACTCTGCATATATGTAGATATAATAAATCTATATATAGATATACAAAAATCTGGCCACCAATGATATAAGGTAACATCAAAAAGACGATCCAAACTGACGTAATCTACACAGACTTTTCGAAAACCTTCGACAGATTACACTACAATATACTTTTATAAAATTTAGATGCTTTCGAATTTTCTACCGATATGATAGGTTATATTATACATCCTTTTATCTTAAAAATAAAATTCAATATGTGTTATTGGCATAACAAATGTGTCGTAGTCTTACCAACATTAGTTGTTCCACAGGGGTCTAATTTAGGACCGCTCCTGTAAACGTTCTTTATATTCAAAAGATTTAAAGTTATTTTGCAATACTTCATGTTTTGAAGACTATATTTTAAAAATGAAATCTGGATAGTGTTCATTCTTAATGATAAACAATAAATTGTCTCTTAATGTTACCAAATGTAATATTTTGTCCGCAACAACCAAATGGAACATAATAATTTGTATACCCGAAACACTCACAGATTTGTGAAAGTGATATTTCATAAAAAATTTAAATTCATATCGTACTTTAATTAATTGACAAAAAAAAACATCTCTTGGATGTCTTATTAGAAATACTCTACACTTTTCCGATTCTTCTAGTCTTAAGATACGGGGAACAATTCGGTAGTCCGATTATATTTAGAATATGCCTCTATAATATGGTATCCTCAGTATCAGGTGCATATAAACAATTTTGAAAAAGAAAAAAGCGAAGATATTTTAAATATTGCGAATTTAAATTAGATGGAGGATATCCTCCTATTGCTTTTCCTAAGTCTGATTTTTTATGAAGATTCTCATTAGTCATTGCAATAGCACAGTAATTCAGCCTATTTATTCTTCCGTTATCGATTGAATCATAATAGAATTGACTACAGAAAGATACTTGGTATGATATCATTCTATATCTGCAGAATATGATCACGACAAACTCATTTGTTTCAATTACAGCTTGTCAAGAATAGAAAGTGTGAGATTCACTGTGAGCGTAGAAGAAAGAGTGAGGCAGCATTCGAATGGAAACGGATGCATTTTACGCGCGGCCAGATCGAACTCTGTGTACATTCATACATACTCGACATTCACTCAGCAGAGGTCTCAATGCGATTGAGTAAAGACCAGGCTATTTACTACGCACCTCGTGGGTGGTCCGATATCGCAGTTTTGAGACTTGTTCCTATTCTTGACAAGCTGTACCTATACCTACGACAAACGTAAAAAGAAATCTCCACTTTATACCATTTATTCGATTTATAATGAATTTCATGATGGCATAGGTATTTTCAACTGCAGCTTTCCTTTCATAAAATCGTGTATTTTATAATTTTTTCTCGTATTCTGCTGTATTAAGTAAATAAATATAATATGTATATATGTTACTGTGAAAGTCCGAAATTAGTTAATGTCAACATTCACCGGTGAATGTCGACAAATACCAAATGCCTTGGTGAAAGACCGAACGTTTATTAATTTTATTGTACATTCATCGGTGTATGTCGACAAACACAAATGGGCTCCGGTGAATGTCGGAAACGACAGGTCGTAACTTGCTTTTGGGCGGTTCTTGCATCCTGTTTGTTGGCTTTGGCTTCGTCAGTCTTACGCAAGTTCTGATAGCGTGTGTGCAAGCTTGCTAATTTAATTTGTTTTATTAGATATTATAATTTGTGTTCAATGGCTACTGCAGTGAATCGTGATCAGTATTTTGAAAAGTTACATGCCTTAATTGGAAGTAAACGAGAAGACAATTGTTTTTATTTTTCTCAAGAAAGGGACTCTAAAATCGTTTCTGAAGTGACTTCTGCCAAGAGTAAGTGTAGTACACCTTTGGAATACAGAAGTTTAAAACGTTTTGACATTTTAAAAGTTAGCGATCAAGAAAAGTTAATTGTGCCACTAAAACCAGGAGAAGCGAATATCCAGTATTATGTTACAAATGATGAGCTATTTAATATACTTTCCGAAACTCACATAAGAATAGGCCATGGAGGAAGAACACGAATGCTTAAAGAATTGCAAGTTAGATACAAAAATATTACTTATAAAGTTGTAATGTTGTATTTAAATTTGTGTAAACAATGTCAAATGAAACACAGTGCGCCTAAAAAGTGTCAAGTCGACTTGATAGACTTGCAGTCACACAGGGATGGCGATTACAAGTTTATAATGGTATATCAAGATCATCTAACCAAGTTTGTCCAGTTGCGCCTTTAAAAAGCAAGAGAGCGGAAGAAGTAGCACATCACCTTCTTCATATTTTTTTAACATTTGGTGCTCCCGCTATATTGTATTCGGATAATGGTAGAGAATTCAGTAATAGAGTCATATCCGAACTATGCGCTATGTGGAAAGATGTTAAAATAGTACACGGAAAGCCTCGTCACAGTCAAACACAAGGCTCAGGCGAAAGAGCCAATCAGGACATACAGAATATGCTAACTGCATGGATGCAAGATAAGGACTCAAATAAATGGTCAGAAGGTTTGCCGTTTGTCCAATTCACCAAAAACACAACATATCACGAAGGAATACGCCAGAGTCCATATGAAGCCCTGTTTGGCGTTAAACCAAAAAGGGGCATAGCATCGTCATCTCTCCCTCGCGGGCAAATTGCAAACATTGAAACCGAAGAACAGTTAGAAGCCTATGTTAACACTTTTGAAGAAAATTTGGGTAGTGACCATATTGATGACCATATTTCAGATGGAAGCGACGTGGATAACCAAAATACCATTGGAGTTAATCTGGAACCTAGCACGTCTTCATCTCAAGCATTGACTGATCCGCAACCTAGCACGTCTTCATCTCAAGTACTGGCTGAACAACAAGAGCTAATTTCTTCAAAGAGAGTAGCCGCAAAAGAGAATCTTCTACTTCAAGCAACAAAAATGTTACGAACGTCAAAGAAAAAGTTTCCTCCGGCCCAAATTTGTGATACCGTAAGAATTCAAGTCCCTGATGTCGACCGTGGTCGTAAAGACCATCGAAATGTATTAGCGGTTATTGTTGGAATAAAGGATTCAGGCTTTTATAAATTACCAAACAAAAACGGTACCTTGAAACAGCTTTTCACCCGTAATCAGTTCGTAATTTGTAAAGAAAAGTTACTTTCCATGGATGAGGTTTCGATTAAAGAAATGTCGTTAAGAGAAGCAGCTTGTGCTAATTCAAAAAGTGGAGGGCAAGGCTATACACGTTATAATTGCAAAAGGAAGTGTTCGACGGCTAAATTCAGCTGTAAGAGCAAAGGCCTTTTGTGCAATTCGAAGTGTCATGGTAGTTTAAGTTGTTGCAATAAATAAGAATGTCATACATTTTCTTGGTTTTTTATATTTCAGTTTAAAAGTTAAAATGTATGTGTATGTTTATTATATTGACATTATTTTAGTTGTGTTTCGTGATTTGCAATGTTCTACTGTTTGTTTTAAGTCAACAATTTCCTTAAGTTTATTGGAAAACTTTTCCCATGTCTTTATTAAAGACTTTTTTTTCTTTATTAATTATATGTATTTAGTGTGTACTTATTTATTTTGCTTCCTTTTCTATAATTGGGCCTTAGAACCTGTATAATAGCGCAACAAATAAATAAATACATAAATACAAAAAATAAAAAATATAGTCTAGATATACTTGTTATTAATATAAATATTTTCCTGAATCATCCAAAAAAGAAACTAATTCAACAGTAATATCGTACATTCAATTTAATAGTAGAAAGTAAATCAGTGCCGATGGAAGCAAATTAATAAAAAACGAGACCAAATGTTAATTCTAGACAAAAGCTATAAATAAACGATGAAGTTCTGGAGACGAGGGCAATTTGAATGATTAAGATGGAAGTGTCGTCAGACGAGGTCCTCGCAGTGCTTGTATTTAATTTGCAAATATTAAAACTTTAAAGGAGTGGCAATTGTTCCAATAGAACTATTGCGGGTAATCTGGGGAGGCGGGCGGATTACACCCTTGAACCCGTCTATTAATTAAATGCATAAGCGGGGCTACGATAATGGAAGGCCTTTGTTATGTGGTTTGCATTGTGTTATTATCAGTTGACGAGCTTTTTGGTACGAAAACTATTCCATATACTTGGAGAAAGCGGGGTTTCATTGGCATCCTTTCTGAAAATAGTATTACACGATTAATCATAGTAAAATGAAAACAGATTACTATTTTCTTGATCAGTGTTTTCTAGTATTATTTTTCAAAACTCTAATGATTCTACTTCATGGTACACAAAATGTATTATGAACTTTTTTTTATCATAAGTCCAGTTATTCGTATCTAAAGGAAACAATTGCAGTAAAGATTTTCTGCAAAATTCCATCTTCGATTGTATCATCATCAGTTCACTGTTTTCTAACGTTATTTGTAAAAGTTGTAGTGGCTTGAATTGTTAGCTAATGACTAATTACTTTCAACATAATATTCTTCAAGAAATATTTTTAATTTTTGTCATTCTGCTCCATCGAGAGCCATGAATTCCCAATTCGACGAAAGTCTTTCTTTCATCGAAGGTTTGCCGAATCTTTAATAAAACTATGTAATTACCGTTAAAAGGAATTGTAAGAATGGGGCAAAAACGTCTTTGAAGGGGTTTCTTTGGCCGCTTAAGCATATAAATTTAAAGGAACATTGTTATTCTTTGAAGTTTAGTGGCAAGCGGCTACGAAATAAAAAAACTGATTGATCGATTGGGTGTATATTGTGAGTCGAGTTTTAAGATACATTTATGTGCAGCCGGACCAAGGATGCTATAAAATAGATGGAGTGTGTTTACCGAATGAGTGTACGTTGCATGGTTGAGCATTGGTATATTCGGATATTCAAAGCCCTGAGGAAATGGCAAATTGTTTGAAATGAATAATACGATTACTCATGGCTTACGAGTATATCCCAAAAAAAATACAAAAATTGGATTATCGCTTTTAAAATTGAATTTTTCTCTTGGAAAAAGGTTTGTGGATTGTTTTTCAAGTTTCATGTAGCCATTTATTATGCGCATTACAGTTTGGGTTGTATGTGTTAAATGTTACATATATGCATGGTACACAAATGTACTCCACTATTACTTAATTCGTCATGGAAATAGCGTAAGACGTATAAATTAATTATAACAACATAATACACTTTTATTTTCGCTAAAACTGTAAATTATTAGCAAACATCTAAAATCAAACGGATAAATAAAATTTTGCAAATATTTAGTTTGTCTTTGGTTACGCCTTTTGTGAATTTTTGATCAGTAGATGATTACAGAGGAAGACTGACCTTATCTTATGAAAACATACCTTTATACTTTTTCTTTAATTCTTAGAAATTAATAGGAACATTATTTTTGCATTAAGTACAATCCCAGGAATAACTTTCGTATATTGATTTATTTTGTATTTATAATTATAATATGGGGGAATAGTCCGCGATATTTTGGAGGCAGAAGTGGGAGTGAAGAAAGGCAGAGGTAGGCCTAGATTAGACTACTGCTCGCAAATAGTAAGGGATGTAGGTTGTAGCACAATTAGTGAAATGCGTAGGTTAGCACAAGATAGGAGAAGCTGGAGGTTAGCGTCCAACCAGTCTTAGGACTGATGACCTCATGATGAGCAATTATAATAACCTTTTGCTTAGACTTACTTTTACTTTGATTTACTTACATTTGTACAAAAGAAACTTTATTTGTGTTTATATTTTCACTTTTATTTTCATTTATATGATAATTTCAATATAATAAGGCAATTATGTATATGAGAATTTCCTTAGCTGTTCAACTTAATTGAGAGTTTTAGAGTATTTTCTGATAGTATGCTACAATTTCTTGCCTAATCAGTAGAACATACAGTATTTCTGCATATTAAGATTTAATGTTTTATACTTAGCAGTTGACGGAAGCATATTTTGTTAATTAGACACTTATTATTAATACAATAATCTTTCTTTGTCAATTTGCCAAGGCCTACTTTCGTCAGTCAAGTGGTGTAATAACAACATAAAAGAATATTTAGTGATGTAATAAATCTCTAATATTTTCCTTACTATAAAAATTTTTGAACTTCGTTTAAGGTGTCAAACTGGCAGGGCGGTGACCGTTTTTCTTACCAGAATTTCTACGGCACTGGTCCTAGTCATTAATCTGACCTACTCTATTTCATGGTGGTGTAGAAATGAGTATAAAAGCATTTCTTTGGATCATTTCTTGTTACTTAAAAAATAAACCCACTGATTATTTGTGACAATCTAAAAAATTAAATTACAATGAAAAAGTTTTAGACGACTAATTCAAAATTCAGTACAAGTAATTCTATAATATGAAATATGACGTTACTGATTATCTTTATAACAGAAGTTAACAGCTAGATGAAATGAGATATTTTACAAATGTATGTATTTTAAAAAATATTTTCTTTAAAAATAAATTCTTTGTAATTAAAAGTAAATTCTTGGCACTAACATCTCTACATGGTACTAGAATCTAGGGACTGATACTAGAATATATGCAGATAAACTAGACGAAAGTATCATAGAATCTAAAAAAGGGCTAGTATAGTGGTTAGGGTCAGTGGCGTAGAAATTATGGTACTATGAAATGATGGAAGGGCGACTACTCCGGGTTTGACGCCACTGTTGATGTTCGGAAACTTTTGTAATGAGAAAATATTAGTGTTTTATAGGACATTTTAAATCACTAAGTATTTTTTTAATATCATAATGCCTTGAAGAAATATTTACAAAAATTGGTTAAGAAATAAAAACTTTATGCTCCATAAGGTTTATTTTATAAAGTATAGGTCTATGGAGCAAACTCATATTATTTATCGATATTCTATCATTGGAAAAAGATTCCGCCATGAAAACTGGATTCTTCATATTTTTAAAACTCTATTCCTTTCTTCTCTATTCTCAACTTACTCAAAAATATATAGTTTCTCAGCATATAAACATTACGTACATGCTTTATTTTCATGTAATTTCCATTGTATAACTTCAATTTTGTTTTTTCAAATGTCTTGTTATTTATTTTGTTATGTCAGACGTTCGAATTCATCTTTATTGCGGTCCATCCGATTTTAACAGCTCCATGTTCCCAAGGAGAGCGGAACAAGTGCAGTAGTGGCCATTGTGGTCCGCCATATATCCGTATCCGATTCTCTCAATCGGAATACAGGAAATAACGTAACAACATACAGTTCGTTTACTCTTTTTGGCTTTATCGTATATATCTCTATCGACAGTAGTCACTGATTCGTGGTGACTGTTTTTATTCTTTCTTGAAGGTAATAGGTATGTAACATTTAAAAAATTATTTTTTATTTAAATTCTGATATAGAAAACGTATAACGTTAAACCAGGACTAGTAAGAGTGTGTATTATCGTTCAAAAGCCTGCAAGGGTTAGTTACCATATACTTATTATTCGACTGAATGAAGAAAATATCCAGAAAATTGTCCAGGGGAAGTTATGTATGAAACATTGGCGCCTCGATACTGCTTGAGGTGAAATCTATTCGAAACCAAAACGAAAAAGGCAACTAAAACTATGTTTAGAAAATAATTTTCGTAAACATTTTCCATTTTAAATAATAATTACTAAATGCTTATCATGATTATTCCGTGTTTTTTCCAGAGAAAATATGACAGAACCTGTCTATTTTCAAACCGAATTTCTTGCATCTGTAGAGTGTACCCATACTGCGAGGGTTATGGAACGGAGGGGTATTTCCTATGGTACCACATATCAGCTGGACATCATTCGAAGGAACATGAAGACTTATAGGATATTCTAGAATCAGACGTTTAGCAAGACAATTCTCGACTACATGTGGAAAGGATAATGTTAGACTCCTTGAAAGTTTAACATGTTCATCTTCTTTCACGGTCATCCCGATCTTCAGGCTTCTCACCAATTGAACATGTGTGGGATATTATAGGGAGAAAAGTCAAATTTACTTCACAAATATTCGTTCATTTATTCATTCTACAAACTCTGGAAGAACTCCTGCATGGGTTTCAGGTTGCTTGAGATAAGGTAGTAATAGTAATAATAATAACAAATGGCAAACCAAATGGGATGTCATTTATATCCATTCTGAAAATCAACACATTACTAGATTTTAATCGGTAATTTTTAAGCTTTTTTTTAACTCAGATTATAGTCCTATATTCTTATTAGTACGTCGATATCTCGTATTCATAAAGGGATGACCAAATTAAACTATGTTTACTGTTGCCTATTCTATCTCACTTAGTATATTTCATTAATTGCTAGTTATATGAAATAATGTATCGGGGACGGTATTATTACCTAATATCACGTTAATGCGTCCAAAGAGCAACGCAATATTATCAAACATCGTGTGTCAAACGAGGGCGTAAAACTGGCTGAAATTTTGCGTCGATTGACTGCACAGTTTTCCGACAAAACCCCATCAAGGACCCAAGTCTATGACTGGCATAACAAATTTGGTATACTCTGAGAAAGACCCACCTCGAAAAGCCAAAACTCAGCTTTCTGCAGGCAAAGTTCTTGTCACCGTTCTTTAGAATTGCAAGAGGGGTACTGCTCATTAATTTCCTTCATGAGGGGCGTACAGTTAACGCTACCTACTACTGCCAGCTCCTTGATGAAGCAATACTGGGTTTTCGGCGGAAAAGAAAAGATATGTCTATCCGAAGTGTGATTCTTCTTCACGCCAACGCTCGGACACATTCAGTTGCTTTAACTCGAGAAAAACTGGAAAGAATCCAATGGGAAACACTTAAACATCCGACTTATAGCCCGGATTTGTCACCATGTGACAATAACATATTTAGGTCACTTAAAGAAGAACTTGAAGGACGCCATTTTTATTACGACCAAGATGTAAAAGCGTTTGTGCGCAATTGATGAGGCACGACCAACTTAATTTTTTGATAACGGCATTAAAAAACTTCCAATCGTTGGGAAAAGTGTATTGTTAAAGGAGGAGACTATGTAGAAAAATAAGATGTATTAAAAAATGTTCTTACTGTAAGAATAAATTTATTTAAACAATATATTATTCAGGTTTTAAGTACATTTCTTGAAAGAAACGCCGGTGATAAAAAAGAAAACGATAAATAGACCTTTAAAATTATCCATACTCTATACCAACTCTGTATCTAGCATTTGAAATTCCAAACCCCCAAAACGTGCCTGTTTCATTTCTTATTGCTCTGACCCGTTACGAACTCGAATGCTATTAAACAATGCACGTGATTTTACATAATTACACTTCTATTAATTAGTCCTAGGAAGCGCTAGTTATTGTTTCTGTTCGCGAACCGTTCTCGTGACGGAACTTTACGGTAACTGTTTGTGTATTTGTGCGGAAAATGCCTTCTCGACTTGAACGCCATTATTGCATTAAAGGAAAATAATGGACTGAGATGAGGACGTTATCAAAGAAAGAGGAATTCGAAGACAAAGTTTTGTAAATCTAGTTACCCGTTCGTTTCGGGCTAAGCCAATAAAGGAGATTTGAAGTTGCGGAATTTTGTACATTAATGAGAATTTCATTTTAGTCAAGTGGTATGTAATGGTCTGATGATGCGTACGTTTTTTTAATACATCCCTCTTCTGTACGATATCGACTACATGTACAGGGTGAGCGAAACTCGATGTCTCAACTCTATTATGAGAAATGGAAAAACGATAGAAAATATTTGAAAAGAGATTACTGAATGGGATTAAGTAAAGTCCATTTTAAGCCGAATTTGCATATTTTTCCATATTTGGAAACGGAAGTAGGGACGTCATCGACTTTCTATCCCAGAAACATACCTATATTTCTGCATATTTAAAAAGAGCTAATATTTGTGAACAAATTTTGTGAAGAAAAAAATTTGCTATCTTTTTCCGTTAAAAAATTATAAGCAAATTTGTAAAAGAAAAGTATTATCAAAAATTCGCAATCGTCATGATTTAAACAAGTAGCCTTTGGAAACAAATAGTAAAGTCGCATTTGTCAATAATTAATCTAATGGTTGACAAATATTCTTCTGTTGTCATGTGACTTTGAAAAGTGTTCACGTACAACGGAAAAGTCGATATGTTATTAGTTTATGGGGAATCTCAAAGGAACCCTAGAAGAGCAGTTCAGTTATAGGCCCAGAGATACCTCGAACGTGTTATACCAAGCCTAAAAATATTTTCAAGAATAGAACGCAATTTACGTGCAAATAACGAGGCATTTTCTTCTCGAAAGGAAAGAAAAATTGTCAAAAGGGTCAATTTTGACAATACTGTTGCCACTGTTTTCCAGTATTTTGAAGACTATCCAACGAACTCGATTCGGTAAGCCTGTCTTGAGTTGAATTTAAAATATGGTTCAGTGCGAAAAATTTTGAAAGAAACTACTTCTCACGATTATAAAATTCATAACTTAGAATCAACATCAACAACGAAGAATTAATTATGTTGCCCAAGTGATGGTAAATTTAGAGATCAATGGCAATCGAGTCTTTTCAGTTTGTTAGTAACGGTAAGCCCAATAAAAAAGTGCTAATATTTTTGGGCTACCAAACATCCACATTTTGTCAATCCGATTGAAAATCAAGGACACTTCGGAATTTGATTAGTCCATATTTTTACGAAGGAAGTTTAAATAGTGAGTGATATTTGCAATTTCTTCAAGAACAACTTCCTGTGCTTCTCAAGATTGTGCCATTCCAGCTGCCAGCAAACATGTGTTTCCAGCATGACAGAGCTCCACCGCATAAGGCAATAATTGTCCAACAATATTTAAATGAAACTTACGGAGGAAATTGTATAGGTATATGTAAATGGACCGATACAGTGGGCGCCTAAATTACCGGACTTGAGCCCACTACACTTCTTCTTGTGGGGACATTTGAAAAATAAAGTTTACAGAACACTATCTGTTAACTGGGAACATTTAAAAGAAAGGATTAGAAATGCTTGCGATGAACTACCTAGAGAAATGTTTCGTAAGGGACTACTTACCTATAATGGAATAATCTCAACTGGCGGCCGGATTCGAATAACAGAATTCGCAAAAAAAAATCGAGGAATCAATAGTCAGCAGCGGAGGGCAACCTTGGAGTGGCAAAGGCGTTTAGAGGGTGTATCATTCGTCATCCGAGCGGCCACGTCCGTCGTGGCCGTCTGGCAATTGTCTGCTTTTCGGCCAGTCTCAGTCTAGCCGCTAAAGCTTCCCTGATCTGTTCACGTGTCTCCGACTGTTTTGTTGCCTGACCTCGACCTCCTACGCGCCTAATCACTAAATCAATATTGTCATCTAGCGAAATTGCGGAACCACCGCCGTCGTCGCTAACCACAACTTGTAAATCATTCGCCGGTCCCGCTCGCCGACTGACATCATTTATTTAATGCAATTCTTCGTCTTACATACGTAGGTTTACCTGACGTAATTAAATGTGAATCAAGCAGGCGGTAGGGCAAAGTAAAATATTCCGCAAATGAATATTGCTAGTATTGAAATGCTAAAGTTAGTACGAAACAGGGGCGTAGCGTACACGGATGCGAGTGATGCGTCGCATCCCTTAAAAAATTGGCAAATTAGTGTTATTTCAAAGTTCAATCGATTTATTCAATTAATATAATTTTTTAATTATTTTAAACCGACCGCAAACATACATTATTCACTTTAAACGCTACCATCAACTTTTTTTATTTCCAATCGGCCATGAAGGCACCCGAAATTATTGGACTCCCGCGTTACTTGCTGCAGTGCTGAAATGCGATGGTCCACGTTACATCCAAGCTACGCGTTAGATGGGCGAAAAGGTCAGTGATCTTACGCAGTCAACAGTGGAACCTCGAGTGGGTGATGTCATTATTTCCGGAGTCAGTTATGCGATTATGTGAACGCATCTTGGCGACTATTGCCATAACATAAGGAAAATTTGGAAGCGCTGTTTCAGGTAATTGTGGGAAATGAGGAATGGGATCGAGAAACCGTTATTTGTGCTAGAGGTTTTTTAACTTTATTGCGCGACTTTGATTTTAATTCTTTCTTAGCAGTATTTTCTGCAATATTCCCACATTCCGAGAGTCTGTTTAAAATTCTACAGACAAAAATATCAGGTATTAGTTACTGCAATAAAAAGATCGCCTATTTTAAATCATATTCAAAAAATGAGAAACGAGTTTAGTGACATTTGAGACCGTATGGACAGATTTGTGTTAGAAAATCAACCACCAAGTAAAAGAACGCGTTTGGGTTTAACTACTGAAGAAGATAAGAAAAGCACCTGCGCACGATTGTTTTATGAAATTTTGGACGTTATTACTTTCAACATTAGTGAACGGTTTAGTGAAATTTCTAAACTGAAATTCTGAAATCTAGATTCCACACAACTTACTTCATTCGTGAAACGTTTCCCTGACAAACTTTTCTCTTCTTTAGTAGATACATATGGAACATTCTTTGACGCAAATCGTTTTAAAAGTGAACTTTGAGTGATTTATAGTGATCCCGATATGAAAAAGAGCACTGTGTTTGAGCTTCACCAATATATTTATTATGTCCCCTCAATTATCTTCTTCTGTTTTCTCGGAGTCATCAAAATTATGTCGTTTAATTTTGACTATTCCTGCCCTAAACAGTTCCGCGGAAAGATCATTTTCATGGTTAAAGAGAATAATGATTTATCTGCGAAATACTCAAAAGCAAGAGAGACTGTCAGCTTTAGCATTAATAAATATTGGAAGTGCCTTGTTAGAACATATGAGATCGTCTCCAATATTTGAAGAAACAGTGATAGACGTTTTCGCTGGACAAACAAAAACCAAAAAGTTGATCTTCATTGTAAAAATTAGGATATATACCTCGGCATAATCATTTTAGGTTAGTGTCTTTTTTTATTTTTACCATTTTCATATGGCCTACCACACATCTGGCTATACTTCTTCCTCTTATAAAATTTTTACCATATCCCTAGATTCATTTCTCACGCTATGCCTCTGGTACGAAATTACTTCTGCAATTTGTAGTTCAACGAGAATTTCTTGATAACTAAAAACCTCAGATTGAGCAATCGAGTCTAAATACTTAACATATTCTCTAAGATATGATATATTTAGGCCATTTAACTCTTATAAATTTATCAAACATGAACGACCCAAAGATAGAGAATTCATATAAACGTATATACAGTGTGTCCCAGAAAGGGTAGGGAGTATTTGTATTTATGCTGTCCATGTAAGGATAAATTGTTGCATTACTCTTTGGAGATTTAGTAGCTATAGAATTGTACCTGAGAGACCATCGCGCTCTTTGCGTATGCGCCCATTATTGCAATGGTGTTTCGATAGTCACAGCTCAACGTTTACATCGTGAAGAATTTAATGTACGGAATGCCCCGAAAGACGATACCATCAGAAAATGGAGTCGAATGTTTGAAAATATCGCTTCGACTGTAAAAATTCACAGTCCAGGTCGCCCGCGCTCTGTTCGAACCCAACCAACGATTGAAGAGAGTTTCAGTGCGTGAAAGTCCATTTCAATCAGTTCGCAAACGCAATCAACAACTTAACATTAAGAAATCATCGTTTCACAAGATTCTGAAGCAAAATTTACATCTTATAGCCTACAAAATTTAATTCGTTTAAGAACTGAACGTTGCCGACTATCCTCTGCGACTGAATTTTGCAAATTAAATGATTCAACGTTTCCCAATGTTTGGAAAACATTCTGTTTAGTAACGAAGCGAATTTTCACTTAAATGGTCACATAAACAAACCGAACTGTCGCTACTGGGCCAACGAAAATCCAAGAGAAAAACATGAATAACCACTATATAGTCCAAAAGTTATTGTGTGGGCTGCCTTGTCTGCCATATATTGTGAAAGTACCATATATTGTGAAAGTACCATATATTGTGAAAGGTATTGCGACATATTAATAAACCTTTTGGTTCCACAACTGCAGGAGTTTAAAGGTTTTAGTGTGGAATCATGGTTTCAACAAAATGGGGCCACTTGTCACACCTCAAACCAATTACTTGAGGTTGTCAATCAACTTTTCCCGGGAAAAGTGATCTCTTATCGAGGCAACATCAACTGGCCTCCGAGATGCCCTCATCTTACACCCCTTAATTATTTGTTATGGGGAAACCTTAAAGACAAAGTTTATGAAAACAAACCAGGAACTTTACTGCAATTAAAGCACAACATCCTCACAGAAATGGCCGCCGTTTCCAGGGAGATATGTAGACGCATGGCGGTTAATTTCCGTTTTAGATTAGAGTGCCAGCAGCACGAGGGTTAAAATTTGGACAAGATAATCTTTGGCATTTAATTTTCCAAAACTTTATCTAAAATAAAAAAAAATTCTGACTTGTAGTTTCTTTTTTGTTGAATTTACAATACACCAGTTTCTGTACACTAGATACTACTACACCAGAAAGTACCAGTGTACTTTTGAATTCTGGTGTATCTAACAGTAATTTTAACTTAATCGTCTTCAAGCAGTTGATGACATAAAGTAATATATGATTTATAATGACATGAAGTATTCAAGACTTTTATGCAGAAGGAAGTTCTTACGAGAGACTCTCTTTCAAGATCCATTGTTAGTAAATCTGGAAACATACACCTAAAGAGAAGTTTCGAGGAGAAGTTCTGAGAATTAGAATCTCTAGATCAGAGAATTATTATCCCTGCAAAGTGCATTTCTTATGGTCTTTTTATGGACAAGTTAAATAAATCAGATGCACTGAGAAAGACGTGGAACCTTCGATGCGGTATCATGAAGAGGGGGCCAGTTTTCGATGAACACCACCGATGGACACATGAAGGACCGCCGAGACCTATGATTATTTTTTTTTAATTTTATTAGGTAACGTAAGATAATTCTAATCTTCCATATTTTAAATGGGACATGTGCTCGTTAAACCTAGATACAATTGGTCTTCCTGTCTGCCCAACATACTTCTGACTACAACCTTGGCAACTAAAGCCCGGGCCTTTCGCTATTTTAAATTTCGAAATTTCATTAGTACGTCATAGAATAGACTAATATTCTAATAATAATAAGTTAGTAAAATGTATAACCAGCAACATATTATTAGATGTCATGGAAAATATTAGGATAGCTAAATGTGACAAGAACTTGAACAAAGACGGGCCATTGTCTTTGTTCAAGTTCTCATGAAATATTAAAATCTGTGTATGGTGATAACGTGGCGACTCTAAAGACTGTTTCCAAGTGGTATGAGTTACTCAAAAGTGGAAATGAGTTAATTGAAGACTAGCAACGGTTGATGTCCTTCGACTTCAAAAACAGACGAAAACATTCCAAAAATGGAAAAAATTATTCTTTCAAAAAGGCGATAACTCTCCGAGAGATTAGCGAAGATAAATAGGTCAATGGCTCTCTCATTCATCACCACAACGCGCCCTCGCTTTTGATCTGCGAGTTTTTAGATAGAAAAAAGATTCCTGTCTGTTAACATCTGCTTTACTCTTCGTATTAAGGCACTTGTGACTTTTGGCTCTTTCCAAAAATCAATGCCGTGCTAAAGGAAAAACGTTTTGACACGATTCCTGACATTAAGAGGGTCACGACGAAACTACTGTAGGCCTCTCCAGAAGAAGCCTTCTACAAATGCTTCCAATCATGGAAGTAACGTTGGCATAATTGCATCGCTAGCCAAGGACGGTATTTTGAACGAGATTGGTTCAAATTTGAAGTAAGCTCATTATTTTGTTCATAATAAAATTCTTCGCCGCATTTTTTATCAGCCCACGTTCATATTTTTTTCGTGGATAAACATTTAGTTCCCATTCGGCTCGATGGTGATTATTGAAAATGTAAATTATTCAGTAAACGCCCATTTGCTCTAGGAATCGTCTACTACATAAATTCATGTGAAATTTAGTCACAGTTAACTTCTCTAACAATTACCATTCTGATGCACCAAAATATGATTAATTATGGAGGGGTGCGCTTAAGGGACAATTTCCGTTCAAATCAAATTGTGTGCATTGGGACCGAGTGAGGACCCGTTCTCGTCGTCGTCGTCGTCTCCATAAGTTACGACACGATTTGTTAGGCTCCTATTAAAGAGAAGGCGCTGTATGCCACCGGCACTATGTTTGGCATATGTAAAGACAGTCTTCTAGAAGTTTGATGCGCATAGATGCAATCTTGTTTGCTTTGGGACGGCACCGTCGACCGTAGACAAACAGAGTCCGTGTTAGTTGTCGTCAGTGTCGGGATGCAGTTAGTTTCAGCTAACGAGGTAAGCATGGGTGGGTTAAGAGAGGCAAGGAAGTTTTCCAATACGGTGTGTTCCAAAAAGAGGCAAAAATCACAGTTGTATATATTCAGAAGAACAAAAATATATACGCTTCTTTCTATTTTAAGATTATTTGCTTTTTAGGATCATATTATATTTTTTCTATGTATATTCGGGTATAACTTTTGTGTTTATGAATCCATTTTAATTATTCTTTTTACGTTGGGTTCAGTGGAGCTCCAAGGTGGTCCCATATTGATTTCATTGGTATTGGACCTTAGACTTCGAAGATACACAACGTAACTCCTTCTTAAAGTAGCCATCGTTTTCTTATTCGCAAAGCATCCTTAGTAGGTCTACCCGTCATATAAAATTGTAAAATAATAAGTTTTAAAAAACCGACTTAAAGAGAAAGTAACTCAACTAAAAGGCAAGAAATAAATATTTTCTACAATAATTTAATACTTATTTGTTGTTGCCTTTAATGTAATTAAGAAATTATTGTTTGTATGTAATTATTATTAATTGTTTTATATAATTTTGAAGTCGGTGCCAAGTAAAACATAAAAAAATATATACCTTGCTACTATAACAGTAGGTATAAGTGAGATGCGCTGGCCGGAAGTAGGAGATTTTTGGAGCGGTGACTATAGGGTAATACACACAGGATTGGTAAATGGAAACGCGGGAGTAGGGATTGTTATGCGGAAGAACGCAGGACAGTGTGTAGATACAGCGAGACAGTAATGATACAGCGAGAGAGTAATGATGGTTAGGTTAGATTCGAAGCCAGTGGAAACAGTAATAGTGCAAGTATACGTGCCTACTTCTAGCCACAGTGAGGAAGAGTTAGAAGCCGTTTATTCGGACATAGAGCAGGTAATAGGATTTGTGAAGGGTCATGAAAATTTAATAATAGTGGGAGATTTTAACGCAGTCGTAGGTGAGGGGAAAGAAGGAGAATTTGTAGGTCCTTATGGGTTAGGAAACAGAAATGAGAGAGGTAGCAGACTGATAGAATTCTGTGAGAAACACAAGATGGTAGTCGCGAACACATTGTTCAAGAATCACGTTAGGAGACGGTACACCTGGAAATGCCAGGAGGAATAGACAGGTATCAGATAGACTACATTCTGGTTAGGAAGAGATTTAGAAATCAAGTAAAAGACTGTAAGAGTTATCCAGGAGCAGATGTAGACAGCGACCACAACTTGGTAGTCATGAAAGCTAGATTAAAGTTCAAAAATCTGAAAACCCGGAAGGATAAGAAACGTATAAATGTAGACATATTGAGGGATCAGAATATGAAAGATAAGTTCCAGGAGAAAACAGATCAATTAATAAATAAAGCGAGTAAGGACGAAATCAAGAACGCAGAAACTGAGTGGGAGGGTATCAAGAATAGTCTAGATTCCGCGGCTACAGACGTTTTAGGACACGATAAAAGGGAAGCTAGGAAGCCCTGGATAGCGGACGAAATCTTAAATTTAATTCAAAAGAGGCGAGGCTACAAAAACAGACGAGACGAGGAAGGACTGAAAACTTATAAGTCAATAAAGTGGGAAATCATTAGAAAATGTAGAAAAGCGAAAGAACAGTGGATAGAGGATAAATGCAAAGAAGTAGAAGATAAGTTGCAAGTAGGTAAGACCGATGAGGCTTACAAAATAATTAAGAGGAACTTCAGGGATATAGGAACAATAAGTAGAAACGTTAGGAGTTATTCGGGGGAAATACTGATCGGAAGAGAGGAGAAAGCGGCCAGATGGAAGCAGTACTTAGGAAATTTATACGAGGGTCAAGAATTAGGAGAGATATTAGAGGAAGAATCTAGCATCGATAGGGAAGATATAGGAAAACCTATATTGAGAGAGGAATTTGAAATAGCACTAAGGGGGCTAAAGAATAATAGAGCGCCGGGTGTAGATAAAATACAGGCGGAAATTTTGAAATGTGCGGGACAGAAAGTAGTAAATAGGATGTTTGAACTGGTAAAATACATATGCGAAACGGGCGAGATGCCAGAGGATTATAAGAGGAACATTATCGTTACTATATCGAAAAAGCCGACAAATGCGAGAACTTTAGAACGATCAGCCTAACTTCCCATGCGTCAAAAATCTTAACCAGAATAGTGCAGAAGAGGATGGAAAATAGAGCGGAGGAAATACTAGGAGAAGACCAATTCGGGTTTAGGCGAAATAGGGGAACTCGCGAAGCTATTCTGGCGCTAAGAGTAATGTTAGAGAAAACAATAGAAAAAGGAAAGAACGCTTATATAGGATTTGTAGATTTAGAAAAAGCTTTTGATAACGTAAGATGGGAAAAAATGTTCGAGATACTAAAGAGCGCGGGAATGAAGTATAGAGATAGGAGAGTAGTACACAATCTATACAAAGAGCAAACTGCTGTTATAGAAGTAGAAGGGGAAAAAAGGGAAGTAGGTATTAGGAAAGGAGTAAGACAAGGATGTACGCTATCACCACTGATTTTTAATCTGTACATTGAAGAGGCGATTAATGTGGTAAAAGGTAGAGTGGATTTCGGGATTAAAGTACAGGGACAGAAACTAAAAATGTTGAGATTCGTGGATGATATAGCAGTATTAACATCTAGTAAAGAGGAATCAGCGTTGAACGAAATGGAAGCAGTGTTGACAGAGGAATACGGAATGAGGGTGAATAAAAACAAAACTAAAGTGTTAGTGTGCAGAGGGCGCGAGAGCAGAGCAAAAACGAAAGTACAAATTAATAATGAAAGATTGGAGGAAGTTAAAGACTTCACTTATTTAGGAAGTAAAATAAATTGGGATATAAGAAGCGATAAAGACATAAAACAAAGAATACCGCAGGGTCGAGTAGCTTTTATTAAAAAGAAAGCACTTTTATGCTCGGGGGTAATAAACTTAGAAACAAGGAAGAGATTTTTGAAAGCATATATATGGAGCACGGCACTATACGGTTGCGAAACCTGGACGGTAGGGGAAGCAAGTAGGAAGAAATTAGAAGCTTTTGAGATGTGGTGTTACCGAAGAATGATGAAAATACCATGGACTGATAGGGTTAGAAACGAAGAAGTATTGGAGATAGTCGGCGAGAAAAGAAGTATGTGGAAAAACATAAAGAAGAGAAGAGATAGAATGGTAAGCCACTTGCTGAGACATGGGGGAATAGTCCGCGATATTTTGGAGGCAGAAATAGGAATGAAGAAAGGCAGAGGTAGGCCTAGATTAGACTACTGCTCGCAAATAGTAAGGGATGTAGGTTGTAGCACAACTAGAGAAATGCGTAGGTTAGCACAAGATAGGAGAAGCTGGAGGTTAGCGTCCAACCAGTCTTAGGACTGATGACCTAATGATGATGACTATAACAATTAATTTAGATTTATAATTGAATAAATAATATTTTATTATTTTTTCTAATCAGTAAATTATACAGGCCAACAAAGATTTTGTGATCGGACTTTCTTAGACTTTTTGGCTTAGTTACATACTATGAACTACAGAAACACTGTCTTTCTGTTTCCATCACGTATCCTAATTTATAAATATACATTGTATAATAATTTGTAGTTTTTAAAACCGAGGTTCTACAAAAGTAAATTTTGCCTCAATTTTGCGGCGCCCCTTTATTTAATCGGTTTGAAACGTACATATATGTACGGGGGATTTACCGAAACAGAGTTGGCCGGTGGATTTTATACTATTCGGGTATTTACATGTAGTACGTTTTTAATGTGTGTACGTTTACTCGTGTCATCGCATCGTGTATTTTTGTTTTAAAAATACCTAGAAGTTGTAAAAATACACCAAATATATTTTGTTCTAAACTTAACACATGATTCAAAAAACGTTATTTATGCAATTTTGGTTGATCCGCAAAAATTCTTTTGCCGCCACTTCATATTAAATTAGGATTAATGAAGTAATTTGTAATAGCTATACTCGTAGATAAAAATGGGAATTGTTTTAAGCACTTATGTGGCAAATTTCCAGCTCTCCTTGAAGCAAAATTAAAGAAAGGCATTTCCGTAGGACCACAAATAAGAAAATTAATGCAGAACCAACGGTTTGAAGAAACAATGACAGAAATTGAGAAAGAATGTTGGATATGCTTTAAAAATGTAACATATTAGTGTAATTTAACAAGATGCTGGATAAGTTTAAGCAACTTGGTTGTAATATGATCATAAGAAATAATTTTCTGCATGCTCGTTTGGACTACTTTCCAGAAAATATTGGTGATATTATTGAGGAGCGAGGCGAAAGGTTCCATCAAAACATAAATGAGATAGAAAGGAGGTATTATTGTCAATGGGATGTGGCGATGATGGCAGATTACTGCTGGATGTTGAAATTAGTACATCCAATGAATGATTACACAAGGGAAACTACAAAACGAAGTTTTTTTTGTTAAGAAGGCAGAGACTTTCAAAGAAAAAAAAAAAGAAATTAGAGACTCAAAGCTATTTGTGTTGTTGCTTTTTATCATGTTTTTAATGTATACTAAATATAACGTTTATTAAAATGCAATTTTTCCTTTAGTTTTCAATTTATTCTGATTATTCAGTTGATCAAAAACCTTACGTGAGGGGCAAAAACGGAAGTTAGATATAAAATCGGCATAAATAACTCACTTATAATCACTTATCAAACCCAAATCAACTTTCAAAATGACAAAATTTGTAGGCCTTAGTAATCGGCCAAGTTTGACTATATTTACATTGCCAAAAGTACAACGTGAGTTCATAAGTTCCAAATTTAAAAATTCCACGTGTTGATTTATGACATAGAAAGCTGATGGAGGTCGTAATAGTCTTTATTACTATCAAGATATTTTTAATTATGTACCAAGGAAGAAATTACGGTTTCTTACTTGATAATAGCTTTACTCTGGTACACGTTTTCTTTCATCTAATGAAAAAACACTTTTGGTATATGTGAACAAAGCAGTGACGGTGGCCTATAAGGTGCGCTTGTGCGCGCGCACTACCGACAATTTAGCATTAATAATTTTATTTAGTAATTAATGGATGCATTCTTAATTTATCGCCTTTCCGCATCCCTAGCGTTAATACCATCTAAATATTATATGGCCGCAGCGTTACGAATCCACAAGACGCTAGGTCTTTGCCACCGGTTTCCGGTCGCGGCACGGCGATCGTGCTTCCGTGCAATATGAAAAAGCGAACGCGTATTGTTACTGCTTGCCCCTCCACAATTAGGAAAAGTAGTGGGCGAATTCTATAGATATTATGTGCAGAGTTTAAGAGCGCACGAAATTGAGAGAGGTTAGAATCGGTTAGCTTGTGAATTGTTTTCGTACATCGCTTGTCTCGTAAGCTGTCTTATCGCTTACGTTTTATAAATATAAACTCGGGTTTTCGGTTAGAATCTAGTTTGGAATAATGAATTCTATTCAAAACTTATTAAAAACTCCATTCTCTAGCTTGAGTTTGGAGGAAAAAGTGCAAATTAAAACTCTAGGTAGGCCCACTCCACAAATTAATTTAAAATTAGCCGTGAAAGGAAAAAATAAACAATTTGTAAGAACATTTAATAATGACTTATTTAAAAAACATTTGTGGTTAAGTGGATGCGATGTATTTAACGCAGTGTTTTGTTTTCCGTGTGTTTTGTTTGGCGGGGAAACACCTTGGACCAAAACTGGAGTAACGGATTTAAATCACATAATCACGAGAAAATAAAAAAACATGCAAATTCTGCTGGACACATGAATAATGTTTTAAATTTAGCCATGCTAGGCACTGCAAATATTGGGACAATACTCGATTCTGCTCATCGACGAGCAGTGGCAGCACACAATGAAGCGGTTTCAAAAAACAGGTATGTTTTAAACATTATTATTAACTGTATTCGTCTTTGTGGAACATTTGAACTGGCCCTAAGAGGACACGATGAATCGGAAACATCATCCAATCCAGGCATTTTTCGTGGGTTGATTGATTTCAGTGCCGAATTAGACGAGGCTATGAAGTATCATTTACAAAACGCGGTGGCTTTTAAAGGAACTTCTAATACTATATAAAACGAGCTACTTCAGTGCATGCTTGAAGTTTGTCACGATGAAATAACCATTGAAATTAAAAAAATCCACTTTTGTTGCTATAATAGCAGACGAAACTACAGACGTTTCTACAATTTTTCAGTTGGCTTTAATATATCGTTACATGGTGGGTGGAAAGCCTGTAGAAAGATTCTGGAGTTTTTTAAAACCAGTAGGACATGATGCAGAGTCATTGGCGGAGTGTTTAAAAAGTGAACTAGACTACCATGTTAAAAATGACCCACATAAATTGATTGCTCAAACATATGATGGAGCTGCCGCTATGAGTGGATCATCGAATGGAGTTCAAGCCAGGATTAAGATGAGTTATCCAACTGCCCAATATGTGCATTGTTATGCGCATCAATTAAATTTAATTATGGCAAATGCGGCTTCTGCTAATCGGAACGTACGAGTATTCTTTGCAAATTTGGGAGGGTTTTGCCCATTTTTCTCTAATTCCGCACAATGTACCGCAGTTCTTGATGAAGTAGTAGGAACTCGATTACCCCGATCAGCACCTACAAGATGGAATTTCAATTCTAGAATAGTAAATACTGTGTTTGAAAACAAAGAAGAATTTCTGGAATGTGTAGAATTGATTGAAATGAAAAAAAGTCACATACAACATCAACCTACTATTGATAAAGCCAGTGGATTGAAAAGAACTTTAAGGGATAACGATTTTCTATTTTGGTTAGGTAATTCTCACAAAATTATGCCACATGTCAACAGTCTGTATAATCAGTTACAAAAAAGAGAAACTGATTCAGTTTATCTAAAAACATCTATAGATGGATTTATTAGAGAAATTTCTGCAATACGAAATAGCACCGAAACCGCCACAAGCACTGAAGATGAACCAAATAAAATACAACCAATAAAAAGGAGACGAGTAGACACTTCTACGGAAGACAAAAATAGAGAACTAATGGAAGTGTGTGACATTATAATATGTCAAGCCAAGGAGAGATTTAATTTTACTGGACACTTGGTAACATCCAATTTACTTCTCCCAGAAAAATTTTCGGAATATGTTAAAAAATTTCCCGAAAATTACTTAAAACAAACAGTCGAATCTTACCCGTTTTTGGACATAAATAAATTACGTACCGAGTTGCCCTTAATTTATTAAAGAATTGAGTTTAGAAATTTAATCGGAGCTCTATCACTAAATACATTTATTAATTCCAATAAGCTAGAGTCAACTTTTGAAGAAAGTGCTAAATTATTGAAAATCATCATTACAGTACCTGTTTCGTCAGCAGAAGCCGAAAGGTGTTTCTCGACTTTAAGACGAATAAAGACATTTTTGCGCAACACCATGTGCCAGGAAAGACTGTCGGCTTTGGCTATGCTCTCCATTGAAAAAGACTTTATTACAAATATCGAAAATTTTAACAACAAAGTAATTGAAAAATTTGCACAGTGTAAAAATCGCAGAATTGAGCTCATTTACAAGGAAAATTAGGTAAGTTTTCAAATTAATAAAGTTAATAAGAATATCCTTAATATGAGATAAATATTTATCTCATATTAAATATAACATAAATATTTATCTCATATTAGGGATATTCTTATTATTCTTATGATTATCATTATTTTTATGTATGGTGCACCCCCAATCTTAGGATCACGCACCGCCACTGGAACAAAGAAATACCGAAAATCTCTCTGCCCTTTAAGTAAGATAGACACGTAGCTGGCGTATACCTGATCCTTGATCCTAATACGTTTACCTTGACAGGATTCTGTAGTCCAAAAAATTACACATATAAACCAGAAATCGAAATTGTTTTGTTGGAGCTCTTCTAAGCGAACAATATTCTTTTATAACATAAAGCTTATCACTAAAAGACAACCACCTCGAATCAATCTTTAAATGGAACTATAATCAGTTCCATGTAAATTGTACGGTACACCTCTCTACCCATAATAAATCGACTGCATTTGCGGCGCAATCTCTCGAATTCGCCTATCTGTCGCGTCGTTGCAACATATCGGTATCGGTACACCTGCTGAGACATCCGGATAAATCGTTACGGGTATAAGTACCGGATTCGGGGGTAGAGTGATTTATGTCGGTGTCTGGCTGAGGCAATTGCAACTCCTCCGACTTTTCTAACTGTGCCGTTATACGGATGCTCCGGTTCCAGCATGGATGAGATCAAGTCATACCACCGGCCGATCGACGCGACGCGACGGCAATTTAGGCAATCACCTGTAGCCACTAGATTCCGATTGTGCGGCGGATGTGAGTTCAAACTCTTTAAATGCATTTTCAGAGATAAATGTAAGATGAGATCTTCGTAAAATATCGGGTGACCCAAAGAAAACGGCGTTTCCGTGATCACTTGGGAACGTTACAAATTTCTTTTTTGGCTCATTTGAAATCTGTAATTTGTACCGATATTAAACGGTTTCTTGATCACAGGTGGCATTGAAGTGGAAATCATCCAGCAAATTTATAAATATGATAATAATAATAATAAATCGAAAGTATTTGTTAAAAAGTTTGGACAAGCTACTGAACTTAACCCTACATATATATTGTTATTTTAGGTAAATACAAAACTGAAATTACAATTATAACCAACTAAATAACGTACAATGCTTAGAAAATCTATATTTACTAAACGGCTGTTTTTGTGTGTGTGTCACGAAATTTTTAGGTCGATGTACGAAATGTTTTTCATTCGAATTTCGGCATTTTGACAAAATCAATATAGTAAATCGATCCTTGCGAACAACGTGGTAATTTTTTTTTGATCCGAAGCCTCTAGAGGCATGCTTCGGAGGTGTCTTCGATATGAGCAAGGGGGTGGCGCAATATTATTGCGATTTGCTTACTCGTAATATATTATGAGATACTGCACAGTATAGAGCAAGATAAAAACAAATTGAGAAGATAGAAAAGACATACAACTAATTTACTATTTTTTGAAAATTCTGTACTGGAAGAGATCTTAGATAATAATTGACACACAAATCATAAATGATGACGATTGATATCATAAACGATGACGCATTATAAGAAAATGATGAAATATGGAGATAGAATAACATGAAGGAAAACTAGGAAATCGTATATTTTTCTTATAGTATACCTAAATTTATGCCAGAGATAAGAATTGGAGGAAGGTTGAAATAAATTATGAACAAATACTACTTGAATTGACAATAACGTGCAAGTATGTTATTCAATTTTAAATTTTGATTAACAATAAAGTAAATCAAATTTGAGTAACTCTTCGAAATATTCCTTGACTAGTTCCATGCACAAGTTTACTTGCATCATCATGGCAAAAGCATTTTGTAGCATTTCTATAGTATTATAGTTTCACATTCTTCAACAGTTCTTCGTTGCAGTCTTGTAAATTAGCTGCAGGAATTCAGAATTTTTTAATAAGCACTGCACCTAATCTTAAGCTTAATAAGTATGACAAATATGATTCCAATTACTATAGTAATTGGAGTCTACATTATCCCGATGGTCCATTCTAGTTTTTAATATTTACTTGCTCACATCAATGGTGTAGCTTCACTACACAATATTCTGATTTCCACTCATCACTTCACTGTCACATAAACTCAAGTAGTTGGTTCTCTTGATCCATTGCACTAAGTCTTGATTACCTAAAAGTTGAAGCATCTCAACGTTTTGATGTTGAATTCTTTTTCTATTTTTGATTGTTTCTATAACTGTTTTCCCTTGGAGTTCCTGATGAGCATCAGAAACAAACTTGCTATCTAGTAGCAATTTAATGCCGCTAGTCCAATTGCTGAAGAAAATTATATGCAAGATGTGTAGGAAAAATCTTTAACGGTGGTATCAAGAAGTAGAACCTAGAAAGAAGTTATTGGGGAAACTGACATTAATGATTATAGGACAGCACTATAATTTAAAGGTATGATACAATAATTAATGATAGGTAATTAGAGACTTTTGGGGTTTTGGACAGTAAGGAAGAGTGATTAAAGAAATTATAGGATAACTCTATAATTAGCCTCACTTAACAAAATAAACACTTTATTGGATGCCAATGGTGATAACAACAGATATATCTGCACACGACGGAATTTTATTGTTTTAATATTAAATATTTTAAATTATATTGTAAATTACATACAGTTACATTACATTATTTGCAAAGTTTTGACAATTTCATTTAATATATATTTAATACAGGTATCCAGCGAGAGGTAGCCAATTATGTTTGTAATTATTGGGCAAATAAATAACATTTCTACAATAATTTTGGGTTCAATTGTTTATTTGAACAATTTATGCCATTAGACATGGAATACAATCTATTGTAAATGGCCGCCTCTGCTTCTCTGGCAGCAGTGATTTCTTATGATGAAGTTTTCCATCACTTCGCGGCATAGCTGTGGCCCTATGTCCGCAATAACTTCGCTAATATTATTTTCAGCTGTTCAATCGTAACGGGATTATCGGCATAGACTTCTCCTTTAATGTAGTTCCACAAGAAAAAGTTTAATGGTTTCAAATCACAAGAGCGTGGTGGTCAATCAACTTTAGCTCTGTGAGAAATTATGCACCCAGGAAATTTGGTACGCAAAAGATTCAGCGTTAGCTGTGTGGCACGTGGCACCATCTTGCTGAAACCATATATTTCCTACATCCAAATCATTGATTTGTTCGAAAAATAGGTTTGTTAACATCTCACAGTAACGTACACCATTTACAGTAACCGCTTCGCCTGCTTCGTTTTCGAAGAAGAACGGCCCAACAACTCCTCCTGACCACAAAACGCACCACACGATAACCCTTGCTGGATGCATGGGCTATTCTTGGATGAGACGTGGATTTTCAGCTCCCTAGATGTGGCAGTTTTGTTTTTTACGTACCCTTTTAACTGAAAATGCGCTTCATCGCTGAATATCAATTTCTCCCAAAACTCGCCTTCAACTGAGATGCTCTTTAACACCCATTCACGAAACTCATGGCATCATGCATTGTCCCGCGGTTTCAACTCCTGTGTCAACTGGATCTTATACGCATGATAATGAAGGTCTTTCGTCATAATTTTCTGTAGTGTTGACTTTGAGAGATTTAATTGTTGGGAACGACGTCTTACGGATATGGTGTTATCTGCAGCCACATTTGCACTGACCGCTTCAATATTTTCAACTGAGCGTTGCCCACGGTGACGTATAGATGTTTGTTTATCAAACACGGAGCCACTTGCCCTGAATTTCTCCATAACGCGTTGAATGGTCCGCTCAGCAGGGACCTGGCGACGACCCATAATTGCACGTAATTTTCTATCAGTGCTCACAATTGGACCATTACTTTCGTAGTACGCTTTGACAATAAGTATGCCTTACTGAACAGTATAACGCTCCATTTTGTAATGGCATACTCTCCACACATCAACTTCTAAGACCTACCGCAAGAGTAATGGGGGCAAGTTTAAATTGGCTACCTCTCGCTGGGACACCCTGTATATTCTATTATGGTTTATTACCCTTACTACTACCCTAGATTATTTATTTTAATTCTTCAGTTATCAAACGTGTATTTAATAGTTATATATATATATATATATATATATATATATATATATATATATATATATATATATATATATATATATACATTTTTTTTTTCTTTTTTTTGTTTGATTCATTAACTCCAATGTACTATTCATGGGACAGTGATCTAAGTAAAACAATAACCGTATTCAATAAACTGATTTATTTGTCGAAAACTAGCTCGTAACTTCATGGAGTTTCAATTTTTAACAAAAGAATGAAACATTCTTAAACTATTCTATCAACAGTCTACTTAGTCTTATGTTTGAAGATAATAAACTCGATGATATGTTTTCAATGTATAAAAATGTTTAGAAAGATATTTCAGATATTACGCCAGATTCATGTTACTATACAACTCATGTGCAACCACAAAACTCACGCGCAACTAACTCATATCAAAAATTACTAGTGTATCACACAATTGATTTATTAGTATGTTTCTGGTATTGTAAAATATAACACAGGCATAAAAACAATAATTTTATTTATAAATAGAATGTTATTAACTTAGGCTATATTCAAGATATATAGCAATGATTATTACATTTGATACCATTAATATTCTGACTATCGTAGTCCCCGGTATTCAGTGAATATACACTAACATTCTCAGTACTAATATTACTCAATACCTGCATTAAATTCTCGCAGCTAAAATTATTTCCATTAATATCTATAACTTTCAGCTTTGGTGAATATATAAATAGTATCTCAGTATCCAATCTACCTAGTGAATTACCTTCCAAGTTCAAATGTTCTAAATTTTTAAGAGGGAATAGAACTGCTTGGCAAATACTATCCAATTTATTGAAGGAAAGATCCAGGATTTTTAAAATTTGCAAGTTAGAAAATGTCCCAATCGAAAGCTTCCGAATTTTGTTATCAGCTAAACTTAAATTGCTTAGTTGATTTAAACCTGGGAAAACTCCTATTGGAATAATTGAAATGTTATTCTGTTTCAACAAAAGACAGTTTAGATTAACCAGTCCGTTGAAAACCTTACCGCCAATTTCTGTTAGCTTATTTTCGCTCAGATCTAATAATATTAGACTACGCAAACCAGCGAATGTATAATTATGCAGAATAATTAACTTGTTATTATTGAGCACCAATGTCTGTAGATTATCTAAGCCGATAAAAGTTTCTGGTTCCTTAATTTCCAAAGATAATCCAGACAGATTTAAATTAATAATTTAATTTAATTAATTAAACCTTCAAGAGAACTGAGATTATTTTGTGACAAATATATGGTTCTCAAATCTGGAGTTCCTGCGAATAGATTTTGAGGTAAAACTGATATACTGTTATTATTTAAATAGATAACTTCTAGACCTAGCAAGTCTTTAAATGCCTCTGGCTGTAAATTAGTTACGCCCATATCAGTTAAATACAATACTTTCAAGTTTGGTAATGAACTAAATGTATGTGATTCAATAGTCAGTATAGGATTTTCTTCTAGTAAGAGTTGGTAAAGGTTTGGAATATTGTTAAAACTTAAGGCTTTAACAATAGACAACTTATTATTTCGTAAATCTAGTATTCTAATTTCTGGTAGAGCAAACGCACCTTCTTCAAAACTGTTTATTATGTTGTTGCTAATATTTAGTATCTTCAAGTCTACTAAATTAGAAAAGGATTCAATCATAATTCCCTCGATCTGATTGAACGAATATATCAAGAACCTCAAGATTACCTACTGCTCTAAAGGGAGGAATCATATTTAGTTTATTGTTGCTCAGATTTAGTTCTTCTACCGTTAATCGATGGAAGGCATCATCTTCTACAGTTTCGAATCCGGAATGACATAAGTCCAGTTCCTGAATATGGGCGTCACGAAAAATATTGTTTCTCAATATTTTTATATTATTATAACATAAGTTCAGCCTCCTAATGTTATATGTTTCGAAATAAGGCTCAAGGATGTAGTTTATGGAACAATTGGATAAATCAAAATATACTGTTGTGCTGTTGGGGTAAAATAGATGTTGGAAGTCATAAACAGATTTATCTACGGTTTGGTTTTTTTCAGACACATTAAACCAATGATAACCAGGGATATATGTGTAACTAAGATCGAGACAGTAAGAGGGGATATTCTCGAATTTGGTTAAGTTATTGTTACTGATGTCGATGCACTGAATATTCTTTAGGAACTCATTCGACACTGACGTCTGCATGTTGTTGTTCGAGACGTTCACCATGACCAAGTTCAAGTTGTCTTTGAAAATGGTGAAATCCATGTCGTCGATTTTACAGGAACTCAAGTCTATAATATATAGATTCTTTAGATTTGTGAAGACGTCGTTCAACTGAATCATGTTGTTATTTTTCAATATCAACTCATTTACACTAGTTGGTAGAGATTGGACAAATAGTATAGCTACAATTTTGTTGTTACTTAAGTCCAAAATCTTCAGATTGTTGTAACTGCTAAAAGCATTTTCACTCACATTTTCTGTACCACTATTTAAAATTCTTATTAACTGTACATCATTTTTTAAGGACTTTCCTAGACTTTCTAAGAATATTTCTATGATGCTATACCGACAGTCCATGATTTCTCTTGCTTTAACTTCATCTTGTATTCTCCTGCTGTGAAATTCATACTCCATTCGTTTATACTCATATCCTGTGCAGGAGTATTTATTGTTTAAGAAAATACAGTCTGCTTTGGAAGAAGCAAACATTAGAAGTAAGATGTAGAGTAGCTTTATATAAAATAACTTTGCCCTAAAACAAATAAATATAAGTATGACGAGTGAATATTTTAGTGACCAATGTTATAATTTTAAATGCTATATTATGTCAACTTTATTTTTGATTTGCGCAATTTTACAATCCACAGTATTAGGCTTTAGGGGACCTTTAGGGAATTCGTATAACATATATCGTTCATATTTCGTTACGGTAGCCAAGTTGGCTAGAGTGACGAGTTATGGACTGTCATGACCGTGGTTCGATTCCAAGCGCCATCACTGACAATGTCGGTAGGAATGGATGTTGTCCACGTTTCTTCAATGTGAATTTTCCACTCAAATAGATTCGGCTTTATATTTGGGGGATTGTCTACTATACCGTTCTTTCATTTTTTTACTAGACAGCAAGTCAATCGGTCGATTTCGTATAAGGGAGGGGACGCGGACGGTACGACCTGCTTCAGGTTGTCTAGTGTCGATAATTAGCGGCGCTACGATAGTTACGTTCTACACGTGAGGGAGTGTACATCGTATTTGTAACGGGGAAAAACTTTTACGTGGGAAGTGATGTTGATGGGTTTACTGTTAAAATATGATTAAGGTATTTAAAGAAAAAATATCTTGGCCATATTTAACAGCAAACTATGATCTTTTTTGCATTATTTTTATAATTGGTTTTGCTTAAAAAAGGTGCCTTCTAATAAAACGTTTAAGAATAAATAGATTCTCTTAAAATAATTAAAAATAAAATACAAACTCTTAAAACTTAAAAAATATCCCCTTGAATAAGAAAAAATACTAAAGAAAATTTTCGAAGATGCCTCCGTCTTGCGCCAAACAATAACCCAACCGGTCGTAAAATTCTGAACGAATCAGAGGGTCAGAATCAGAGGGCTAATAGTTTGAAATAAATTTTCAATATTAGCCCTCAGTTGATTTAAATTATTAGCTCTTTCATGAAGATACCCGTATAACTTTGATTTAATATACCCCCATAAGAAAAAATCATTAGGGGCCAAGTCTGGCGATCTTGGTGGCCATTGAATTACGCCTCTCGTAGATATAATTCTTTGGGGGAATATCGTATTCAAATAGTCAATGACTATTCTTGAGTTATGGGCCGGACACCCATCGTGCTGGAACCAAACGTTGTCAAAATTGGGGTTAATGTTTGCCAATGCAGGAACAATTTGGTTTTGAAGAAGATTCAAATAAGTCTCCCCATTTAAATTTCCATCAATAAAGAATGGTCCAATAATATCATTCCCATAAATACCAGCCCAAACATTCAATTTTTCGGGATATTGTGTCCTTGTATTTAACAGGCGATACTGATTTTCAATAGCCCAATACCGTAGAATTGATGGATTGTGCCTACCATGTAATGGAAACGTGGATTCATCGGTGAATACGATGTTATAAATAAAATTGTCATCCGCATTTGCACGTTCCATTACCGTGTTATAAAATTCCATTCTATGGTACTGGTCTTCATCGAAAATTTCCTAATGGGCTTCGTATTTATAGCAATGATATTTATTTTTCTTTAAGATTTTGTGAATTTTACCCACACTAAAACCAGTCTCCTCGGAAATTTTTGGGATAGAAATATTTGAATCTTCTTCTACCATTGCACACACCATTAATTCCTGCATTTCAGCATCCTCTAGGTGTCTTGTGGCATTTACAACCTAAAATGCATCCCGTTGACTACTGTCGATATTGTGTTCAAGGCAGGGATCGGATGATTTACATATTTGACTGAGAAAAGGTCCCTTATTGCACGTAATGAATGTCCTTGAAGATACCATGATATCAAATCAATTTTTTCCTAAAGTGAGTACGTCATAATTACTAAGTTTTGAATTAAAAGAATCTATTTAAAATTACACGTATTACTACGTTCACTCGTCTAAATGCCAAACACGTATGCGACGGTAAATGTGAAATCTAAGTCGTCGATCATCACGGCGCCGGCGTACAGCCGGACTCCCCACTGAGCGATGGCTAATATTCCGAGAAGGACCGAACCGTGGAACCTATGTACAGTTTTAAAATGAAAGCACGGTATGTGGTGTGTTTGACGGGTATATGTTCTAGGGAGTAATATTCGACATAACATAATAAATTGAAAAAAATAATTAAAGAAAATTTGTTAATTTGTTAATACGAGTGAATATTGATTTTATTTATCACCGACTAAATGATACTAGTTAATATTTATTTTTATTGATTTTACTAAATTAACCATATTTTAAAGATGATAGCTATCTACCTAAATTTGTTACATTATTTATTAGACTAAGTTGGAAGATAATTTTGTTTATTATGTCAATGTGGCCATAGATTAGAGAATATTTTTTCAAAATAATTTAGTTTTGAGTATTTTACATCACTTATTCCAAACAATTCTAGAAATAATCAAATATGGCGTATCAATATAACGACCATTCTTAAAATTATTTCTGATTCGCCAAAAAATAAGGCATATGAAAAGTTTTACTATAAATATTACTTAAAATGTAGTTTTGCCGGATGTGTCAAATTTTAAGGTGAATGATGATGTTCTGACAATAAGTACTTTATCGACATATTCTGTATATGAAATATTGTTTTAATTTTTTTCTCTAATTAGTTTGGGAAATGAGACCTATAATATTATACCATAATCAATTACTTTGTTTTATGACAATGCAAACTAAAAGAGAAAATAGAAAAAATAATATTTACTCGACTACTCATTGTTGCAATGCCTTGTATATTAATATCCTAACAATTAGTATTTTGTTTGTTTAATTGAAAGGTTCGGGTGTAAACAATGGTAACTGACAATTTTGGGAACTTTGAGTTTTTTTATGTAAACAATGGTATGGGTGATCCCACGCTCTTTTATAGTGGTTAATTTAATTTTACGCAAATAGAGGCGCTGTTGCACTCACTGAAAATTATGGTAACTGTCAGTGTGGGTACAGTCAACATGGCGGCACGACGTGGACTCGACTTCAGTTTTCCTGAAAGTTCCTCGGTTTTATCGTCGTCGGAAACTGAACCAGATGATGAAGATAATGACCCTACATTTGATCCCTCATATCCAGAAAAGTAGGCGCTTTCCCAACGACTGCCATTATTAGGAAATACGGTGAGGAAAATATTCTAACCTTTAAAAACAACATGCATGTAAATAATGGTACCTGCAGCACATACCATTTTATACTTGCGAATATTCGTAGATACCATTATTTACATGCAAAAATACAAGTTTACTGGTAACCTGGATGCAATAAAGTCGTGCCTGTATTGGATACCAGAAGCATATCACCAATACTACAATAATTTAGTTGAAGGATGAATACTTATATGTAAAATTTTTGCTAATAAAAGTTTGTCTAATTATGTGATGTTAACTACAACTTATTACGATGGTATCTGCATGGTATTTCCCCTTGAAAAAGCACAAAGCAAGGTAAACAATGGTATCTACGTAACTTTCGAATAAAAAAATGCATATGAAAATAAAAAAAAAAAAACATTCGTCATATATTTGCCTATACTTCATTCTAAAGACTTCATGGTAGCTTCCTGTAAACTTTACAGATTATAAGTTGATGTAAATAGAGATCTGAATTCAGTTCAACATTTAAGTATAATTAAATTAATAATTATCTCCAAACTTAAAAAATGTGAATTACCATTGTTTACACCCAAACCCTTCAATTATATCCGATCAATATTCTGACTATGATACTTCGAATAATTTATTATTAAATATGTCTATCCTCCCATTCCATACGTCACTGACTTTGCAACATATTCTGTATGAAAAAGAAAATAAAGAATCCTATAACTTCAAATTATTTAATTATTTGTATAATTAAATATGAGATTAAGTATGATATTCAAAAATATATCAACTACCTCATAATTCGTTAAGAAAAACTAAAAGAAGAGAGTAATGAAACTAAGATAGTAATAATAGTATTAAAAAATAAAATAATAACATACAAAACAAAACGAAAATATACATTTTAGTTAAATAAAGGGCATACGATTCCCTAAATACTGTATGTTGCCATACTGTTCCCTAACATTACATTGTGAACTACGCTTGGATGAAAAACATATTATTAATGTTACAAGTTATTTCTACTTACTGCATTATTGTGTGTTTGGTTTCCATTCGTTACAATTTTTGTTTTACAGTTTCCTGAATATCACCTAAAAATAATGAACATAATAATATATCATATCTACGTCTGTCACCTAATGATACATAATTACATATTATATATAAAAATATCGTGATGCGTGCTTCGATTTGTTCTACAATAAAATAACATTACCTTAATTATCATCAATCTGATGAGTAACGTTTTATTTAACACGTCACCATCATATGCATGTACAATGGTACATGGTCGATGATGCATGTGTATCGTAACCATCGAGAAAGAGTGTAACGAGACCCTTTGGATTAATTTCCAAAGTCCCAATTAATACAGTATCAATTTTATTTCAGTATTAATTAAGACATTGATGGCAAAATGGCCACATCTCTTATGTCAATCAGGTATCAAGAGTATAATTAACTTTAAACACCTCCTGATGATGCTATCTTGGCTGTAAGAATGAGCGTAAACATATACATATTTCAAAAACATATTTGGTTTAAAATTTGATTGTAAAAGGTGTCATGTTATGTTAAAGAGTATGTAGAATTATAAAAAAGCGTTACTTAAATTTAACAAATGCAGCTGATAAAATAAAAGAACTTATATAAGGGCGAAGGTACAAGAGAAACCATTAAGGGCATACACCTTACATACACCTGCGCGCGCTGAAAACCGAGTAAATTTAAATAATTATTATAAAGGTTGTATGGTGGAAAAAAATTGTTGATTTCACATCTTTTATTAACTTTTCAACTAAAAGAAACAAAATAAAAAAATATTTAATATTATTTTTTACGGGCATAAATGGATTACTAATAAAAACCGTGGTGCCTCTTTGTCGGCATCATAACTTCACCAAAAATTATGCAATCTGCAAAAATAAAAAAGAATCTTGTAAAATAATGTGGTTGTAATAGTAATGTAATGACAGAGGAACTTTTCTTCAAAAATAAGGAAACTACAGTATGTTAAACTTTAGTATGCAATTTAAAAAAAAATAGTGTTCTATAATTTATAAAGAATTGTTCAACCAAAAAATTAAAAAAACCTCTCGTTAAACTATAGACAAAATAATTATCAAGAGCTAAAAAAAAAGTTAAAAAACATTAAAAATCGACTAAATTACCGCGCTGAAATTGTCTAAAAACTTAGTTTCGAGAAAAACGCTTTTAAAGTTTCTGGTAGGTAAAACGTGAACTTACGGCTGTCTCCCATTCCAGCTTCGTACTGTACATCTTTTGCTTCTTATATTTTCGTGTTTTTTATGGTTTTCTGTAATCTCTTGTCAATTCTAGCTTCATTTGCGGATTGAATTGATAGATTAATTCAAATATTTTTTCTGATTGATCGTCCACGTAATTCTTTCGCAGATGCACTTGTTAATCATTTTCAGATTCAATAGCTTCAGCTGTGGGAGGACCTCTCTTCTTTGAATGAATACCACGTTGATCTCTTGAACCTTTGCGATCGACATTTCAACGTTTTTAAAATTTTTAAAGAAACACACGAACTGTACTTTTCGAAAGACGACAGTCAACTAGTATTGTAGTCTATTTATTACTTATTATCTAAGAAACCCAGGTTTTGCGAACAAAAGAAATACGAAATGCAGCTGTCTAGAGGGGCGTGGCAATTAGTCAGGTGCTGTCCCAACCCGATGTCTGGTTACATTTATTGCTATAACTTTGCAACATCGTCGATTTTTCGTTTTTTTTTTGAAAATCTCTTAAAAGTATAAAAAATGAAAATCTAAAAAAATCCATTTTTTGAAAATTTCAGGGGTATGTGGGCCCTTAATAACTTTGACAAGTAGTTAAATAAAGTGGAAAAATTATACTTAAATTTCTGTACATGATTTGATTATTTTTTTCTTTGCTCAACTAATTCGAACCAAAACATTTAATATAAAAATATGCCTTCAAAAATAATAATCCTAAGTGAAATTATTCGAATATATCAGATTAACCCTATAACATCTATAATCATCAACGTGTTCCTCTAGAGTGATTGATTTCCATCAGAGAGGCTGAATCAAACCCTAGCCAATTTAAATTGTCATAAGCATAATAGGTAATTAACTTATTAAAACTGAATTTCGACACCACGTTGTACATTATAATCGTGGTTTTGAATATCATTTTAGTTCCATCTACATCATTTGGCCAATTTAGGTGATTCCTTATCATTATAATTTCATGGGAGATGGTTACGTTAAAAAATGAGCGCTTCCGAGAAATTTAAAGCACTCGCACAGTATATTTGGATATCTATTTATATATATATATATATATATATATATATATATATATATATATATATATATATATATATATATATATATATATATATATATATATATATATATATGATAAATTGATAATAAGAGAAGACATATGTATCTTCTCACAGATCATTTCAACAAAAAGGTATACAGAAAAGAATATGTTACGAGACGCAGCCACGTAACGGTCATGTAACTTACACGTAACTAAGTTACTAAGTATTGCTGCTAAAGGATAATATGAACTTGTCTCTATTTGGGCACCACCCTTCCCTCCCTAAAACTTTTTTTTCTGGTAGTTCGTGTATACTAAATTCGAATTTGTAATGTGAGGTAGAAATCTAGACAGTTGAACTAATTGCCATATGCGATAATGATAAAGAAATATATACTGGATCTTTAAGAAATCAAGACAACGAAGAAAAATATCAGTCAAGAGAAAGAGGAAGTATTTAGGGCAATTCCCGGTAACCAAGATATATTTAATCGTATTGAGTGCCGACGAGATAATTATAATTATGAAGGAAAAAGTATACCACGAAAAAGTGCAAAGTTTACTAATCCCAGAACATTATCAAGAAATAGGGTTGTCCAAAAAGTCGTTTTGTTTTTCTAAGTTAACCACTTACGTCACGGCCTATGATGTCATGCGCACATCTGCAGCCTTCAAGCCTTCCTCCCTATTGAACCCTGATATATAATTGTTGTTTACTACCGCTATACTCGTGAACTTGTTTTATTATTGTTGTGTGTGAGCTTAATTGAAAATTATTGAAAAATTATTGGAGCATTTTAGGCACGTGATGACTTTCTATTTTAAAAAAAGGCAAAAGAGCCGTTGAAACTTGCCGCAATTTGTACTCTGTGTACGGCAATAATGTAATTCAAGATCGAACGTGACAAAAGTGGTTCAAGAGATTTTGATCTGGTGACTTTCCCTCACGGATGCTCCAAGGTCAGACCGACCTAAAGAAGTCATTCTCGAGTACTTGCGAGCCTTAGGTGAGGCAAATCCTCGCCAAACCGTACGTGAGCTATCAAAAAAGCATCGGGATGTCAAGATCTAGTGTACAGAATCACCTTAAACTACTTGGGTTTGTCAGTAAACTCGATGTTTGGGCTCCTCACGAACTCAGCGAATCCAATTTAATGGATTGCATCAACATCTGCGATATGTTAAGGATTCATCAACTTAGCGATCACTTTTTGCGAGATATGGTTAGTGGAGATAGAACTATTTCCGAGGAACGAAAGGATAAATTTGGACATTTGCTGCGAACAACTACAAAGATTGTGCCAAGCCATGCAGGAAAACCGCCCAGGACGTGTAAATCGTAAGAAGCTCATCTTCCATTACGACAACGCTCGACATCACAATTCTCTGCAGACCCGGAGGAAATTGTTGGAGTTAGAGTCGGATGTTTTAGCCTATCCACGGTATTCTCCAGACCCTGCGCTCTCGGATTTTCACCTATTTCACTCCATGAATAACAGTTTACGAAACTTAACATTTGCCAATAGCCATACACGAGCGGATTTTTTGATGGGCCACGAATGTTTTCGAAGGATTCGGGAAAACCCGCAGACCCGGACTGTTCGTTAGTGGAAGAAGAAATTTGCGGGGCATATTGCCCGCATGGCGCGCGGGAAAGTCCACAGGCTTCACCCGTGCGTGAGTGGAGGGAACAGCGAAGGCGAGATCGACAGATCGTCCTGTCAGTAAATTTAGCGGATTGTACCATTCACGAGCGGATCTAATTAGAGGTCACTTTTATGCGTCCTAGTTTCTTTCAGATACTTCGTGAAAAGTGCGGAGAAATGGTAAAAAATTCTACCTGTGGCGGGTTTTATTTTTTGAAACCTTATCTGATCGTGCAGAAACACGAGAAAGGGGTCGAAGATCGCTTTCAGGTATAATTCAATGCCTGGCGGGGCTTTAGCCCGAGGAGTAGTTATTTCCTATAGTGATTATGTAATAGCCTTGCTATTCGGAAACTACTTTGAAAACCGCTTGGCGGTTTGGTAGTTCTTTTCTCGATTTCCGACTTATATGTTACTGACATAGATCGTATCGATAAAGATATACACCACAAACTTCATTCGGAATTTGTCCTGGATCGGCGTACCGTGTACGGCACTGATTAGAACTAATAAGTTCGAAACAGCTGTATGTCGTTCGGTTCCTATCCGGGACAAATGTCGAATCCTACCTGTGGCGGGTTTTATTTTTTAAACCTTATCTGATCGTGCAGAAACACGAGAAAGGGGTCGATAATCTCTTTTAGGTATAATTCAATGCCTGGCGGGGCTCTAGCCCGAAGAGTATATATTACAGTTGTTTCCTATAGCGATTATGTAATAGCCTTGCTATTCGGGAACTACTTTGATAACCGCTTGCCGGTTTGGTAGTTCCTTTCTCGATTTCTGACTTATATGTTACTAACTGTACTGATGAATGACGAGGTTTTGGCGATAGCAAGGATAAAGAGTGCTTATGCCTTGACCGGGAATCGAACCCGGCTCTCCCAATTGTCGGTTGGTTGCTCTGACCGCTGAGCTATCGAGGCACACTCTTTATCCTTGCTAATGCGCCAATTTTAACGCGTCGCTACAGTACTCCCTCCCTAGAGACATGGTTTGTCTCGATACAATTAACGGAATGTGATCGCGTTCGCCATTCTTACGAACCGTTGTTCGGTAACCCGCAGACTATAGGGCGATGGATAGGACGGGAATCGAATTCGCGAATTTGAGATGTAAAGGAGGTTCGATGTACTGGAACGAATCACATCATGTCGGGGTCACCACTTTGGCGATAGCAAGGATAAAAGCGCATTTTGCCTCGACCGGGAATCGAACCCGGCTCTCCCAATTTCCGGTTAGTTGCTCTGACCGCTGAGCTATCGAGGCACACTCATTATCCTTGCTAATGCGCCAGTTTAATGCGTCACTACAGTACTCCCTCCCTAGACACATGGTTTGTCTCGATACAATTGAACGGAATGTGACCGCGTTCGCCATTCTTACGAACCGTTGTTCGGTAACCCCCAGGACTATAGGGCGATGGATAGGACGGGAATCAAATCCGCGAATTTGAGATGTAAGGGAGGTTGCATATACTGCTGAGCTATCGAGGCACATTCATTATCCTTGCTGATGCGCCAGTTTAATGCGTCACTACAAGGTGAATTTCCGGACACTGTGAATAAATAGAATTTCTGAAATTGGTCGTAGGAAAATCCACGTGAACTTCACCATCGACCTCTTCATTCGGAGACCGAGTTACAGTGTAGTGTGCAGTAGCTCGATTCGGCATCATCGGTTCTTGTTTTTTTAGAGAAGACGGTTGCACGATGACTGACAATGTACAGCATTATGTTACGATGATGTGCGAATTTCTTAATCCCGAACTGAAAAGGCGTAACATAAATATGGATGCAGTTTATTTCTAGCAAGATGGACAATTTTTCTAAAAATGGTTGCCACTCAGATGACGTTATGTTTCGCTCATAATTCTTGTTTCTAATGTTCTTCATATGATAACAAAATGGTATATTATTAAAAATTACTTTCGGTGAATAATGACAGTTACTAATTTTTGAAAATCGTCATACATCTGCCAGACCTTGTACAAAACAGAAAAGCACAAATTCATAACTTGCAAATTAACGTCCTCGTTCTTTTTTCGCTAACTAGCTCTAACGTCGTTACGGTACGTTGCTGATTGCATGTTTACATAGAACCCACAACTTATACAAGCAAAGCATTTAGTGCTAAATTGTGCATTGAATATACCTCGTGGGCGGTCGACCCGAAACCTAGGTGATGTTACTTTATGAAGTCTGGAGCAAGCGAAGTGCATAATTTCGCAGTATACCCCCACAACTATTTAGGATTACTGTCAGGGAAATGGCGAATTTATTGCCACTGTAAATTCGTATTTGCTTACAAACAAAGAGGCTTAGCGTTCTAGGTCGTTCTTACCTTCCACATATAATGGTTTTCGCCAACGGTGCTAATTTAAGCAGCAGGTTGCAACACGTAATGTGGCGCGATGAAACTGCGCTCTGCCGTATCGTAAATAAGTATTTACTTCTTATGTTCTAGATACAGGCAGTAGATTAAATTTGTGATGTATTTCCTGTAAATATGTCACAGCCGGGCTTTGGGTACAGGATCATTCAGTCACTACGTTAATTAAATGTTCTTGAAGATCCAGTTTCTCGAAATCCGAAAATGTAAATTTTCAACAATCTATATTAGATTTCAATACATACACACGTTTTTAAAATTATCTTGATACACTTTAAGTTTTAAAAATACAAAAGTATTTTAAAGTGTGACTCAGGCATTTTTTAAACTTAATTTGTAAGTAAATGCATACTGTAGCCTAGTTATATAGCGTGTCTCAGTTGGAACTATAGGATTTAAATTGCGCGCCATCTGTGGTCTGTCAAAGATAGGGTGTCAATATTTAACGACTATCATCTACAAACCATACGACGTCAACACGCCACAGTTAACAGTTCAACAACGGATAGTTTCTGTACAACTGCTTTATGAAAGTGAGCGATTATTTACAGTTCCTTTAAGAAAAATTTGCACATAATTAGAATAAAATGAAGCACCTACAAAGTTAATAGTTCATAACATAATCAAGAAATTTGAACACACGAGTTCTGTTATTGATAAGGCAACACCAATACGTCTTCATTGTGGTCGGTCAAATAAACGTATTGCTGTAGTCAGAGAAAATGTATGGGAGTATCTAATTACATCAATTCAACATGGTGCACAACACTTGTATTTGTTAAGAGCCACCACGCATCTAATTTTAAAGAAATTCAGTATACAAAATTCAGTTGACACAACTATTAAAAGTTACAAACATTTTATAACGTCGTACATTTGTTAATTGGGTGTTATAAAAGAAAGAAGGTTATGCTGATTTTTGCAATAAAATTTTGTTCAGAGATGAAGCATATTTTCATCCTGACGGAGACGTTAGTAAACAAAATTGTCGAATTTGTGGTGATGAAAATCCACGTGCCATTCACCAGTTTGACAAAAAACTTTAGTTTGTCAAACATTGTTAGTTTTATTCATAAATCATATCCTATACATGAAGCACTTATGCATGTTGATGTAATGTGTTTGACAGAACACAAATGGCGCGCAATTCAAAACCTATAGTTCCAACTGAGATATTCTGTAGACAGTCAACCGTAATTTCAATTGTATGTAGTGTCCAGAATTTACTTATAAAGGAGATGTTTTAAAAAAGCGAAGAGGTATATTTTTTAATGGGATACCCTGTATATGGTGAATGCTGGAAAGAATTATGCACCGATCGTTGGATTGACTGGGATATGTCTATTATCCACAGTTTTTCAAGTATTAGTGATTTTATCGTTTTCAGCTGTATTTCACTATATTTTTTAAATTTATAAATTATCTTTAACAAATAATAATCGATTAAAAATTACAATTAATAATAAATTACAAATACAATCGAGAAATTAATTAATTAAATTAATTAAATAAAATACATTTATTTTATGAAATAATGTAATGTGACACTTTCCATTCCTTCTCCTGAAATGTAGGTAATAATAAATTACTTTAAAGGTAATTATGCTCTTTATTCCAAAACAGAGGGTACATCTGTTGATCAAGGATACGATCCAACATAAATTAATTTATTTAGTAATATATCAGTACTGTCTCGTTTTAACGATAAATATAAACAATCGATTTACTATTACAAATAAATTTTTATAAACGGAATACAGCTGAAACAGAATAACTATAAACATTCCTATCCTATGCCTATCCTGCTTTAAATACGTTAAATTCATTTTATACGTTTCCCTAATTGAAATATTTTGAGAAAATTAATTTAATTAATTAAACCGATTTAATCTCTATTTTCGGCAGTTCATTTAAAACTCATTCCCCAATATCAACTATTTGCATACATAAACTTCAATTTTTATATGACCCCATAAGAAGAAGTTGGCGGAATAAGGTCAGGAAAATTAGGTGGCCAATTCTAATGTCCATAATACAGCGGTCAATCCATTATTCCTCAAACATATTAGGTTGCTATACTTCACAATTAAAACAAAGCAAATTGCAATACTCCATTTTAAAAATACATTGTTTCTATACACTTTAAGTATCTTCAATCTGTTATAAAGTCAGAATACCTTTTAACAGAAATTTTCTGGGAATCGTAAACGTAAACATATCGAATACAAATATAGAAAATAAACATTAATTTTAAAACACTTAAGCCGAATTAAACTTTCATATCCTGCCAACAACAATATTATCTCTAAACGATACTTGAAATTTTGCGACTGCTTCATCATTGTTCTTATTTACAGGTATAGTTACGTCTACAATAACACTCACATTTTCAAGTGCAATGATATACCGATAAATTCTAATTAAAATGAATTCCTTCCTAATCTAATTTCCGTTTATTTTCCGTCCATTTATTATGTGGTGTGTTTTTTTTTATATTTTTGAAATATATAATCATATTTTTTATTTATCTATATAATTATTTGTAGTTGAAATGCAGAACAAGTAAACATACTAAGTTATAGGATCCCCTTATCGCTTCCTCTTCTCAAAATTGACAACTTATTGACTCAATATACACGTAAACAAAATATTTTACTATACATATATATGATACAGCATCAGTCTTAGTAACAACTATTATACTTGTTTCATGACCTCCTAAGTACAAAAAATAAAACTATTAACTTTATTAATTGACAGCTCCTTGTATTATTTCTTATTTTCGATTATTATAAAAATACACGACATCAGTATTACAAAAGTAATAACTTAACAGATAGAAATAATATAAACAAATAATTAATTCTAATAAACATATATCTACAAATGATATTTACAGATTTGTACAGTAGGTATAATAATGTATGTAATTGTAATCTCGCAAGAAACTGTTGAAACTTAATTCAATTTTGAAGAGAATTAGAACATAATTTCTTCAATATAAAATTTAAGTTAAGAATAATTATTCTAATGTTTGCTTTATCTATATAATCTGATCCAACGTTTTTCTTAACGAATTTTGAAGAATGATTTGGTTGTACTTGAATTCTGAATTTACTCCTGCTATTAAAACAGTTATAAACAGTAGCTAAACAATATTCTATTACAATGAATAATTGCATAAAAACAACTAGTTTATGTTAATAATCTACGCAATACTGATTTAGTTGCAAAAAAATATAAGAAATATAAGTGGTATATCCTCCTCAATACTTTTAATAATAAATAATTTGTGTCATTCTCTTTTGAGTGTTAAAATCATTACCATTGCCATTAGCTGACTTTTGATTCCCAGCACTATTAAGTTTTCCATTGAATTAAATGACGACTCAGCTTCCAATTTTAAATTTCCATATTTATTCCATAAATAATTAAGTTTTAATCATTCACACGTATATTCATTTCAGTATATATTTTTTTCGAAATATATGAAATATATGGAAGATAAGTTAATGCATAATATTATCACCGACGGTTGTTGAAACGTTTATAAACTTTTGATTTATGTTTATCAGAATTTCTGATAATTCAGTTAAATGAGGAAGTTAATCCATTATCCGAATAGAAGGGTGTATAAACATTAATGTATACACTAGAGTTTTTTAATATTAGCACAAATATCAGGAATAGGTACTATTCATTTCATCGCTATTTGCCAAATAAAAAATTGTCTTATCTTGCCGATAAACGGAACAGTCTACACGAGTCTAGCCATAAAAACAAGCCACGGTATGAGATAAGAGCCGTTTGGGATTTTTTATTTGGCTAATAGAGATGAAATAAACTATACGCTTCCTTAATTATCGTAGATATTACCGATATTATTACATTACAATTTAGGACTTTTTTGAACTTCTCTACATAGATCTTTTTGTTATATATTTTAATATAATGTTGTGATAACTGATAACACTATGTAGATAAATCGTGATGATACAATAAATCGAATTGTTTATTTATGTAATCGGAACTAAAACCTTCAATTTTATTTACAAAAGTATTCTGCAATTTTTCCATGGTTAGACCTTACCACATAATAACCTTGTACAACAGTTTGTAATGCACCATTCTTCTGTTCTGGACACTATCAATATCCTTTCTTATGCAGAAGATAACAATACAGTTAATACTAACGATATGTGGAAATATTATCGATACATAATACATACAGGGTGATTTATTGAAACTCGCCATTAGGGAGGTCAGGCGTTCTAATAATAATCGAGTTTCGTTATTGTAATATAAGCATAAAGCAATAAAATGTATTCATTCAGTGGCATTCATTCCGATGGCAGTATTTAAGGAAATACTGGAAGGAGAATCAACTTTAAAATGAAGCAATGCCAATAACTCGTCAGCCAGCTACAGAGATTGAAATAAATAAAACATTTATTCTTCTATATCTCAAAAACAGTAAAACAAGTAACTTTTTAAGGTATGTGTATAAGATAAAGAAATATGATCCAGGCGATGGTATGGTATGATACGCCTGCTGTTGATTAGCAAGAGAATTTTACTACTATTTGGGAAGTTCTGTCAAATGGATCAAATAACAATCTTCAGGAATGTTTAAACAACTATTTTTTTTCTGATAAGACAGTTTCTAGTTAAATAGCATAGGAAATGTGCAGAAATATAGATAATGATCAAATCAAAATCTACATTTGAGTATGTAATATTCTGTTAAATATCCAAAAGCAAATTATTTGACTTTATTTTGAAATTTATTTCTTTGGTTTAATTACTTAACCTCCTTGGTTCGGTAATTTTAAGTCTCTTTATAGGAAGAAGAAGAACTATTAAATGACTAGGTATATACCCAGACTTGACTTTAAACTATTTTCCATAGGGCTACTTAAATAATAATGTATACATGAACATACTAGAGAATTTCAAACTTTGACACAAAAGATAGCAGTAGAAAAGGTACTTATCTCATGCAAAATAATCTGCAATTAGGTATTATGTTTCCAAAGAAATGGAGAACATATCAGATCCCAAATTTAGCATTTCTTAGTTACCTTGGTTTGTCTAAGAGTAATATCTACATTAACAGATTAGACAATGTTCACATTTTGAGACAAAAGGCAGCAGTAGAAATTATTCTTGTCACACATAAAACAATCTGGCAAGTGTTTGATGATTTCGTTCACAGTTTAATTATTTTTACAAAGAAATATAGAGCACATTAAACAACTTATTTTGTGTTTTCTATGTTGTCTAACTTTGCACATAGCAAATTTGGAAAAGGATATAGAATGATAGATATTCTAACAAAAAATATGAAAATATATGAGATATTCCATTGCAATACCTCACATATATCAGGAAAAGTCATATCTCAGAACGCGTACACCCGGGGAATAAAATGTATATTCCTTCTGTTCATTTAATGTAAAATAAAATCGTATAACATTCCAATAGTTCTTAGGTTAAATCAAGTTGAAGAAGGTTACAATGTTTAATATTTGAGATGGTTCTCGTCTTTGGACATTTCAGACTTTTCATTCATTCATTTTAGAACCACAACTGAAATTACTTTTTCAAAGTATTATTCTAGGACGAAACGTCCATACGGTGTATAATATATTCATCCAATACTAATATTTATTTTAAAATATTTATGAAGAATTAAAATTTACTTCCATATCCAACTAACAGAAAATAACCAAAAATTAGGTCAAAGATATACTAATATATGTATGTATAGTTTATTTCATCGCTATTTGCCAGATAAAAAATCTCAGAACATAACCTTGGCTTGTTCTTATGGCTAGGCCCAGGTAGGCTTTTGCGTTTATCGGCAAGATAAGACAGTTATTTCTTTGACAAATAGCGATGAAATGAATAGTACCTCTTTGTAAATATTGTATTTCTTTCAGTGTATAATTGTGTCAATCATGTAGGGTGTCTTAACTGAAACTATAGGATTTGAATTGCGCGATTTGCGTTCTATCAAAGATAGGGCGTCAATATTTAATGACTGTTATGTACAAGCCAGACGACGTCAATATGCCGCGATTAACACTTCAACAACGAATAATTTGTGTACAACTGTCTTATGAAAGTGAGCAATCATTTACAGTTATATTAAGAAAAATTCGTGTTGAAGAATAACAAATTTCAGTTTGTCAAATATTACTAGTTTTACTGACAAATCACATCCTATATGTAATTCCAAATGAAACACCCAGGAATGTTGACGTATATTTTTGAAATAAATCTAATCAGTTGTGTTTATTTAAATTATTTCATATTTCCCAAACAGAATAAGTATACATCTTATATGAGATATGTAAAATATATCCATGTTGTATTTTAGAAAAAGGATATTTTTCGCAAAGAAAATATTCCAAATGTAAATCACAAATTACGAACTTAATGGTGAAAACCAAACCATCCAATTACATGAAAGCCAAATATATTAATGAGACATTGCCTCCATTGCCTATGGTCCATGGAGACCATATGTAAATAATAATATTAGTTTCAATTTACAATGTTATTATTTAAATTATTACAGAAATATATTTAATAAACAGCGCTTAATTAGCGCTAATAAGTCTTTGTATACAAATTTCTAAGAATGCTATATAAGGCGTGGCACTCTTTATTACTTCATCCATGTAATCCTGAATTCGACTTCTATACACCATTTCTTGTTGAATTAAATTCAAGTTGGTTATCTGACTCTCCTTCTTATATTGGAAGGGAATTTCCTCCTGTCTTTGAACTACCTTATGATATAATGTTCTGTTGCAATATTGAGGCAAAAGGCTCTGCTGGCATACCAGGTATTCATCGCTGAGAATGGATATTTCTTTGTTAATTGCATTAAAATTATTCAACCCAGTGATAAGGGTGTTGTAAAAGATTTTATTGTAGACTGACTTTTTTTCATCTATAGCTTTCGCGGTTACGTTCACTTTCGCTAGGTAGGCCGAATCTGCTGTGGCTTGGTCAACGTATTTAAGGCAGCTAGTGAAGTCGACGTTGAAGGAGGATGCTTGGCTCTCCAAAGTTTCTACATGTTCATCTATGTTATTATATAGCTTGTTTAGCCTGGGAATAGCCTTTTTGTACAGCTCGTCGTCGGTCTCGTGAACTACCTGATTGTATTGATTCGATATACTAGTTTCGGAGCTGGTTTTTGCTTCTTCCGCCAGGCTAATTAGATCATATAAGGCATCGATTACGGTCTCACATGATACCAGCGTCAGCGGACTGAACTGAAAAGAAGGACGGTTTTTATAAATCTGTTTTATACATATATGTAATCTTGTCCCACGCAACGTAATGGTGTTATCTATTTTCTCACTATATTTTAAACTTACACAAAACCTAGTCAGTACTTTGCATGAGTTGTTTGAAATTATTTTTAATTCAATACATGGTGACCATTTATCACTCTTAATATTACAAAACTATGATTTGTGTATGAGTAAATGTCGCAGTGATATTATTTTTGCTTTAAAACATGTGTGGGAACTTATGAGTATGGATATTAATCGTTTGCACAATTAATATACTTTGCTTATTATGTCAATAATGAATTGCAATTTTAATATTATTGGGATGTTATGATGAATTATCAACAGATAAAGAAGTATATGAAATCAAATACATAAATATAAGTTCTAATTATACAAGATTATAATTAATATGGGCTAATTATATGCCTAATACAATCGTTATACAAAAATACAACTGCAATAACTACAGAAACTATATAATCATAAAAGAAACTATATAATCATATCATCACCATACCGTTAATCCTATCATTACCATACCACTAATCATATCATTACCATAAAAATATCATTAGTAACAGGACCAGAAATATACTACATTGAAAACACGTTAAAATACCAATATATGTATTTTTATATATTAAATATTTCGTGTTATAAAATGATTTATAATGATAGCAGTGGTATAGAAAATGAACAGTTTTAAAACCTTAAAATGGACTTTTCCGCGCGTAGAACATCTTTATCTCGAAATTGAGTGGCCGAGCAAAAATAAGCCAACACATAAATGCAGAATGTATATTATGCGGCAGTTTTACTTTTTTCAATTTTTCTCAAATAGTCCACCATCGTGCTTTCTCCGACACGATTTAATTGAGTGATCATGCTAGCAAGAAAAATATCAAATAGTCCAGTGTTGTGTTTTCTCATGACCCATGAACATGGTAGAGTGTGTTCTATCCACTTCAAAATCAATAGGTGTCGCCTAGGAGACGTATCCGATCAGAATCAGTTAAAACACACGACACGATTTAGTTGAGTTATAGTGCTAACAAATTTTTAAAATGCCGACGACAACGACACACAGACAAAATTTTTGAAAAACCATTTTTCTTTTGTTTTCAGGCCGAAAGGCGAAAAATAAACACTGGAAATTTTTTTTACATTTTGCTTTACACGATTACATTACTTTTCCGCTCTGGTATAGTTGAGTGCGGAAAAATAAAAATTTCTATTTGACCTTGCACTAGTGAGTGGTTTGCACACATTTAATAAATTGGGGATGAGTGATTTTAAATGAAAAGTTAATTGGTACATGGCCTTTGGAAATAAAATGTGTTTGTAAAGCGCCATGTAGTTCTGAGTACATTTTTCTTGATCTGTTCTAATATTGGGGAGCTATCGAAACAAGAATCAATAATCTTATAAATAAATATAATGGAATTCATTACTCCCCTCTTTTCTAAAGATGTGGCGTTAACTGAATTAAGTAAATACCTAATCAAATGCTAGTAGATATTGAAGAGATTTCGCAAGAAACATAACACGACTAATTGCCGTTCACAATATTAGTAGAAATTAATTACGTATTCAAAAAAATAAAAAAAATCATACTAGTATTAGTATTGCAGTATTAGTAGGTAGTATATTAATAATACTACCTACTTGATACCGATTACATTTACATACGACCGCAACGATCATTGATACCGATTAAAATTTTGCAATTTCATAGTAACCAAATACCAATAGAATCAGTTATTTATAAAGACATTCCTTCTTTGATGTCGAGTAACATTCATCTTAAATGAAGCGACCAATAAAAGGAATTTTAATACTGAACTGGAACAACAATCACATTATCTGTTAGAGTTTTCCCAATAAGTGTATCTGTAGACTGAAAATAAAAAGCAGAAGATAAATAGATAGTAGATAAATCGATAGAAAATTCAAGGCAAGTGCCTTTCGTCGTTTTTATACCACCTGAGTGTATTTCCACGGGTTATATAACCTACTTGAATAAGCCAATCAACGTTAATTATGTAAAAAATAGAGTGAGATAGAACATTAATTAAATGACCCAGAGATTGATACCAATTATCTTATAATTTGAATAACGCCTTTAAGGTTGGTACGAAGTAAGCATTTCCCATTTTGAACATTTGATTTAAACTGTTTCATGTTTAAATTAAAATTTAGTAACACTGAAAATGTAATATTTTCTCTAAAAAAATCGTCCAATATAAAAAAAAAACTTAAATGTAGTATTGCTGGCACCCTCATTTTACACACAGACAAATATCGTAATGTGATTAAAAAAAAAGAGATTGCATATTAAAGTAATTTGTACCTTGACATACGTTATATTTGGAGATAAATGTATACGTACACGTTATTGCCTTTTATTTATATGTGTAAATAGTAATTGTAAATGTAAGTGTAAAGAAAATTGTGAACAATGAAATAGTAACAGAAGTTGTTGTTACAAAATAGTTTATATCGTTCATTGAAATGAATATTATTTTTAATAAATAATAAAGTACGTTATTTAGTATTGTATAAACATTTTGTGTTCACTCTTAGAATAATACAATTACGGATATCTATTCACAAAATATGATTAATATATTTTTATATAACTATTTTCGTCGATATCTTTATAATTGAACTAAAAATTGTAAAAATCAACAACTCACCTGGAAACAAATTAATAGTACAAATATTGAAAAGGCGAACCTCATTCTGGACTGATGTTTTAGAAATAATTAAAATGTAAACAGTATTGGGGCTTATTTATAGCGTTATCATTTTATATCTCTCATGAAAGATAAGAACATTTTAAATCTCGTCAATATGCAGAATATTTAGAATTTACGATGTCTTGAAATTTTATATTTAATAATTAAAATGAAATGCATATAATTACCTTACCAAAGTACATATGTATGTGTAAAAAACATTCGTTAATTTAAATGAAATAAAAAAAGTATTTTAATTATGTTGCGTTAATACATCATTTATGTAGCAATGTACTGTCCTCCATCAATTATGAGTTAGCATGAAATCGATTTACATCTGTTGTTTCAAAGATTTTGATTATTATAGTAGTTATTAAAATTATTAATAATTAACAATTTAGTCATTAACGATTTGCTATTGCACCAAATTTGAAAATAGGTCTTTACGATCTTCATATCTTAAGATATTTTTAATATCTATCTATATATTTTAAGATATGTAATATCTTAAGACAGGGGCGGCTGGTGTATAGGTGCTGCAGAGCTGCAGAACTGCCAAAAAAATTAGATATTTGTATATTTTCGCGACATAATAATTACTAAAATTTATTAATAAAATAATTTGGTTAGTTGGTGCAGCTAACCAAATTATTGCGTTAAAGTCATATTCTGCCCGCCGTCCTCTATTGAGTAGTAGACCAGATGAATTATCTGGGTCTCTACGCGAGCGCGTCACGGTACATCGAACTGGGCCACACGAGGTAGTTCCACAGCACGGCTCGGCACACCCGTCCTCCCCCTCAACTCCCGCGACAATCCACACTTGGCGCTCGTAAATGTGCGAATTTACACAGTCAGTGATCTGTATTTTTTCCAGCTAAGGCAACATTAGTGAATGTTTACTCCTTCCCACTCCTCGGGCGGGCGTAAATCGTACCTATTTCGTATTTCGTGTTAATTTGAGATTTTAAATACTGTTTTGTGAATTTGTGTAGTGATTTATTGTACTAATTATTAATATTTATATACTGTGATAGTGACAATGGATTTAGTTTATAATTTAGTTCATGCGAAGCGATTTTTTAAATACTCTTATGAAGAAAAAATTGATTTAAAAAACAATGGTGGGCCATTGCCCGATATTGTTATTGAGACTGCAGGTGTTAGCCGTGGAAAAGCATATAAACGTCAATTTAATAGAGACATTTATTCGAAGAACAATTGGATTTGTGGGTGCGACAAAAAAAATGCGCTATTTTGTTTTCCTCGTTTACTTTTTGGCGGTGATAAAGCACGGACGGAGGTAAGGGTGACAGATTTGGTGCACTTAACTGAAAGAATAAAAGAGCACGACAACTCCAAAAGCCATCTACATAATAAATACAATGGAATTAGCTTTATTAGGAACAACTAATATTAAAGCGCAGGTAGATTCAGCTTATTGGATAAATGTGCAAAAGCATAATGATAATGTGACAAAAAAGAGATACGTTTTGTCAAAAATTATAAACTGCATAAAGTTTTGTGGGGCCTTTGAACTGGCACTGCGAGGATATGACGAAGCTGAAACCTCTCAAAACCCGGAAATAATTAAAGAAATCAACAAACCTTCATTTTTGGCAGTTATGGCAGACAAGACAACTGATGTATCTGCAAAAACCCAGTTAGTGGTAGTTTTAAGATATATTCTCGATAGTGAACCGATTGAACGTTTTTGAACATACCTGAAACCTACAAAATGTGACGCTGAAACTCTTTCGGAAAATATTTTAAGTGTTATAGACCCTCTAGTAGAAAATTCACCTTACAAGCCTTTTCTCTTAACCAAAGAATATGACGGCAAACGTGTGTGTTCTTCAAAAAGGTATTAAATTCCAAAAATTTTTCTTGTGAAAGTCTATATAGTATAAACGGATTTTAGATAAAAATTCTGAAGTATCAGGAAAACGCGTGACCTTGAAAATTTTCAAAATTTTCGCCTGCGGCGCAATTTTTTTACGGGCCCTACGGCGCCAGTAGTTTGGATACGTTTGAAATTTGCGCACGGGTGGCCAATATCCTAAGATCAGCCCTGTGCAGAACACCCGTTTCATTTCATCACGAGCCACCACTGTCTTAAGATATATAAAATTATGTAAAGTATCTGAAATTAGTGTATTTCTTATACGGATCAGTCGGAATATTTGCTTTTGAAATAATATGTATAAATATTATTGAATGTTGAAAAATTTCTTGCAAGCTTTATAGACTACGACCGACTTGACAACACCACATAAGTTAAAATTAAGGGAATGTAAAATACCTTAAAGGGTGTCCAATAACTGTTTACGTTAGATATTAGTAACACAGAAAGTTTTCTTGGTGCATGGAATGAATAATGCATTGTAGTACTTGGTGCGAAGTCATAATATGAACATAATATTGACTCAAAGACACTGAAATAAGAAGAAATATAATCCCTATAAAATTTACTTACTGATTTTCTTCAAAAGCAATACGAAAATATTTTATTTTTAGTTTCAGATAACGAAATCTGAGAGTCAGGGGTTAGCGCTCTTACATTAAAGGCCTAATTTGTATGGACTACTGTTGGTTCTAATTTTATATACATAGTAAATGATAACTTATAATCTTATTTCACCAAAGGTCGCTTTTTCTAAAGGAGCACATCGCTTCAGTGGGAGTGACTTTTGCCTTTTGCCCAAGGTGTTAACAGTGAGGAAGTTGGGATGAACTTCAAGTATATATTCTATATATATTTCACAGTTACGCACTTGGCTTTTATCTAATACACTTTTAGTTTGGAAATCATGGTATAGCATCTCGTTTATTACGAACCATAGGTTATCCGTGATGATTTTGGGATGTAACTTTTGGAGGATTTCGATATTTGATATACTTGCGGTTCTCTACAGTTGTATAGAATAAGACCATATAGGTTTAAGCATCACTTTATACCTGGTCAATTTACTGGACAGCAAGAGTTTAGCGAGAGAGATTTGCTGTAGATTAATCAGTACAGTTTAGAGAGTTTTAAGATAAGCTGTTTCCTCCTCATAAATACTAAATAATTTCAATAAATAATACTAAATAATTTCAATAATATATGGTGTCTCCAGTTCCATTCCATCCAGGTACATAAGTACATATTTAACTGTGTTGGTGGGAGTTGCTGACCAACGAAGGTAACGCCCGAACATGTTTATTTCTTCAGAACGAAAGTTATCTGTTGAGATTTTGACTAGTTGACTCTTGTTTTCCACTTCTTAATCCACTTCTGAATGTTACGGTTAGCTTTTTGAAGTACATGGGCTGCATATATTGGCACTTGTAGATATAACCGTGGTGTTGTCAGCGAAGGTAGTAGTGAAGGTGTCTGAAATAGGTAAATCGTCTGCGAAGAGTCAGTATAGAACAAGTCTCAGAAAACAGGCCCAGGTTCTCATGACTGAAGTAGAACTCATGACTGAATAGAATAGGTGCTAGTCAATTCTCCTTTATACTGACGACGAAGTACCTCACGATGAAGTACGATTATTAAAGTATGAGAATAATGTTTTATAGTAAGGTATATAGGGTTATGAAAGCAGCAGAGTAATATTTTTTACATTTGACTGTATTGTTTATAACATCCACTACTCAGTTGCTGAATGTCTGTCGCGGAATAAACCTGGTGCTCTGGAACAGTATTAAGTGCGTCTAATAGTGATTACATTATCTTCAGTTTTCTTTACAGTATAGAGGTTATGGGTCTATATGACGATACGTTTTCTGTTGGTTTTCTAAGCTACTAGTACTCTAAGGGATCAAGATGGTTAATCCAACTTCCATTGGAATGGGTAGCTCTACTCGTAGTATCACATTATATATTTGAGTTAGAGCAATGAAAGCTTTTTTAGGGAGTCGTTTTATGATTAGCCCAGTTATAATATCTAATCATAAACCTTTTTGGGGTTAAGATTTTCCTTTATCATATTTTTAATTACGGATGGTCCCATAACTTTTATTGGGATCTTGATTGATATGTCGAGATATATTAATATATAAGTAATGACATTTTCTTCTTCTATCTGCAAAATATCTGACTACAAAAATTGAGAGCAGAAGGTTTTGACTATATTAAGTAGACTAAAGTTATATATGTATATAGGATATAGATCAACGCTTGACAAATATTGATCAACAGCGCTTTGAAGAAACTAAACTGTTTGTTCCCAAATTGCAGGTAACTTTAACAGGTTACGATACCTTAGATAGTATTTCAAATATATGTGCAACTTCGTTGTGAACTCTTATTTTATTCAGATTTCAGAAAGGTTATATATAATTAAAAGTCTATTAAAATAGGTTATATTACATATATCATTACTGGAATGTGTAAAGACATTTATAATAAAAATATGTAACGGCGAAAATAAAAAAGCCAAGTATAGCACTTACATAGTCCTGAAAATATATAATTGTATGTGTGATCATAGTTCCATTTTCTTATTCTTTACCTTGTCAGAATAGGTAAAGGGTATTAGAAATGCATTTTTCTCAAGATCGATTTTCCAGGAATAAACGTAAATACATTGTGTAGAGTTATCGAAATTCAGTATTTATTTAAAAAAACACTTTAAACGAATTAAAGCTTACTCTCACATCCGTCTAGCAACATAAGTCGTTACTAAAAATAAGACAGGCAGTATTACTGCAAAACAAGCTAATACTTTATCTCTGGAAAATACTTGGAAATTTTGCATTTGTTCATTCGTTCATTGTTCTTATTTATACACAGTATAATAAAGTCGGTTATAATACTTTAATTCTACTTCGAGTAGTTGTCTCACACGTCCTGATAAATTTAATCTGATATGAGTTTCTTCTTAATGTGAATTCCCTATTGGTGAGCATCCTTCAAATCTGCCTGAGTATTTCATTTACTTAACTATATATGTATTTCATGTACTAAAAATGTATAATAAATATTTATTTTTCTTTGGATACCATCAACAAATTAGATACTTGCAGTACGTTCTCCTCTAAATATAGACTATAATGAATATATATATATATATTTTTTTTTTTACTCAAAATTATAATTTTAGTCTCAAATGTGTTGGAAGGGAAATGTATCGAAAGTGATTCGTTACACTATTTATTCATATTATAGAAAGTACGTCAGTAATATTGCAGTATGAAGAAGATAATATAAAACATATTTATACGCTTAATATAATTGCAAATATATAAAAACAAACAAAAAATAAACACAATCACTATACTATAGATAACATTCAAATCTAAAACTGAATCTATTCGAAAGGAGTTTACTCGCTTAAATATATTCAGTCTGTCCTACGTTGCTAGTGATTTCCGAATAGATTCTGCGTTAAAATAATCTTTTTACCAACGTTTTGTTAACCATTGAAGATGACTTCTTCAGATTTGCATTATGGGTGATTGCTGCGCCTAGACTAATGAAGTGAGTAGGGTAAAATTGAAAGTGTTAGACCCCTACCCCACAACTTTCTGACGCTCTCCCCATATATGTATTACAATTTTGTCCCCTCCATGCTCTGAGTCGATGTAGTAGCGGCGGAAGGAGAGAAGTGGGAGGGGCTTCAGAAAAAGTGGTAGTAATAGTGTAGAACTCTCAATTTTACCCTACTGAGGCGACTGGTGAGATAAGACTGGTGGTACCACAAGTCTTGTCACTGAAATCTTCCAGAAATCAAACCTGAGGGGAGGGAGTCATCTGTAACTATTTAAAAATCTGTAATTATTTAAAAACTTAGCAACAGATTCAAGTTTGAACAGGATTCAACTGAAAACATATTAAAATGATGAACTCTGCAACCAGATGATTCTCAATCGGACCATAAATAAATTTCAGTAAACTTACTCACAGATGGTTCCAAATCATCAGATGGTGCAGGTTGAGCTTTATATGTAGCAAATGACAGCACCGCAGCCCTTTTTAAATTATTCGTAGATTGTACAGTTGACAGTGCAGAACTCTAACTTGGGTTATAGAAATATAAATTTACCACATAAAAGTTGAGAAAATACCAATATTAGTATTTGAACTGATTCAAAAATCAGTACTTTTCGAATTATAAAATGCCAAACTCCATTACAGCTCTAAGGCGAAATAATACACGAAATATGTAAAAGGAACTTTTAATTAGTAAAGAAGGATTGGTAAGTATTAGATTATTAATTATATTAATCATTAAATTGGTATTAGACAAACCATCTCAAAATTGTAATAACATATAGGGCGTCTCATTTAAGATTTTGAAGTTGATGTCACGTGATCGGAAATGTGCAGGTGAAAGAAAGTTCTTTTATGCCAAAAATGGGCAACGCTTTCGACTGCTTAACATCGCCTACCTTCAAAATTATTGTTCAAATAGATTTCGAGATATCGACTGGCCAAAACTTCGTGGGCCACACGGTATTTGCTCTATAATAGAAGGCATACTATTGACGATATCCATATTAGTCCAAATATTCGAAGGTATTGACTTGATTATATTAATGTATATCTATGTTTAAAGTGAAATCCTTATCAGTTATTTTATCTGAACACAGTTTATCTAAATATATAGCCAATGTTTATATATAAATACCACTTTGAATTGTATAGACATACATCAGATCAAACTACAATTTCACGTACAAAAGGAAATTTATACTTAAATGCGATTTTTTCATTTTACAAACATGAGAATATTTTATTGTGTTGCACTAGTTGTCAACTACTGTTGCTTGGTGAGTATTTATATTAGTTTATTGATTGATTGATTTAAATTTTATTCCAAATGTTTACACTGATTAAGTATCTCTAACTTAATATCAACAAAAATCAATAAAAAAAATATTGGTTGGTAAATATATAGTGACTTTTCAAGTCAGTATGGGTACACAGTTAGGGTGAAGTTACTTTTCAGGTTAAAAATGGATAATTTGAATGATGAATAACATTGGTACTAAAATTGATACATTTGGTTGATGAGTTTTGTAATATTTTTCTTTAAATTTAATTAAAACTGAATATTAACTTTATTATATTTATTTTTATGTAGTTGGTTCAACTGTTATAAGTTTTTTTCGAAATTGCACTTATAAACCTTTTCTTGGGTATAATTTTTATAAAAAACTGAGGTTCCAATAGGATCTGTACATATTACATATTGTTCAATATCACTGGGATATTTTTGTTACTCATAATTAAATTAAATATTTAATAATAATTGTAAGCTACTCGTTAATACATTGATGATTTAAATACAATTTTAATATTAACATAGAATGTTACTAACTTAGACAAATCAACAAAATCAGATAATTGTATAAATCAGATTTTACTTGTTTCAAACAGTTATTAATTTTTTGTATTTTTTTTTAATTCTATGATTTCTATCAGGACAAAATTATATTTCATTTTGGGAAGATAAAACATAAGAAGGTTTTGGTACTTCTCCCTGTACATGGATGTGATTGTCCTCACATCTATTTGCAACCTTCCCTATATATTTTTTAAAATTTAATTATTTTCAATAAAATGTAATAAGAAATAATATTATGGAAAGTGTTGAAACCTTCAAAACAAGAGAAAAAAACAGATTTGTATATTGTATTTAATAATAAATATAATTACACTACAAACCGAAACCAATGAAGGAAATAAGAAAAGGGGTCTTTATTTTAGTTATTAGTTATTTTATTTTACTTTTTTAACCATCAATATAATAAATTTTTAGGACTAATTGCCTTTAGAGTTTTTTCATATTATATACAAACTTCCGTATTACATAGATTTCCTCCTAGGAGCCTGATTTTTTAAATGAATTTTTATATTTTAGTTTCGTTTATTACTGTCATTCTTGTATTACGCCTTTGTTATCATACCGTATGTTCGCTATATTATAAATACATTCCATAATTAAACAGGCTATCAACAACAATATTATAGGTCTTTTTTAACCTTAAAATTTGATTTAAGTTTATCTTTTTATTGAAGTTGAATCAAGTACATACTTCTTGTTTCTGTGGCTGGAATATAAGGGATCAGACTATGGCCTAGTGTAAAACTAATTGTGGCCGATTTATTCATTAAATGTGATCCATTATCCAAAAATTATCGAGGAGTTTCCCAGCCACTATCCCTCTCCATACCCACGTGAATTAATTCATTTTATTATATGATTATACTACATTATTATGATTATTTTTAAAACGTTACATTCCGTCTGTTCATTTCCGATACACAGGAGAACTACAGACGCGACGAGATGAACGATTTCCAACTTAGAACTTCTTCTGAAACCCCGTTCTTGTCTTGGGGTAGGTATCTTTTATTTGCCTCAAATATAATATACATGAAACGCCTACTATGCCTGCAGGCTTTAGGCCTTACGCGTTTTACATTCTATCTAGCGCATGATATATCTTATACACAAACTTCGCCTGAAGTTTTTCAAGTCCACTTAAATATAGGGTGTCTCAGTTGCAACTAACTAACATAAGCCTCTAGAAGTCATAATAGAGCCGGTTCATCTGCTATCCAAGCAGTGGTTGCTACAGTTGTTCTTTGACTTTCCAGATAGGTATATAGTATGTATGTGCATCAATTAGGATAGGCAACCAGACATCAATATGTAACGATCAATCGTTTATCATTTCCTTCTCCTGTAATATTAAGAATGTAATATATTTGATACAGATTTTACATTTTGATCAACCTTTTTTTCTTTTCCTCAGACAACTCTGGCCTATCCCATGGACTATAATGAGACAAACATAGCAGAAACTGATGCGGCTTTAAATAACCTACGAGTAACTATACTTAAACCTAACTTTCCCTCGTTTTTAAACGAATTCCTTGACCAAATCATCCCAATAAGTTTGAACGTATTCGAGGAACTCACCAACCTGCGCGAACTCTACTCATACAGACTGATTCAAGTAGAAGAAAATGCGAAGAATATCAACGCCAACCTATCTCAATGCGCAGAATTGAATGAACTCCCTGAAGTGGACAAAATTCATGCAAATTATGAGACAGACTGCGCGGAAGTTACACGAGCTGTGGGTAAAAATATCGCCGCCGTCGGATATAACATACAACAGACTGTTTTTCTGAAAAAATACTCTGATCTAATGCACTACTACAAAGGTTGTTTATCATCGGGGGATCCTGCACCAATGATATGCGTGGGGGTAATTTCCGCGACTTTAGAAGGAGTGCGTAAAGTTTTATACCCAGCTCGGACATACGCGTTTGAAACAGAAAGGAACTTGAAGCAAGAACTTGTGAATTTGTCTGAGTGTGCCAATGGCAAAATTTCAGACGCTAGTCAGAGGATACATGGTGAATTTGAAAAAATTATTAACTGTGTTTTTAGCAGTGTTGTTGTAGTTTAAATATGTTTACGTTCCCCATTAGCAGTATTGTTGCGTACTTTTAAATAAAATTCTAATATTTATATCCGTAAGTTATTTTGTGTTGTACATTAGTCAAAACCTTTTGTAGTTAAATAAGACTTTGACTATTATTGTAGAAATATTAGCAAACCAAGCAGTGTTTCAAGTTACTTTGCACTCAAGCCACAATCGACATCTCTAACATAATACATAATAATAATGTTAGAAGGAATACTAGAGAGGAAGGAAAGGTTACTGTATTTATATTTAAATCTTTTATAGGTCTAAATTGTTTTTAAATAGGATCATATTCTTATAAACTCTGCACAACAATTAAGGGATGAAAAATAGTCGAAGAGAAATTTTTAGAAAAAGCAAATTGAAGCTTCAAGTTTCTAGTTTTCAGATTCTGAGTTAAGAAATTTTTTTATTAGCAGTTTCATATCATAAGAAAACCATCGGAATCTTTTTTTTCCAAATTATTGCTTACCCTTCACGTGCATTTCACGTAGTATTAATATTTTTGAAATGGAAAATCTGCAGGACATTGAGTGAGTATTCCTTCTTGAATATTTTAGTCAAATTAAGACATTTAATTAAATGTCCTTCCCTTAAAACATTTCTGTTTCTATCCTAGCCCTATTTTTGGCTCGTCCTGCTAGATGGTGAGTATCTATTATTCAACCTTTGCTTCCTTAATACAGTTTACCAAAAATATATACTCGTAGGTGTATTCTCAATAATTAACAGTGAATTACTAATCCACGACCATCTTTGACCAAGACAACTTTTTTATATATTACTATAAATAATTACCTAGACATCCTATGTCAAAAATAATCAAAAATAAATATATTTTAAATCATCTAAAAAATTATTTAATCATTATTTTTAACCTAATGTTTATTTCTTAGAGCAGAAAAGATTACTCGAGCACAAATTATGTTTCCGAGTATCAGAGACGTTATGTTATATTTTGACAGCTGTGAACGTAAAATTCACTGGATAACTAAAGGGTCTTTCAATAAAACACGCTCGATTTTAAACGTACATATAAAAATAAAACAAGTTGTGTGTAAGATCATTTCTGCTTTATTTGAAAGAATATTTTATGACATTAAGTAGGGAATCTAACGTCGTTCAAATGTCCGCCGCGGCTTTGCTTGGCGGCACATATTCGGAAGGTCCAATTTTCGATGACTTTATCGCATAAATCTGGCTGATTTTGCTGGATGGCATTCCTTATGTTGACTTTGAGGGCGTCAACTGTTTGCGGTTTATTCGAATAAACCTGTGATTTAAGATAGCCCCAAAGGAAGAAGTTTAAAGGCGTTAAATCGCACGATCTTGGTGGCCAGTTCAATTCGCCACTGCGCGAGATAACCATATCCTTAAATCGCCCGTGCAGAATGTCCATCGTAGCATGCGCTGTGTGGCACGTAGCGCCATCCTATTGGAACTATATGTCGTCGGTATCGATATCATCTAGTTTAAGCCACAAGAACCTGCTTATTATCTATCTGTAGCGCTCGCCGTTGATGGCTATTGCAATACTAGTTTCGTTTTGGAAGAAGTACGGACTGATGATTCCACCAGATCAAAATTCGAACCAAACAGTGACTTTCTCGGGATACATTTAGTGCTGGTGTATTACGTGTGGATTGGTATCGCCCAAAATCAGACAATTTTGCCTGTTCACATATCCATTCATCCAAAAATGGGCCTCGTCGCTAAAGATGACTTTTTAGCGAAATTTGGATCAACTTTCAACTGCTCCTGAGCTCAATCAGCGAACACACGGTGTTGTCTATGGTCGTTTACTTTAAGTTCCTGGCTCAACTAGATTTTATACTGGTGTAGGACCCAAGCTTTGACGTAAAATTCGCCAAGTTGAAGTCGCAGAAAGACCAAGTTCTTGCGAACGACCAGAAATTGAATGCCCCGGGTTTCTCCGTGTGCTCTCGCGCACAGCAGCGATGTTTCCGCAGATCTCCCTTCGGTTCCTCAGACGAATATTGGCTGATTATTTATCAAACCGGTTGATTCGAATTTGGCCATCAAACGCCGACTTGTCGACTCGGCGGGACGGTTGAGGCGAGGATAAAAATTACGTAATGCGTTTCTCGAATGGAGCACTGATTTTAAAAATAAAATTTGATGATTTGTATACATTGTTGAACGCTACAACCTTCCATGGTGATTTGCCATACCCTACTGAATAATTCACAATAAATCTGACACATGTTGCTTTAACAACATGGCCACTATAACCTAACAAATTTCGAGAGTTCCTGTTATATACCCTGTAGTAATTGAAATACATACACACATTGTTAATTGTTATACACACTGTATAATAGTCATATCACATTCAAGGATTATAATATGCCACATGAGGAGGTAAATGCACTACAATGTGCCAAATCGAAACTATATTAGTTGTATATCCGAATCCCATTAAATTTTATAATCTCAGCATAGTATGTCCACCAGGTATGGAATTTCATCAGGTGTTACTCACCGAAATATCCATATTTATTTTTATAGCACAAAAAATTCAGTGTATAAGTGCAACAATATCTTTAATATTTACTGGTATACTTCAAATTGTACATCATTGTATGAGCCTAATTGACTAACTCAGGTAGTGTTAATGATTATTTTGTGTTATGTAGCTACACTCTGTATCAATGCTACACAATTTCTGTATGTATATTAAACAACATATTTTTCTCTAATGGAACCGTTACATAACTTCCCTCTAGATGTAACTTGTCTCGTCGCGGAGCGGCGTGGTGAAGCGAGTTATAGATTAAAATAAACAGACTGCTAGCGACCCAAACTAGAAAAACCACTTTGAGGATGCATACGATGCAAGCGACATCGACATCGCACACAGTCCTGCACTCATAGAGAGGGAGCGAAGGAAATAGAACAAATTCGTGTCTCGAGTGTCAACTGTCAAGATATTTCAGCGTTACTCTGGGGGAATCACGTGTGATTGAAATTCAAATACCTCTTCTTCGACTTCAATTGATGTCAAAACTTTTGAGGCGGAGTAAAGTAAGCAAAGGGCAGACAAATTGGTAGAACGCGACTGGTGCGGAGCTTCTCTGTGTCTCTGACAAACAAGTAGACACATCTCCAACACCTCCAGTCTGTCGCTCGGTTTAACAACCGAAATAGGTAGCAGGAAAGTATAGAAGTACTCCCTCAGTCGGATTATGTCTTGCGTAGGCAGATTGAATATTCTAATGGATCAAAGTACCTCTATTTCCTTTCAAACTTATTATATTATTATTGTTATTATTATTGTTGATGAACGATGAAGCTAAGCGATACTCAAAACTAACAACAGAATTCTAATAAAATATTTTAAAGGGTATTTTGATGACGGAAGAAGAATGCCGTTTGATTATGAGCTAACAAGGATTTCTATTGTCTAATAAAATTTTGTTAATATATAAGACATAGCACTGAGGAGAGACAAGTGATATTTTCTCAAAAATGTATTACCATATTCGACATTCCACCAAATGAAAATGAAAAAAACTGCACTATTTTGAAAATCATCGGTAAATTCATCATATCTTCTTTTATAGAAAGTAACATAATTGTATTGATAATTCCATTCTATGAGAAGAGACGGGTGATGTTTTCTAAGAAATTAACAACAATGTTCAGCATGCTGCCAAATAAAAATTGAAAATTCTGTAATCCTTTAAATATTATTAGTCAAATCATCATGTTTTCTTTTATGTAAAATAAACTGTCTTGATAATTGTAATGTATAAGAGATAGCGTTGAGGAAAGTCAGGTAATGTTTTCTCAAAAATGTATTACCATATTCAACATGTCACCAAATTAAAACGAAGAAAGCTGTAATATTTTAAATATCATCTGTAAATTCAACTTATCATCTTTTACAGAAAGTGAAATAATTATCCTGATAGTTACATTCTATTAGACGTAGCATTGAGGAGAGGCAAGCGATGTTTTCTTAAAAATTTATTACCACATTCGACATGTCACCAAGTGAAAATGAAAAAAGCTGCGATATTATAAATATCGTTAATGAATTGGTCATATCTTCTTTTACAGAAAGTTTTTGTATTGCTAATTGCATTCTATGAGACATAGCGTTAAGGAGAGACAGGGGATGTTTTCTTAAAAATGTATTCCCATATTTGACATTATTCCTATAGTCACCAAATGAAAACGAAAAAAGCTGTAATATTTTAAATATTATCAGTAAATTCATAATATATATTTTACAGAAAGAGACGTAACTGTCTTGATAATTGCGAGCTATGTGACATAGCTCTGAGGAGAGACAGGTGATGTTTTCTAAAAAATTTACTACTATATTCAGCATGCTACCAAATAAAATTTAAAAAAAGTAAAAGTAAAAAACATTGAAAATAATGTAATTTTATCTCATATACCTATCACAATTGCACTGACACATTTTTAAGATTGCAGGTTAGCGGTGAGTAGGAAGAAAAAATACCAGTATAGCGCCCTGAGCCATTTTCGCCCACATTATGACATTTTATAATGTCTGATACGGCCACTAATTACTAATAATTGAAATTAGTACAGATAAATTTGAAAACAAAAATAGTTTAAAATCAAGAATTGGTATCTTCACAGAAAGAATGTTTTATGAAATGGATACTATTCAGTGATGACTATACGAGTATATCAATAATTTTAGAATAAATATCAGTATCTCATAAATTCATGTATTTAATAAAACAGTTAAAATAATTGTAAACTGTATTTTGTCACTCTTGTTATAACTGTTTATACAATTTGTTCTTGGTTTCAAAATCTTCGTTCTATGTTCTAAAGGGAAGGGGTTGGACTTCGGAGAAAGGAAATGGTTACAAACTACATAATCACGCCCCATAAAATTAATGTCAACTTTTTTTAATCTCTTTCAATTTCAAACGACGTTCTCAATGTAATTTTTGGATAACTCTTAACTCGAGACAAACGACTACTACTAGGGGAGAGATATCTATAGAAAAATAGTTGGATACAGGTTCCCGTGTTTCATGATTTAATAGTTTCCAAATATACTGAAGAAGATAAATAGTATCACCGTTGCATTTATAGGGATTCTTATACAATATAGTATTTGAAAAAAAATATATTTTTAATCAGTTGATGACAATTAGTCGCCTTTTTAAAAACTAGAATTGATGTGTTTCTAAGTTATTAAAACAAATTATTGAAACTTGAAGCAGGAGTCATCGAGAGTGTAACCGTTATCGTAAATTTGTATAAACATCTTGTATTGCAAACTTCTTGTATGTATTTCCTTATTTGACTGTAATATTTCAGACTTCATTTTTCCTAGGATTATCAGAATGACTAACGCGATTAAGTTATCGCGACAACCATAATGAAACTAAACTAGACATTTATATATAGGGTCTTTTAATAGCGACGCTCGAAATTTTTTAGGTTATAGCGGCCATGTTGTTAAAGCAAGGTCTGTCAAATGTGTTATGAATTGTTTAGCAATGTATTAAAAATCACCGTGGAAGGTTATAGCGTTCAATGACGTGTGAAAATCATCAAATCTTCATCAGAAAAGAACTTGGCCTTTTTGCGACTTCAACTGCACCCACATAAAATCCAACTTACAGAGGAACTTAAGGTCAAAGACCATAGACAACACCATATGTTAGCTGATAGGTTTCTGGAGCAGTTGGAAGTTGACCAAAATTTCGCTAAAATATCATCTTTAGCGATGAGACCCATTTTTGGATGAATGGATATGTTAACAAGCAAAATTGTCATATTTTGGGACGATACCAATCCACGCGAGATACACTAGCACCAAATGCATCCGGAGAAAGTCACTGATTGGTGCGGAACTTGGTCTGGCGGAATCATCGGTCCGTGCTTCTTCCAAAACGAAATTGGCATTGCCATAACCGTCCACGATGAGCGCAACAGATCGATGATAAGCAACTTCTTGTGGCCTAAACTGGATTATATGGATACCGATGATATGTGGTTCCAACAGGACGGCGCTACGTGCCACACGACGTATGCCACGATAGATATTCTGCACGAGCGATTTGAGGGCATCGTTATCTCGCGTATCGGCGACGTGAGCTGGTCACCGAGATCGTGTGATTTAACGCCATTAGACTTCTTCCTTTGGGGCCTTCTTTAATAGCAGGTCTATCCGAATAAACCGCAAACAATTGATGCCCTCACTGTCAATATAACGAGAGCCATCCAGCAAATTCGGTCAGATTTATGCGACCAAAGTCATCGAAAAATGAACCTCCCGAATAAAATTCAAATATCCCGCACCGGATATATGAATGAAGTTTTAAGTATATTTCATATTTAATATCATAAAATATTCTTTCAAATAAAAAAGAATAGTGGATATCTCACACACAACTTCTTTTATTTACGTTTAAAAATCGAGCGTGCTTATTGAAAGACCCTGTAGCTTTCCCAAGTTATGTTAATCAATCGCCACAATAACCAGCTATGGTGTATATTATTTCTTATCTATTAGAAGCAAGATATATAATCAGCTTCTAATTTTACTTTTTTCTTTTATTTTAAACACAGGTATCTACGTGTTGCGTTTGCCATAAAATATTTATTCAAATACTTTCCACGAAGGTCTCAGAGAGTCCATTTGATACCCCAAACTTTCGCTAAACCCGTATTAGTCATTATAAGTCCATTTCCATTAGCCGATGCAAGTAGAAGTTGACGGTTGCAGACAGAATCCGGTCTATCCATTTGCACAGCAGCAATGGACATTACCGTCCAGCTTTGCCGTCCCCATCTCATCTCGACTTAATTGAAGCTATTTAACTGTTAACTGGTGTCGCTGCGAAGTAAAAATAAAGTTAAGAACATTTTGCTTCGCTTCTTGCAGACGCATTAATGGTGTTACTAATAGCTTTTCCTGATTAAAACCTCTAATGAGTAGTTTTCTGTTAGACAAGCTGTACGAAGGATGGATTTTTATGATACATCGAACCTAAGTTAATGTAAATAGTGATGCGACCTATATTAAGGGGAATAATCGCTCAATAATTCCAATAGTTCCTGGGTGTAAACAATGTTTTACTGTATTTGGAATAGAATGAAAGAACTAAAAGAGCAACAAGGACCAATAGAATTCATTGGAATGAACGACTCATTGACGTCACGTTATTATTCTCTCTGATATTAACTATTTCTTTATGGGCATTTTTTTTTTATTTCAGTTGAACTCAGGCAAATAAGGAGTGATCAAACAAACACTGAATATTTAAAAATTTTATTTTCCTAAAAAATTATCGAATAAAATATATGCCTAATGCAACTGTCAAAGGAGTACTTTGATACATATAAACTTATATATGAGCAAAGAACAATATTGTCTACATACATCGCTACAGTGAATTTTTCTGGTGAATTTTTATAAGTAATATCTTTCAGGTAACACTAGAGGAAAAAGTCTACCGGGATAAGGTCAGGGTGGTCAACCTACACCCTTAGTAACAAATTTATATTAAAAATAAATTGGTTACAAAAATATCGACATCCTTCGAAAGTCTTTAATATCATCGTTTGCCATCCACGAACTAAGGCACATGAGGCTTCTAATAGAGTTATCGCCTAATCGGTTACGGTTTTTATAATAGTTAGAGCAGCCCTGGAAAACTGCCTTTCAACAGGAGCTGAAGATGCAGGTGTTAATAAAAAATCTTTGGCCATTATGGCTAAATTTGGAAAAACGTTTTCGTGTCTTTTCCACTATTCTAAAATATATTCACAACTGTCAGCTCGTGAATCAGACATATATTTGTCTATTTCATTGCGCCAAGCCATTTAATCTTTTGGGTTGACAGGAAATTTCTATAAACTTAGTAGAGTGATGTCAAATTCACCGCAGTCACTATTTTCATCTGGTTTTGAAGATGAAGATGATATGAGCAATGAGTTGGACCTAAAATACTTTATTTTGAAAATTACTTAAAAATGCTTGAGTGCATCCATCTGCTAGTCCTTTCCCCAATTTGTATTGGATAATGTTCCATCTTATGTCGGGGGTCTAAGATTAAAACAACACAATATATCCAGTTACTCTCGTAATGTTTAATGATTTTGTCCCTTGTCACTTGAATGCTACATATTATTTTCTTATGAGTTTCCTCCCTATCTGTGTTATTGTCGAGTTCTATAACCCACTTTTAAGTTTATCCAGAAGCATATTTATACCAATTATCACCATAGGAACTGTACAGTAGGCTCCACTTTCTAATAATGTGCAAATCGCGCGTTCTCGAACATAATTGAATGTTTATTTGGTTATCAAGCAATATCAAGTAGCTTGAAATTACTTGATATCAAGTCAAGTAGTAACGATGAAAAATCAAGTCAAATCAAGTAGTGAATTTTTGAAAAGCTTGGTTTTCAAGTCAAGTCTCTATCCTTGTGTCTCTACTAGAGATGCATCAAGTTACTTGACTTGATGCATCTCTAGTAGAGACACAAGGATAATCTAGAGCTATTACGCGGTTTACAAAATCCCTTTCTAGTGGTCTAAAGGCAGAAGCTGATACCCTTCGTGATTTTTGTTGTCTTCCATATGCAAGTGCTTTGTAGTGGACCAATATTGCTGGTATACGTGTAATTTTTTTTAGGGCATATGGGTTTAGAATCAATGACATGGGAATTACCGAACTTTCCAAAATTCTGTAATTTTGAGGGTGAACGAGAAATACGTTAAGCTAGAAGTGAGATCCATTACAGAAGATCTTTTGTGAGAATACATTTACTTGTTCTCAAGTTTAATGTTGATGTACTTTATTTGAACAAGGTCATAGATGTAATGTGCGATATACATATTACATCTATGACCATGTTCTCCAGCCAAGTTCAGCTGAGCTACGAGAAGTTGTAAGTCAGAATTTATAAGTTTAGTCAATTAAGGTATTAGGGTTGGGCTTAAAGATCTCCTCAAGCACCTGAGTATTTTCGTCTACAGTAACAGTAAACTAATTAGTAATTAACATGGAAAATAAATAGTGAGTCACGCTGTAATTATTGTATAAAATAAGTATTTTTATTATTTTTTAGTAATAATTAATTCTTTAATATCATCATAGTATATACGACAGTTGTGAAAAATATTTTGAATTGTTATATGGAATTGGGGTTTAATCTTGAATTTTATTTTACTGTTATTGAAAAATAAGAAAAGGTAATAAAACGAAAATTAGAACTACTCCTTTAATTGCAAAAAAAAACAAAACAATAAACATCGAAAATATCTTATCTACTTTAATTTGTAATGTCAATATTTCAACACTCAATGACGTTACAAAGTTCAAAATAAATCTAATATAAAATGTTTCTATTTATTATAAATATTTGCGTTATATTTACAATAAAGATACCGATCCTGAGGCAATACAACTTATATTCGTATAATACGTCTCTCATAAATTTTCAGTATTGCTATAAGGTTGAGAATAACCTCAAGGTCTGACTGGAATGTCAACCTTGTAATAATTAATATCATAATTAATTACGTATATGACAAACATAATTATTTTATTCTTATTACCTTTCCGCACTCAACTATACTAGCGGAAAAGTAATGTAATCGTGTAAAGAAAAATGGAAAAAAAATGTTTTTCGTTTTTTTTTCGTTTTTCGGCCTAAAAACAAAAAAAAAATGGTTTTTAAAAATGTTTGTCTGTGTGCGTGTCGTTTTCGTCGTTGTCGTCGGCATTAAAATTTCTTGTTACCACGATAACTCAACTAAATCGTGTAGGATCGATTGGGTTTTGACTGATTCTGATCGGATACGTCTCCCAGACGACACCCATTGATTTTGAGGTGGATAGAACACACTGTATCATGTTCATAGGTCATGAGAAAGCACACGTTAGCACGATCACTCAATTAAATCGTGTCGGATCGATCGGGTTTCGACTGATTCTGATTAGGGACGTCTACCAGACGACATTTATTGATTTTGAGGTGGATAGGACACACCCCACCCTGTCCATGGATCATGAGAAAGCACAATGGTGGACTATTTGAAAAAAGTAAACCTGTCGCATAAAATACATATTCTGCATTTATCTGTTGGTTTATTTTTTCTCGGCCACTCAATTTCGAGATAGAGATGTTCTACGTGCGGAAAAGTCCGTTTTAAGGTTTTAAAACTGTTTATCTTTCATATAATACGCAATATTTTAGAAATAAACAATGAACGAAATATTCAAATGTTTTCATTATTTTTATAGTAAAAAAATTTACATTATACTTCTAGAGGCATGTGGAACAAAAAAAATTCTGTTCTCATTATTTGGGCAACTCTTTGCTTCTTGCTTTAAGTTCAGAAGGTTGCAGAATTATGAAATGTTGTTTTCACTTAACATTTGTTAATCAATTTATAGAGACCATAAGTTAAGTAAATTAACCCTTATTTCTAAGCTTAACACTTTAAAGTTATTCTGAGGAACAACAGGTTCCTCAGATTATGTTATGAATTATCCTTCGATCAACATTTTCCAACTAATTCATATAATTTAGGTGAAAGATCTAAATTACTCTTAGTTGTAATCTTCAGTTTTCATTCTTTTTAAATTTACCATTACTAAGCTGGAACAGTTGGGAAGCGACTACTCACTGAATAACATAACGTATGGCAAAACGATACCCTCTGCATGAGGTGTTGAAAACAGCACTCACAGCAGATAGATGCACATAGTACTGTTTTATGAGTACATCTATTTGCAAAGTTATTAGTCACTCAGTGTTAGACTTATCATCTAATTTTGTCAGAATTTAAAGTATGCAGTTTGATGCAGTTAGCTCTTTTCCTTCGAAATAAAACTGCGGTAGACAGTTCTCATACTTAATGCAGGGGGACCTCTATCAAAAAAAAGGTAAAAATATTTTTCATCCCCAGATTTTGTTTATGTATTTGCGCGTACAATGGATTATATGTGGTAAGTGGTATCTTGGATATTACCTGGATAGATAGTAGCTTAGCCATTTAGCAGGTAGAGGGTCATAGTGCTACCCTATGTGTATGATTATCGAAATAGGGATGAATGTTATCAGTCATTGATTCACTCTATTGATTACATTCATAGAAATCGACCAAAGCTTTAGACTAAGGAGGAAAATGTTACATAAATACATGAGGGTAAACAGATTGCCATCCCCTATACTGGACTTAACCTTCCATCCCTAACTAATGTTGATGACACTGTAATAGACGTCGTCTCTATACGAGACCATCTAGGTAAGCCATCCATATTCTTGACACAAAAATTAATGTTTTGTTTTTATGAAGTCTGCGCTGGGCACTGAACTGAACACCCACCGTATTGTCACTATTTAATACTTATCTTAGTAACTAGAGTAACGAAACAACTGATTCTTAATCTTTGAAATGTAACAGCAAATTGCATACAACCCAATAGTATTTCGTATGCGCTATTTTAGACTAACTAACACATCTATGTAGTTCCAAATGTCAAATGAAACTGTGTAGTGTAAAATCGTAGATTTAACAATTGTTAGTAAGGGGTATTGTTTTTGTTTTTATCCGATGTGTCTATAACGGCACGTTCTTTGAAATATGAAAATAATATAGCTTTCACTAGCAAAATATTAACAGAATGTCACCAAGAAAAGCTGACCACGAGATACAAAATAGAGGATACTGATTTAGAAAATGATAACCAAGAGATTGAGATGAAGATTGAGATGAAGAAAATGATAATGAAATGCTCTCTGAGTCCTTTGATGATTTTGAATAGACTAGTGCAAATGAGTTACGCACCGACGATGAGGAACTACTAGAGAGTAATCTAGATACGAGAATCAACCTAGTAAAAAGAAAATAACGTGAGTTGTGGAAAAAGTATCTGGAATTATACGATTCGACGATTGCTGTAAAAACTAGCTGAACGTTAGAAAATATAATTGTGTACTTGCTAGGACCAAACCTAATGCAAAAAATGCAAACGATCTAAACGCTACCTTAACTAATTTTCTACAAAATGTCTAACGACCCTATTCTGACTCAACACGTTATGCAATTAACGTAATCAATACGCAGTAACAATAGAAATACTGCAGTAGACAACTGATTATGTTCTTCACAAGTATCAGAGAAACATTATTTACGCTGAAGCTAGTGGCTAACCCCAAATTAATGATAAACGCTATCCTAATCCACGACTTGAAACCACCCCATTATAAATTATCTCTGAGAATTTTGTAGTAGTTAAAAAACTGTTATAGATGTGGTGGTAGACATAAATACGCCTAATGTGCAGATCATGAAAATGCCATTGGGTTTCATACTGAATATGTTTTTGAAACTTATATTAAAATATGTGCTTGTATGGAAGTTTTGTTATCGATTGTACGCATCTGGTATGTTTAAAATTTGTATGTTACCATTTTAGAGTTAATCTCTAAGGAAGTAAATTAGATGCAGTCTTTTATATCTGTTTTCATGTTCAGAAGATTCTGAACATGAAATAATGTTTTCTAATTATAATATTTTAGTTCAATTGACAAACAATATAAGTAGGTTCTGCAGGTTAAATAATTTTTCATTGAAATTGATTCTGTGAATGTATTCGAATTAATTATTTAATTCAAATACATTAATTAATTAATTCTGTAAAGTGTTGTCAACTATGTCATATTCATTCAATAACATTCTAGATTTTTTTTACTTCCACTTGAGTAACTTGAGTTACTCTCCACTAATTATACTAATTATATATTATCAAAAATATTTTAAATACAAAATGGGCATAGCTTCTGGTCGTTTACTTGCAAAATTACGTTTATCTCACATGAGTATGTTATGAATCACATTGAAGGGATGCGGCTGCAAGGTTAATGCAACAGAAATTTGATATTTGTACAATGCTCTTCAATGACAAAATTTAATTAATTTGCATTATGACTGTTACTGTCATATACTTCTGTTTTCGGACATAAGATCACGTGAAGCTTTCCTGCAAAATTTCCATCACTGATTGGTACTTTAGAAAATATATCGTATGAAAATATCAAAACCTTCAGCGAACTTCTCATGACTTCTTAGGTTTAACCTTTCGTCGGGTGCAGCCGATCTGCGAGATTCGGCAGTCACTTCTTTCTTTGCCTTTTCGTGTGTATTACGAATATTAACTCCCTCGTAGCTTCCTAATTCCAAACCACTCTTCTCGATATGGTGTCGATTTTTTCTTTTTTTAGTGCATTCCCTGGCCTTGTATGGGCCGCCCGGATCTGTCAAATGCATTGCGCCTGATTACATCATTATTTTCACTTTTATATTTTGTTAGATTTCTTTTATTATTTAAATTAATAATATTTTTTAGGATGCATACATTTACTTATTCTGGCTTCTTATGGTATTATTCAAAATTAACACATTTGGGTGTTAAATTATTGGTTTATACTAAATATCGTTACCAATAATGAGACGTTTATTTTTGTTTGGAACATGCTAAAATGATTTTATAATTCTATATAATAGGATTTATAATTCTTTATACTTAAAATAGGCAGTTACTTATAACGTTTCTTTGTAATTAACGTCCAATATTTTTTATATATAAACTTTATGACTTTTGCATGAAAAAGTAGGTGTTTTTTTTTTCTGTATTCAAAATATTGTTTAATATTAATTTATATTGTATTCTGTCTTTAAAACAGGGAAAAGCATTGTTAATAGCTGATTCTCCTATAAAAATCTTCCACATTTATTGTGTTACAAGATTAAATGAGTTCCTTTGTGTAAATTTAATTATCGCGATTCAAAATTAGTGTGAAATTGTGTGATTATTTATTATTGTATTGTACTGATTAAGTTTCCACCTCATTAAAATCTAAATTGTGTAAGACTTGATCATGGGATCTCTCAGATGCATTGCGCCCGAATATGTTTGGAATCATACTGCTCCCGATGGAAGGTGGTTTTTTTGATGAGTCAATAATTAGTTCTTTTTCTTAATAATTCATTATGACAATTTTTCTTTATAAATAGTTATATTTATATCCTAATAGCATATTTTTATTACTGTTAGTTGCTCTAGTTTATTATTTGTATTTTCTTTTTGTATTGAAGTTCTCCCTTTTTTTTTGTTTTTTGTCATCGAATAGACGGCATATGTGTATTAATAAGTCTCTTATTATGAGATGTATATCTTTAGCAACTAATAAATACCAAAGCAACAAAACCAAGTTATTATTAATATATTATTGATATGAAGAAAATATTATCTCAAACCTATTTTACCATTTCGTTGCAATTATTGTCAGACAAAGAACTATAAACATACAGTTTAAACTCATAACAGTTTTTCTATTTCGAGACCTTCAATAAAACGTTGAAATGCAGGTTTTTTTCCCTGGAATTATGTTTGCGCTTTAATGCATTATAATGGCATGAATTAACAGTTTCATTTACACCCCATGTAACACGCAATGCGCCAGATTTTATTAAATCTGTCCCCATAGAAAGGCGCACATTGTACGTACATTCGCAATAAAACGTGCCAACGTTATCGTATATCGTTATTGCCGCAACGCCAATTTGCATAACATACATTGACGGCAGCGCTGGCGGTAGTCAAAATGGAGCGTAACGCCCGCCTTTTTTCTATTTTTTTTCCTTTACTGAAATTTAATTCTTCGGCATATTCACGTGAGTAAAAATAGAGGCAGCTAGGAGCTGAGATAACTATATCCATAATTTGAATGTTATACAATGAACAAAGAAAGTTATATATAAAGGGTGGTCCAACCATAATGCACGATGTTAATTGTGAGTCACACCTTAACGTCAAGTTTTGGCCCAACTTAATTTGACATTTCTTTGTTTCAGTGTTTGACAAATTCAACCATGGAGAGGTACACAATTGAGTAGCGCGTTAAGATTGTTGAAGCCTTTTACGAAAATGGGCGTTCAAATCAAAATGCATTTCGTGCACTTCGTGACTTTTTTGGTCAGCATAATCGACCAAATGTGTCCACAATCGGGAGAATTGTACGCAAATTTCAGCAAATCGGGTCTGTAGGAGATGTGAAAACACCTGTGCATGATCGCCCAGTTCGTTCTGCGGAAAACATTGCTGTTGTTCGCGATAGTGCAGCAGAAGAGCCGTCAACCTCGACTCGTCGTCGTGCCCAACAATTGAACATCTCACGAACATCACTGTTGCGAATTTTGAATAAAGATTTGAATTTACACGCTTACAAGATTCAATTGACTCAAGAGCTGAAGCCTACTGACCATTTCAAGCGTCGTCAATACGCCGAATAGTTGGTTGAACAGACAGAAGTGAATGGTGACTTTACAAAGAAAATCATCTTCAGCAACGAGGCACACTTTCACCTCAGTGAATTCGTTAACAAGCAGAATGCCGCATTTGGGAAAAAGAGAATCCACGAGTGATTGTTGAAAAGCCGATGCATCCACAAAGAGTGACTATTTGGTGCGGTTTATGGGCTGGCGGCGTCATCGGGCCGTACTTCTTCGAAAATGAGGTCGGCCAAGCAGTTACCGTGAATGGTGTTCGCTATCGCGAGATAATAACGGATTTCTTGTGGCCAGAAATTTATGATATGGACCTGGACGATATGTGGATCCAACAGGATGGTGTCACTTGCCACACAGCCAACGAAACAATGGCACTTTTGCGCGAGAAATTCAATGGCCGTGTTATCTCACGTCATGGCGATGTTAATTGGCCGCCACGATCATGTGATTTGACACCGTTGGACTTCTTTCTTTGGGGATATTTAAAAGAAAAAGTGTACGTTAATAATCCAAGAACAATTCAAGAGCTAAAGGATGAGATAATTTGGCACATTAACGACATTGAACCTCAATTATGTCTCAGAGTTATTGAAAATATGGACCATCGGATAGAGGTATGCCACCGAAGCCGTGGCGAGCATTTGGCCGATATTTTATTTCACACATAATTGTCATAGATCCTTCTATCATAATAAAAAATATTAATATAATTTTCTGAAAACCTTTTGTTTTATTTACAATTAACATCGTGCGTTTTGGTTGGACCACCTTTTAGTTAAAACAGAAAATTGTTAAAATGCAACGATTTCTTTTCTCGTATAATTTTCGTTTGTTGAAAACGAGGACATATTTTTAATTAAAATCAAAGACAATTTAGTTTTACCTATATACAACAGTCGATTGGATTCTATTGATGGCATCATCATATTTTTTATTGTTTATTTAATAAAACAGGAGATCAATTTTCCAAGAGCATCAAATATTTGAAGAGTTCGGGTGTAAACAGTGGTAACTCACATTTTTTAAGTTTGCAGATAATTATACCTAAATATTGAACTGAATTCAGATTTCTATTTACATCAATTTTTAATCTGTAACGTTTACAGGAAGCTATGATGAAGTCTTTAGAATGAAATATAGGCAAATATATGACGAAAGTATTTTGTTTTTACTTTCATACTTATGCATTCTTTTATTCGAAAGCCACGTAGATACCATTGTTTACCTTGCTTTGTGCTCTTCCAAGGGGATATACCACGCAGATACCATCATAATAAGTTGTAGGAAACATCACATAATTAGACAAACTTCTATTAGCAAAAATTTTACATATAAGTACTCATTCTTCAACTAAATTATTGTAGTATTGGTGATATGCTTCTGATATCCAATACAGGCACGACTTTATTGCATCCAGTTTACCAGTAAACTTGCATTTTCACATGTCAATAATGGTATCTATGAATATTCGCAAGTATAAAATGGTATGTGCTGCAGGTACCATTATTTACATTCAGGTTGTTTTTAAAGGTTAGACTATTTTCCTTGCCATATTTCCTAACAACGCCAGTCGTTGGGAAAGCGACTTCTTTTCTGGATATGAAGGATAAAACGTAGGGTCATTATCTTCATCATCTGGTTCAGTTTCCGACGATAAAGCCGAGAAACTGAAGTCGAATTTACGCCGTGCTGCTATGTTGACTGCATATACCATTATATACTTACACTGACAGTTACCATAATTTTCAATGAGTGCAACAGCGCCTCTATTAGCGTGAAATTAAATTAACCATTATAAGAGAGCGCGGGAACAGCCATACCATTGTTTACATAAAAAAACTCAAAATTCCCAAAATTGTCAGTTACCATTATTTACACCCGAACCTTTCAATTATATACCTCTCGACACGCGTTTTGTTAATCATGTTAACATTATTAGAAGATAACAAAACCTTACATCTAATTCGTCTATAGGATATATTTCTATAAGTTTTGTACACGTTCAGTAAACCATTATTCCATGCAACTAATTTTCTTCATCATTAAAGAGCTGTGAGCAAATATATTTTGGTTTAATGTATTTAATATTTTTCCGAGGATCCGATTTTATTGGTGGATCAATAATGTTATGGAGAGAAATTGGTTTCAATGGTCGAACTGATCTGGCTCCTATCTGGAGAGATCCATGAGTGTACATTTATACGTAAAAAAATATCGCGGAAGAATATGTGAGGCCATTTGCCCCGTTTGTTGGGGACAATTTCATTTTATGCAGGATAACGCTCATCCCCACGTTGCTAGAGAGGTATTGGACTATCCTCGATTTGTGAATATTCCAACTATGGATTGGCCACCAAGACGCCCAAATATGAACTCCATAGAGCATCTATGATATGCACTAAAACGATCAGTTAGGTGCTACATACATGTCCCTATGACCCTTAGAGAACTCGAGCAAGTCGTTCCTGTCGAATGGAAGATTATTGCACCACGAAACCATTCACCACTTGATCAATTGCATACCCGGATGAATGAAAGTAGTGATAGGAGTCAGAGGAGGATCTATACATTAATGAAATTTTTACTTTTTAATTTCACCTTCAAGTATTTCATTAACATCGTTTTCATTGCATTTGACAATTGACTTTTTGATATTTATTCATGATTTTGAATACATTGTTAAAATTAGTTGAAATCATTTAATTATAATATCATGTACGTACTATGATTGGAATTTTCAAAAAAATAAAATAATTAAAGCTGTGGGAGATGTGTTACGCGCCATAGGGTAATAAAATAATAGTACAAAGTATTAGTAACAAACGCACTAACCTGTTACAACTAAATATCTTAACTAGCATAATGAACTAGCATCATAATCATCACGAACTGGAGATGATCCGTAAATACTCTGCAGCATCAGGTATGTTTCCATATTTGTCTCAGAAAATGATATTCGCTGTGGTGAAAATATGTTATTATATTTGGAGAACGACCATTTGACATCTACTGGTGTAATACAGGCATACGTAAAATACTCTTTGCACTCACTTAATGGGTCTATAGATGCACACTTTCGAATTTTTGTTTGACGCGCTCATTCTTTGCATCATCTACAGCATGTAGCAGTGAATTTATTTCTACTATTTGCAGGGACTCCGCTAACGCCAACGCATTATTTTGTAATTTCTCTATTGCGTCACGCACTAGTTTATAGTTGGTATGAATAGATTTTAAATTAGTTTTGATGGAAATATATAGAAATTGTGTCTAGCTTTCCTTAATAGCTGCAGCGTCGGTAGGATTAAATTGTAGTACTCGTATTACAGGTTTTAATTACTGGAAATTTTCAAAAACTGCCTTCAATCATGTTCCCCAACATGTAAGGATAGGCTCTGGTGGTTAGGGAATTCCAGGACACTTTCTGTGAAACTCGCGAAGACGTTTAGGAGATTTTAGAAACATTTTTTTTGTAATCACTATTAACGCATCTACCTTGGAAAAGTATTATCGACTAGTTTCTGCCACAAGATGGCAAAAACTTGCATGCATGGACAAAGCATGCACTTTAAACGTAACATGTAACAATCTACAACCGTGTTGTGAAAGAGAACGGCCTACTGAACGCATTGTCGCGACACCATCATGTCATAAACATAAATATTTCACTTTCACATTTAATACTTTAAATTTTTCTAATGTCTCTAGCACCACCTACGTAATTGTATTGCCAATACACTCAGTGAGTTTTTTGCTAGCTAATAGCAATGGACACGTCGATTACCGAGAGCTCAGTACACGTACTATAATATTTACAATAGAATTGTTTTGCTGTCTGTCGTCTCGTCAACACATAATCACAGTCGTCTATTTTGTAACTTACGTGTATTTTCTCTATAATATCGTAGTGCACAGTTGATATATTTCTCTATAATGTTCTGCGCCTTGGTAACTGAAACTGTATTTGTACCAAAACTTTCAAAATGGTTCTTTGTTTAGTATATGAAACGAAATATTATAGGCTATCATAATCAAGAATAAATCAAAATTGAGTTTGCAAGGGCACAGAAGGAGTTTCTATTGCAAAGAATTCACACGTAACTGTCCGACTGCATACGTGACGTGTAGAGTCGGATTTGGACCAGCTCATTAAGGGTTTATCCCATAATTTGCACATTACTTTCGCTCCATTGTAGAATAAATCATCAAATTTACCAGTAAACGTTTTCACTTGGTGACCATATAAACGTTTTTTCGGTTTCGAACGTGCCACATACTTTATTATTGAATTAAAACGTTTCCACTAACACAGCGGAGACAGTACGTACACCTGAGTCCACCAATCAAGATCAACTACGGATCAACTATTGCTCTGTCTCCACTATGGTTCATTGACCACTTTCATCTCATTTCAGCGGTATCATTCCACCGTTACGTTGAAACTGTTTAGCAATTATAAGATAGTTAGTCAGTGAATTACCCATACATCGTTTACAATCTAACAGAAATTTTATGACGAAATTTTTTAATGAAATTTATGAATATTATCATTTTAGAATAGCTAAGATTTGTGGATTTGACAACTGAAACGTTCGTTGCAGTAAAAATATCGATGTCCCCACATGAAGCGCCAATAATATGCAGCGCATTTACAGTCGGGCCGTTCTAACTTTACCACTACGTCACAAGCGATATTCGTATGAACTAAGGTGAAAAATCAGAGTCAAATGAGCGACTATTTACATAATTTAAATTTACCGCCTTTACAGTCAACTGTATTACCGGCTCCAAAACAAATTAGAAAATGCCTTTCAAATAAGTTATCACGGCGATAAACTTTATAATCCATGGGCTCAAACGTAAAAAATACTTGCAAAAATGTGGAAAAACACAATATACATATAAATTGGTCTGTGATTGTCAAGATAACTGCGTCTTTCCACCGATCGGAGCTTTGGCTCTACTGTGGAACTTGGGGAGTTATGAAGCTACAAGACTAGTACATATTCGCCTAATTCATCACTATTATTTATTTGGGTATATTTTAGTTCATTACAGTACACTGATCTTAATTTTGCACCTTCTGCAAGAGTTTCTCTTATCTAAGCTGCACCCAAACTATATGAAGAAAGCATAACTAACCTTAAAATTCAAATTCTAATGTACTAAGTCATTTTAGTTAGGTATCGAATAAAATGAACATACAGAAAACCTCTGGCAATAAACGGCCTTCACACAAAAAAACACTAATTTTATTTAGTTTATAAAACAGTATGTCAAAAATCAACAAACGAATGTAATATTTTACTAAATACGTCTACATTATAGGTCTCATTAACACAATCATTATCAAGATGATAAAGATGCTATTCTACCATAAATAAGTGGTTCTAATACATACTTATACAATGAAAAAAGTTAAATATGTATGTAACTCTTTCGGTTAAAGGTCATCGATTGTCTTCTTTCTTTAATTTAAAACCCACCTCCTTTAATGTAGATATGTGATGTTTTTCCCACATGAATTATTTCTTTTCTATTCTCTATCTATTTCTCGTCTTTTAAGCTCTTCGTTTAAGGTACCAACAATTACATCTTGCCCTAAAACAAAAATAACTTTATCACATCATTTTGGCCTTCACAGTAAATGCCCTTGTATTTACACAACAAAATAAATATACCCACAACATACTTACATTTTTCATACATATTGTATAAATTATCTCGTACTGCCATTTTTGTACCTTCAGGTAGATCCCTTGTCGTGGACTTTCGGTAATATCTTGTTTTTCCGGGTGAAGAAAGAATTGGGTTGTTTTCTTTGCTTCTTATAATAGTGTATATTGTTTTCTTCGAAAGTTTAAGAGCTTCCACTACTCTAAAAGTTCACAAGTACACACACATTCCTTTAGATATTTGTCAATCTATGTCTTTTACGTCTTGGACAGCACTAAGAGATATTAAAGGACATCCGTTTCTTTTCTCCTGTTCAAAGTATTCTAGGTGATTCAACAGCATTTGCTGTGCTTGAGAATTTAATGTTTTTCCTAGCATCTAAAACAAGACGTGCATATAACTGTCATAAAAAAAATATTGTTTATTTACATCAACTCCAATTCTGAAACTAGTTTCGCTCTAAGAAGAACGGATATATGACAAATATTAGTAAATAGCCTCAAAAATTTGCAGAAAATGAAAAGAGCTTAGCAGTCAGATGTCGAACAACTGTCAATATAACTCGAAAATTATTTACACTGCATTAGTCAATAGAAAAGTTTCATATTTTTAATCTAATATGTACGTTACTATTTGTCTCCTCACTGAGCAGCGTAAAAATTTGAAAACAGTTGTCGGTGATATATGCAGGTCATCTCCGAAGACCGAAGACACACGTAACATAACCTGTCTCTTGTTTACCTATTAAGAAAATGCGTTCATAGGGATAGCGGGTTGTCTGTGATATTACCATATGGTGGTGACGTAGTGGCAAAGTTGCAGCGGTCCGACTGTATGTAGATAGTGTACTACAGTATACTACGACATAGTGATATCGAGAACGTGACAATCTTGCATTATCGTTATATTTAGCTATTTTAGAGAACTTTATTAAACGTGTCTCGATCATCAACCTGATAAATGAATTAGCAAAACCACGCGGCCTGGTAAAAAGCGTTCCGACTATATTTAGCGTTTTCCCCTGCAGATGATTAATGTTCTTTATATTAGAAACATTACAGTCTAGCAACGTTTTCACGCTGTATAACTTCACGTTATGTATATATAACTGATTTCCGTTTATTCTTGCTTCAGCAACTCATCACCGCAATAAAAAAAAACAGTCCGCGAATCATCATTTATCAGTCCAAGACAGCGCCCAATCTCATTTCCAAACGTAGTTCAGGCGTATATGGAATAAATGACGCTTTGAGATGCACTGCGATCCATCATCCAGATAAATCCCGCAATTACGTGAAACGGTTCTGAGCTCGTCTGTCCATCCATACGTCTGCTTATGTATGTTCGTGTGTGATCATATGTCAAGTCGGCGAACTCTTCTACGTTCCGGTCATTTCAACAGACATAAATGGCATGTGTAAAGGGAGACATCTCCTAATACAGAGTGATTCGGATTGATTGAAGATGTAAAATAGAAAATATACTAAAGTTATTAAAATTAATTTCTATCAGATTACAATGATCTTTCCATAGTAGCAATTGGTGCAAAGTCACCAACTGATAACTATAAGTACTAGATGATTATAAATATGTTTAAAATGTATTGTAAATCTTTTACATAAACCAAATACATTAAGAGTGTGTATAACCTCACATCTTGAGAAGAGTAGTCGTAATGTTTAGTGTAAATCACCTGGGAGTAAGATAGATTTTTTAGTCATAAAAAACTACACTCTGTCACATAAGAGCGTAGCGGCGATTATCTGCAGCCGGTAAGTCGTAGGCATTTACTTTTTTTATACTAATGTAGATGAAGCTCTGGCCGTTTTCGCAGTATGGAAAGGAACACCTCTTACTTGGATTCAGTGTGATTCTGGCAGGTCAGAGAGAATGAGTTTACGCCAAACGCTACGGGGCGGCGTTTTTGTGTTCTCACCCCCAAGGACCAAAAATGACACATTCAGCTGCCGCAAAATACACGAAAATATCGCGGCAGTTCGTAACTAAGTGGGTGAACTGGTTTTCGGAGGTTGGGAATGTCGATGACTTTCCAAATCGTGGGCGTGTTGTCGAAAAAATGGTTCGCGACTTGTATTTCATAAATCCTCCCTTGAGTCTACGTGAAGGGGTCGAAAAATTGAGCAAAAAAGGTGTGTAAATATCTCACGAAACAATTCGTAGGCATTTGCGCGATAACGTTAAATATCGGAGCACATTGCTAAAACCATTGCTGAGTGAGAACACGTCGCGATACGCCTCGCGTGGGCTCAAGAGAAATTGGATCGTGATTGGAGCAATGTAATCTTCACCGACGAAGCATCTTTTTGGGCATTTTCGAGTATCAAACGTGTCTGGGCAAATCCCTTAAGCATATTGCTCCAACGGACTGTAAAACGCCCCGTCAAGGTCAATGTTGGGGAGTGACTTTCAAAAAAGGGTTTCGGCACTTTGCATTTCTTCACCGACAACTTGAATGCCGAAAAATGAATAAAATTTACCAGAAAGCTTTATTACCGTCTGCTAAACTCTAGTATAAGAAACATATTGAGGATTGGACACTCTAAGAGGACAACGAAACAAAACATCGGAGCAAAGCGTGCAAATTGTGGAAAGAACAGAAAAGCATCGTCATCTTGGATTGGCCATCTCAGTCGCCTGATGCAAATCCCACAGAACATGTATGGGCTTTTATCAAGCTGAAACTCCGTAAAAACCGACTCTGAAATTTGGCTCAGCTCCTCCCAACAAATTCGAAAAATTTGGAGGTCTTTTCCAAAGGAATATGCCAAAAATTTTGTGGAAAGTATGCCTCGGAGGTGCCAGGCAATTATCGATGCTGGAGGAGACTGGACGTCTTACTAATGGCACTGCGAAAACGGCAAGAGTTCCCTCTACATCGGAAGAAAGAGGTAAATGCCTACGACTTACTGGCTGCGGATAATCGCCGCTACGCTCTTATGTGACAGACTTGGGGATGTTAGTGAATGATTAAAAGCTAGCTTAAGTAAACATTTAAGTTATCTTGATATCATGCATAAACAGGTAGCTATTTAATAGTATAAGATCCGGCAGCTCATTTCTGCAGGTATCTGTTTTTTAATGAAACTTAATTCAAATGAATGATTAATGACAATGTAATAAATTGCTGCCGGGTTGCCTATGTGCATGCGCTGTGTGCATCGTGGCATGCGCTGTGTGGCACGTAGCGCCGTCCAATTAGAACCACATGTCGTGGGTATATATATATATATATATATATATATATATATATATATATATATATATATATATATATATATATATATATATTATCCAGTATAGACTACAAGAAATTGCTTATCATCGACCTGTAGCGCTCATTGTTGACGGTTATGGCAATGCCACTTTCGTTCTGGAAGAATTATGTAGCGATGATTCTGCCAGATTAAAATTCGCACCAAACAGTGACTTTTTCGGGATTCGTTTGGTGCTGATGGATCTCGTGTGGATTGATATCGTCTCAAATCTGACAATTTTGATTGTTCACATATCCATTCATCCAAAAATAAGCCTCGTCGTTAAAGTTAATTTTTTGGCGAAATTTGGGTCAATTTCCAACTGCTCCAGAGCTCAATTATCGAATAGATGGCGTTGCCTATGGTCGTTTACCTTAAGTTCCTGGGTCAGTTGGATTTTATATGGGTGCAGACTCAAGTCTCGACGCAAGATTGACCAAGTTGAAATTGCAGAAAGACTAAGTTCTTGTGAGCGACGAGAAATTTAATGCCTCGGGTTTTTCCGTACACTCTCACGCATAGCATCGATGTTTTCAGCAGACCATGCATTTCGGTGACGTACGGGTGTTGGATGATTATTCATCAAACCGGTTGACTCAAGTTTGGCCACTAAACATCGAATAGTCGACTGGGTGAGACTGTTGTGATGAGGATAAGAATCGCATAGTGCGCGGAATGTTTCTCGAACAGAGCACTGATTCTGAAAATTAAATTTGTTAATTTTCACACGTTGTTAAACATTATAAATTTCTATGGCGATTTGCCATATACTACTAAATAAATCAAGATAAACTTGACATATGTTGCTTTACTAACAGGGCTGCTATAAGAAATTTCAAGCGTTCGTATTGAAAGACCCTTTATATAGCGTACAATTATTAAAAGTACTGAAGTTTTGTCGTCTCAATTGTGATACTATTGGTTTTAATGTGTAAAATAGTTACTTAGATTATTTCCTATAACATGTACGCATTAGACACGGCATCATTTCATTATATAATTTTTTTTCTTGACCCACTTTTGGGATGACTTCAATTTTGCGCGGTTTTATTTCCGCGAGGAAGAATTTAGAATTCTGAAAAGTTACGTACAATACGTAAGATCTAAAATGTTACACACCATTAAACAAAATACGAGATTTCGTACGGCATAAATCGCAAACATCAAAGTAGCTGCCGTTTCGGAGAATCTAATATCAAATATTCAAATGTACCTATATGTATCAGTCTCACGATTCCTAGGTAAGTTTAAGCTTGCCAACGGAAATCGATGCAAATGTGAAAGCATTTGAAGGAAGTTTTTAGGATACGTCGCATTCTATCTTGTGGAAACTTAAAATAAAAAAAATAATTTCGCATTGGCATTTCTAGTATGTGCGTTTATGTGAATGAAGCCCAAATATTCAATACAATGAGTAAGATAATTAAAATTACATCGATATAGTACTTCACTATCAAGTTATCTAAATACACTTTTTTCTTAAATCTCAAAAATATAAAGGTGGATTGTTGGATACTGAATTTGCTTAAAAGCTAGCATCCAACTATTAACTTTTGGTGGCAATAGATTGAGCGTACTAAACTAAAATAAGAATAATAAATAAAAATGTGAATTTAAAGGGTCAAGAGTATTGGCAAATTAAAAATTTGTATTAAAAGAAGTTCTTAAAAAATTATTTACATTTTAATATCCTACCATTTGCATTAATTACGGCCTGAAATCTTCGTAGTTCTGAGTTATTTCAGATCCAATCTGATCCCATTCTTGTAATAAAACCTTTTATAGCTGCTTCTTCGATGAAGTTTTATTTTTTCGGAGATTTAAGCCCATCAAGTTCCACGAATATTCTATGAGATTTATGTCCGGGGACTGGGGTGGAGTTTTGAATTATCTACGAGCTTTATAAAGTAACTATTCCTTTGTTTTATTGACGGTGTGCTTCCGATCACTATCCTGTTGGAAGGTGAATGTGTCTTTGATGTCCATCTGTTCAGCACTGCTGTTCAAGTTACGACGCAAAATGTCAACATACTTGTCTGCATCATAATACCTTCGATGAAACTTAGGTTTCCAATATCATTCTATGACATGCAGCCTCAGATCACCGAACAGAAGTTAGAACTAGAAGCTCCGCCCACTAAATTTCCCTCCTTACCCCGTTTCGTCATCCAGAGAGAATTAGCTAACTAGCACGTGGCGCATGTATAGTATCGTACGAAGTAATCCCCATATACTCAAGAAGGCCGCCGTTCAATAGCTTCATGGCGGCATGCGCTTTGTAAGCGCAAGATAAAAGTACCGTTGAAGAGTGAACCTTCTAGTTGTAATTTCTGTTTGGTTACCAAGTGGAGCTACAATATTACCTCCGCCCTCCCGAATGGCCTACCCCCACCCTCCTAGAACTAACCGTCGCTTCAGGACGCCAAATTTAAATAGGCCAGTTGCTCTGCCCTACCTTATATTACTAGAATCAATTAAAGAAGCTCTTGAAAAACCGGATGACAACAAAATTACGCTCCAGTATAATTCTTAAGTCAATGAAGCTAACAAGCTGCTCTTATATCATAGTAAATTCTTATCACCATATCCAATTTTCAGTTTCCCCTTGTCGAGAAAATATATTATTACCTAACAGACTTTATTACGAAACCATTAGTTTCCAAGACCGACGCTAACAGAAATCGCTTATAACATCGGCATGCCTCCCCCGACAAACCAAAGCTGCTGCTTCTGCTATCCGTTCAATCTCATCCGATTGTGTTTGGAGATTGTGTTTTCAAAAAAACCTGTCCAGACGGATTTTACGACGCGATGATTCTTATATGTCATAGCGCGCTAGACGCAAGCAGATATTAAACATATGCACTCGCTGTGACTGCTGCGGTGCAGCCAATGCATTGCCCGCCGCGATGCCATCGCTACTTTTACCTTTTGTGCCGTTATTGTTTATGGTAATGGATCGTGAGCATGTTGTTCAAATGAAACGGACGGATGGCTTAATGTCTGGGCCGTTTCAAAGTGTATGAGGATTCGTGTGCGGAGAGCGCAGATTTGTACGGCTGCGAAGGGGATTTGTGTCACAATGCTCGCCTCCGTGGATTTAATTAAAGAACGAAATCCTCTGCCACGCCGTTCGGAAAATGTCAGCATTTGCATTGCTTGATAGTTTTCATAAAATTACGTTCCGTTAAATGCAGTGCAGTTCCGTTTTAATTTTTCCAAGGAACGGGCTGTTTTTCTCTTCGTGGTGACAATTTTAGGTAACCGGACATGCAAATTAAAAAAGAAATGAGCAAAGTTTATATTTGTTTTACGTTTCTTATGTAATATGTCTACAGAATTACAAAGAGTAAGCATATATAATGATTTGAAGTAAATGTTACGATAGAGAATTATTCCAATGAATACAATTCTGCAGTTTTTATCACAGAGTTCTTATCTTAAAGTAACTGATAGTATTTCTTTAAAACCATACCAAAAATAATGCAGGAGTCTATAAACTGGCTTGCGGCACTTGCCCTAAGGTATATATAGGACAAACAGGAAGAAACTTCAACACGCGAATAGCAGAACACAAAAGGACTTTTAATAATAATAAAAGAAATTCAACATATGCAACTCATATAATTGAAGCAGGCCATATCTTTAACGAAGAATTTAAAATTGTACATGTAAAGAAGAAAAGCTTAAAATTAAATTTATTAGAATAGTTAGAAATTAATAAAGCAAAGAAATCTGCTATCATATTAAATGATCAAATAGAAACTAACTCGTTCCCGTTATTAAATTTATTTTAGTTCTACATGCTATCCAAAACTCATGTTTAAAATTTACAGATAACATTCGTTGAAATTTTATAACTTAATTTCAATAGTTTAATAGTAGGAAATCCCATAGTAATAAACCTAGAATTACCCTAGTTATATAAACGCAGTTCCACAATGTAAACTTTAGTCTATGTGCTCAACATCTGAAGAAGCCACTGTGTTGGCGAAACAATTGTTATATTTAACAAATAAAAAGTGAAAATCTAACCAGCAAAGGTTTTAATTTTGTATATGTATTTATTTAAGTCTTTAAATAGAAAGTCCAGTGGCGTTCTGCGATTGAGTCTCCTCGTTTGTACACTATTGTCCAAAAGATTTAATGCGAAGGCATTTGCAGTATAGACTACAAGGAATTGCTTGGGTGACAATTTAAACGTTTTATGTATTTGTTACTACTTGCAACAATAGTTTCTCTTAGTATAGGTATCTCTAGCTCACGATAGATATCTTTATTTGTAATGAAGTATGGAGAATCAGCTGTTGAGAGTAAAACTTTTGCTTGAAATCTCTCAAGGATGGCAATGTTGGACTTAGCAGTCATTCCCCAAAGTTGTATTCCGTAAATTCAAATGTGTTTTAAGATCTTCTTCTACCTTCTTCCTTCATTTATATAGGCATTTCACTTGTTTTTCTTCGTCATCTTGCCTATTTGGAATATTGTCGCTTCACCGTCTCCGAGGTCTTCCGATGCTTCTGCGTCCTGATGGTGACTTGTCTCTAGTTACTTTTACTAGTATTTCCTCTGACATTCGGTTAATGTGTTCGTTCTATTCTGCTTTTATACCTAAAACCCATTCATTAATGTTTTCCAGTGGCGGCTGGTCAGGGGTGGCAGGGTGGGCAGTGCCCACCCAGCTGTTTCCTTGAAGAAAACACACAGTTCCAAAGTTCGTTAATTATGAATTAAATAAATTATATATTACATAACAACAATAATACAGTGAAAAGTTCTGACTATATATACTAACAGCGCAACCGTGATGGAAAATTGCAGTGCAAGGAAGACCGTGGAACTATTACGTGGAACTACACTAGTTATCGTGGTTATGCCTACATGCCGGGCCGGGTGAGCAGCCACGCCTTTTGCCTTTCTGGCTTTGTACATACGAGACAGCGCAAGCGCCTCACACAAATAAAACTTTATATTTATTGCTTTAATAAATAAATACAAGTAAATAAGTGTCTATCAAAATTAGTTTTGAAATTAATATTGATATTATTGACATAGGTATACTTTCAACATCCCTTGATGAAAGTTTAAATGATTTCACAATAATATAGAAACATGGGAATCTGGACTATAAAATTAAATAAACAGTAAACACATGAATAAAATTAATTAATTAATAGAATTACGAATGATTTGAAGAGAAAAACAAAATTATACACGTGTAAACTACATGAAACAATTTAAAACACAGGCACAGCTTACTCGAGTCTCGAGTAAGCTGTGACACGGGTGGGCTAGACCACCCTGCCGAAGACGCCCTCCGCAAAGTGGGGAAGGTATCGAGAATCTCCGATAAGTCCGATCTCCGTATTTCTCGTTCTCCTAAAGAGAACTTATAAGATCATTGAAGGATAATAAGACTTTCTTCGATCGCGTTATAGATCACTTTGCTGCCACAGAAGATATCAATCACAAATCCAGTTAAAATATAAACAGTGTTGAAGCGACTTTCATATTTGATTCCTTTTTTAAATCCTTTCCTTCTTATTACACGCAAACCTCACCTCCACCTACGTCACCTATAATCTTTTGATTTAATTTTTATAATATTATATATTTTTATTTTTATTGAAGTTATATTTTATTTTGGTTAGAGTGGATTTTCTGTTTAATTAATTCTTATCTAATTTGTTATATATTTATATTTTTTATTCCACAAGTTTTAATTATTTATTTTCATTATTCGAGGATGATTTTATTTTATATATAATTTATGATTTACTTTTTTAAATCCAGCAAAAAACACCATTTTTTTTTGTCTATCTATCCTGTTATGCCTTATGCACATATTCCCTATCCCCTCCTCTCTAGAGAACACCCTAGACCTCCTCGTGATTCTTATCGGACTTTGTACACTGTATTTATCATATTATTAAGTAAAATTATTTTGGTTATTAATGTATTAGAAAATGTGTAAATATAAAAATTGTGTAGCATTCATAAGAGTTTGTGCTAGTTTTATCCAATTTGAGTGCTATGCATTTTCAACTTGAAAGCTGAAAGAATTTTAAATCTTAACATAGAATTGTACAGTGACTAACATAGAGTGATGAGTCAAATTTTATTTTTTACTATATTTTACTTCATTATTTTGCACTATATAACCCACTGATAGTTAGTTGTTGCCCACCCATGATAAATCACCACGAGCCGCCACTAATGTTTTCTATTCTGCACATTTGCCTGATATCCTCACTTCTTTACTTACCCATCAATGTTTTGTCAGCTATCCTGCGTACTATTTTCATTTCTGCTGTTTCTAGTGTTCTTTTTGTTTTAGCTGTTTCGGGCCTAGTTTCAGCTGTGTATGTCATAACAGGTCTCATCTCTGTTTTGTATATCCTAGATTTTGCTTCGATTCCTATGTGTTTGTTTCTCCATACTGTCATTCAAACATGCTGCCCTTCTTGTCGCCTTTGTCAGCTGGCTTCTTACTTCAGCCTCAATATCTCCGTAACCAGATATATTTATGCCGAGGTATTTAAATTTCATTTCCTGTTGAATAATCTTATTATCAATACAGAGTTTACATCTAATTGGTATTTTTGAGGTAGCCACGCATTTTGTTTTTGCTATTGATATTGTCATGTTAAGTGCTTTTGCTGTTTTATGGAATTGAAACAAAAGTCTCTGTATATCATCCTCGTTTTCCGCTATTAATACGACATCATCGGCATAACATAACATGTTTACTCCCTGTCTCCCAGTTTATACTCTTTGTGTTTTCATACTTGTTTTATTACTTCAACCATGACGATATTAAACAGGAGTGGGCTCAAGGAGTCTCCTTGTCGGATGCCACTCAAACGGGTTTCAAGATGACATTATAAACTAGGAGCTTGTTTAGAAGTGGAAGCTCTATATATGTTCCTTCTTTATCCATATATATGTTCCTTCCACATATGAGCAAAGTACTTATTGAAAAAGAGAATTAGCTATAACTTATTGCTACACCAATACTTCCAGCTGACAACAAAGCATTTTTTGTGTCTGGCCCTCAACCCTTTGATATTTGGAACTACTTGATTCCACTCCAACTTATTTTTTTTTGCTGCTGCCTGGCTTATTTATTGACCATCAACTATTACTTACTGCTGGCTATTGTTCATTGCCATCCCATGTATTTTTTTATGGAGGTCCATTCTGGCCATTTTTGTACCACTTCAAGGTCACGCAATCGAGAGAGCGAATAGTAGGGAAAGGCGGGCGGCGGCAGTATTAATCATTGGATTTTACTTAAAAAAATTTAATTTCTATTATTTATATACAGGTTGTTACCATATTGCTCATCATCTCTATACTGTTGATCCAGAGATTTTTATCTACCTGTTTAGTTATGCATGATAGGTGATTCAATACAGACATTAATGACAAACCCCCCATTACCACGATTAAACGTTTCCAGATCTCTGCCTGAAATGGTAGTAAATTTGAGTGTTTGTAATATATGTTCCACTCTCAAATGTAACTATTCCCTTCTACTGAAGCCCAACCCCTTTCGTCTAGAATGTGATAGTGCTAAGAAGATCCTTGGTATTGTAATTTGTACATAGATACCAAGATTCGCCGATTTCAGACTCGGTCATTTCGTGATAAGCCAGTATACGAGGCTTGTTTCAAAAGTAAGGTTCCCATCGCGATAGCTCCGCAAAGAGAAGTATTAGGTGAAATCTGAACACTGTCTTGCGCGCCTTTTCTCCCTCTCTCGGTCCTCACCTTTGCTGTCAAGCTACGCCGCGCAGTGTTGGACTGACAGCCGTTTGCGATGGACCTCCCGATTTCCGTCACCGCCAGGTGCAAAATAGGTGCAGTGATCGGATTCTTGAACGCAAAAAAGGTTCCACCCATAGACATTCATCGTCAGTTGTGTGAAGTTTATGGTGAAAAGTGTATCACCGTTCAACATGTCCGCAAATAGTGTAGGGGCTTCTCGGGCGGTCGTACAGATATCCGTGACGAAGACCGGAGCGGACGACCGTCGATTTCCGACGAGACTGTCGCAAAAGTCGAGAGTCTACTGCTCGAATATCGGAGGATCACCATCCGTAAACTGGCTCATCACATTCCTGAGATATCTGCCAGTTCAATTGACAGAATTGTGTCAGAGAAATTGCAGTTCCACAAGGTGTTCGCGCGGTGGGTCCCACGAATGCTCATAGATGCGCACAAGCAGCAACGCATCGACTGTGCTCGCCAACTTCTTCAACAATGTGGCAACAATAGGGAGGCATTCCATCGTCACAGGCGACGAAACGTGGGTGTTTCATTTCACTCCCGAAAAAAAGGAACAATCACGCGAATGGTGCCACTTAAGTTCGCCTAAACCGAAAAAGTTGAAGCAAACCCAATCTGCGGGAAAAATCATGGCAACTGTGTTTTAAGACCGTAAGGGAATATTACTCATCGACTTTATGCCTCCTGGGACAACAATAAACTCAGACAGGTATTGTGAAACACTAAAGAAACTTAGACGAGCCATCCAGAACCGTCGGAGAGGAAAACTGAGCAAAGGTGTGAAGCTGTTGCACGACAACGCTTGTCCCCATGTCTCTCGGCAAACCCAGGATCTCCTGAGCAAATTGGCTGGACTATCATTCCCCACCCTCCCTACAGCCCAGACCTAGCCCCTAGTGACTACCACCTGTTCCCAAAATTGAAGGAACACTTAGGTGGCTTGCGCTTCCGGACCGACGATGAAGTCAAAGAAGAGGTTAATCGCTACCTCAACGAGTTGGCGGTGGAGTTCTATGACACGGGGATACAGAAGTTGGAAGAACGTCTACAAAAATGCATCGAAAAAAATGGCGATTATGTAGAAAAATAGGTTATTGTTCAAGCTGTCCAACCATCTAAATAACTTTGATAATAAACAATGCTGTCTATTTAAAAAAAAAATGTGGGAACCTTATTTTTGAGACAACCCTCGTAATTTAAGGATCAAGTGATAACGGTAATAATTATTAAAGAGGATCATTTGTAACTTATAGAAGTAACTTATGCTTTACAATATTCAACAAGACTACAACGATTCAGGATTATAGTTTTCACCACACATAGTAATCGTTTTAAAACATATGTGATCAAAACATATGTGATCAATTCAACAGATTTATATCAAGATTCCTCCTAAGTATATGGGCTATTCGTTACCATTTTCCAAATCAGCTCAAGCCTCACAGTTGACTCCCAGTTGCTAAAACAAGTTTAATATATTCAAAGTTTATTTTTCGCAAAATGCGATCCGCAACGAGGGAACGACGGAACTTTCTTTACCTCGCCTGGTTGAGAGCACTTTGCAAGTTATGAATTTTGAGTTTATAAAGTAGTTTGCTTCTCCTCGTTCCGTGGTTCGACATGATGTGAATGTTGTATCTTGAGAGTTTAGTACAATTTAATAAATACACTTTCTGCTTCGCAACTCACTGCGCACTTTTGCGACGAAACAGAAACTTCCTACATTTTGATCTCGGTAAATTTAAATATAAACATAAATTCATGGGCGCAAGGCACATAATTCGAGGATGATCTTGGAAGTCTCAAGGCAAAATATCTATTATACAGGTACAGTCAGAAAATACGCTTAATGAAAAAAATTCACATTGAAAACCTGGAGTAAAAAAATTAACATTTATTTTTACTTATTAGTTCCTCACCATGTTCAAATTCTAGTAATATATTTACAATTAGTTACTCTAGTTATTTTAAAGGGTGGTCCAACCATAATGCACGATGTTAATTGTGAGTCACACCTTAACGTCAAGTTTTTTGCCCAACTTAATTTGACATATCTTTGTTTCAGTGTTTGACAAATTCAACCATGGAGAGGTACACAATTCAGCAGCGCGCTAAGATTGTTGAAGCCTTTTACGAAAATGGGCGTTCAAATCAAAATGCATTTCATGCACTTCGTGACTTTTTTGATCAGCATAATCGTCCAAATGTGCCCACAATCGGGAGAATGTGCATGCTCGCCCAGTTCGTTCTGCGGAAAACATTGCTGTTGTTCGCGATAGTGTAGCAGAAGAGCCGTCAACCTCGACTCGTCGTGGTGCCCAACAATTGAACGTCTCACGAACATCACTGATGCGAATTTTGAATAAAGATTTGAATTTACACGCTTACAAGGTTCAATTGACTCAAGAGCCGAAGCCTACTGACCATTTCAAGCGTCGTCAATACGCCGAATGGTTGGTTGAACAAACAGAAGTGAATGGTGACTTTATAAAGAAAATCATCTTCAGCGACGAGGCACACTGTCACCTCAGTGGATTCGTTAACAAGTAGAATTGCCGCATTTGGGCAAATGAGAATCCACGAGTGATTGTTGAAAAGCCGATGCATCCACAAAGAATGACTGTTTGGTGCGGTTTATGGGCTGGCGGCGTCATCGGGCCGTACTTCTTCGAAAATGAGGTCGGCCAAGCAGTTACCGTGAATGGTGTTCGCTATCGCGAGATAATAACGGACTTCTTGTGGCCATAAATTGCGGATATGGACCTGGACGATATGTGGTTCCAACAGGATGGTGCCACTTGCCACACAGCCAACGAAACAATGGCACTTTTGCGCGAGAAATTCAATGGCCGTGTTATCTCACGTCGTGGCGATGTTAATTGGCCGCCACGATCATGTGATTTGACACCGTTGGACTTCTTTATTTGGGGACATTTAAAATAAAAGTGTAAGTCAATAAGCCAAGAACAATTCAAGAGCTAAAGGATGAGATAATTCGGCACATTAACGACATTGAACCTCAATTATGTCTCAGAATCATTGAAAATATGGACCATCGGATAGAGGTATGCCACCGAAGCCATGGCGAGCATTTGGCCAATGTTTTGTTTCGCACATAATTGTCATAGATCCTTCTATCATAATAAAAAATATTAAGATAATTCTCTGAAAACTTTTTGTTTTATTTACAATTAACATCGTGCGTTTTGGTTGGACCACCTTTTAGTTTATAATTACAACTTATCAATTGTTCCAGAAATTATCCATAAAAAAGACATTGGCCAAAATTCAAAATTTGAAATAATTGAAATACAGTTTGCAAAGAGGTTTAAAAAATTAATTGAATTCTAGTATTATAATCAATTAATTATTTTAAACCTCTTCGCAAACTGTAATTCAATTATTTTAAATTTAGAATTTTGGCCAACGTTTTTTTTATGGAACGCCGAATTGAATTCTAGTAATATAATCAATTAATTTTTTTAAACCTCTGCAAATTGTATTTCAATTATTTAAAATTTAAAATTTTGGCTAACGCCCTTTTTATGGATAATTTCTGGAACAATTGAGTAGTTGTAATTATAAATATTATTGAAAAAGGGTTTTCCGTTATATAGATTCCTTATAGTGTCTCTTACAAAAAAGAGAAATTATACCATTTTTTAATGTTGGTTTAGTTTAATTTACTTTATTACATTATAATTCTAAATTTACTTTATTATTATGCTATTCCAACTTTACTCTTGATATGTAAAAACTATTGATATATGAAAAGTTGTACAAATTATGAAAAGATGTGCTTATTTGTGAAAATAATCATTTTTCTCTTTTCGGATTCAATAATATTCTTTCTAGAACTGTCTGAACATTTATTAAACAAAAGGAGAAAGAGTATCAGCGCATCCACAACAGTTACACAATAATTACAACAGATACATTTAAAATATCTAGTCAACATCATCCAACGAAAAATGTTACTTATGTGTAACAGTTACAATAATTTCATACATGTTTTTGGATTGATGATAGTTGAAGAACATAAAACAAGCAAAAAGTATATACATAATTTAACAATCCTAGAGTAGGTTGGAACCTTTGGTGTGAAGATAACACCAACTGAGTTTTCCACAAAACACCAAAAGACTATACACTATACTCGACGCGCGTTTTGCCACCAAAGTTAGCATCATCTGGAGATTATTAAAACTGATTAAATTAATAGAGATGATTAAAATAGTTTTAATCATCTCCAGGTGATACCAACTTTGTTGGCGAAACGCATGTCGAGTATAGTGTATAGTGTTTTGGTGTTTTGTGGAAAACTCAGTTAGTGTTATAATTTAACAATAATAAAGAACTTACATCCTCAAACTAGAAAAATGCGTTTTAAATAAATATCTTAGTATATATGACTTTCAATGATCTCCCTTTGACATCAACTTGGTTGATGAAATGCGCGTGGAAAAACGTGTAATCTTTCAGCGTTCGTGAAAAACTAGTCTCCTGTTTTTATTGCTGCATCAATAGTTCCGGCTCCTTCTCAGGGACGTGTTTATTTGATTTCTTACATGCATAAATTATAATATGAGTTTTTTCCATTTGGTACATTTTTTGGCAATGTCCAATATATATATATATATATATATATATATATATATATATATATATATATATATATATATATATATATATATATATATATATATATATATATATATATATATATATATTTTCTTTTTTCTTTTTTTTAAATGCAAATTTTTAAAAACAAATTTTTAAAAGTGGTTTTGCTCGACTGACTTGAACGCATTATTTTTACAGTATTATCGGTTTGCTTATGAATTATTGTGAATAAAAAATAAAAAAAGTAACATTATAATGAGAGGAGAGTTTATTACACGATTACGAACGTTTGCTGAAGAATAAGCAGTTGAATTATAACCATATTGGGTAAAGGAGATAGTGTGATAGTGTTATCATGTGATAGTGTGATGGTACGATAGTGTGATTGCATGATAATATGATGGTGTGATCATGCGATAGTGTGGTAATGTGATAGTACGAGTTAAAGTTTGAGAGTGACCCTTTATCAAATTCAAATTACTACAATTTAAAATTTCCTTCAGCAAAATATAAAGAAGCATTTTAAAAATATATTACTCAAACAACTATGTGCTTAAAACTAATGTAATTTTACACTTACTGATGGATTGTAACTCGCTGTAATGATAATATTCAAATAAACTTAACGCAAATGTATATTCTCCGTTAGAAAGGAAGCATCCTGACAACTCACCCCGTCATTATATTCTTGTACGTCACAATGTGTTTTGTAATTCGACACTGTAATGGAATAGGCGGACTGGGGCGGCGTCGATTTATGGATCTGCAACTTTCGAAGTTGATTGTAGTTTTTACGTACTCTATCACACTCGTGACACAAGGTTGCTGGGGTAGAGAGACTCCTTGATAACTTTGCACTATGTTTTTATGTCACAATTCATATCAGACTATATAGAACTTGCAGGCAGAAGTTTCGCAGGCTGTTTACACTTTATACAAAAGCTTTATATGGCTTTGAAGTAACGTTTCATACAAAAACCATTATTATCTGAAATATACAGGATCGCTCATAAAGCTGAAACCCAAGCATTGTTACCAAACTGTTTCAGAGAAATCGATATCTGGAATAGTCAGGATTTTACACTACAGATTACCACTTTTTATAGATTTTCTTTGTTGACTATTTCATTATATTACAAACTCAATCTTCTGTATTGGAAGAATGTACTTTTAATCCAACAGAACAAAATCCCAGTGAAAGGACGAGAAGACTTCTTTTGAAAGAAGCCATGGTAACCTCACTATTTGGAGAATTCTAGAAAATTGGGTCGTAGTAGAGCAACCGGAAGTCAAACTTCTGCATTCTGCAAAAGAACAAACTCTTAATCCAACAGAATAAAATCTCAGTAAAAGCAAGAGAAGCCATGCTTTGAGGAAAGGTGTGATAACCTTACTATTTGGAAAATCTTGAAATACTGCCAGTTATATGCATTCCATTTCCAATGTATTCCCCCAGGTATTTGATGTAAGAGACCAAGGATAGCGAAGGTTTTACCAGAGATAGAGTAATTAATGTTTACAAGCTGCATCTTTGGCGGGACGAAAATGTGTTATTTCATCGAGGCATCAGAAACAATTTTTTATAACTGTTTGTGGTGGAATAATATATGATTTTGTGATTGGAGTCTTCTTCTCTAAACAGTATACTCTTAATTGAAGATATTGTAAACATTTGTCTTAATTATTGTTGGTTAGTAGTTCAAATAATAAAAATTATAAAAAGAAATTAACGGGTTTACCACCCTACATAATTCTTCCGCTTTCAAGCGGTATACGCAGCCAGAAATTTATTTATTGCTAATGGAATATGTTTATGACAAATGAGTGTTTATATTTGATATGACAAGATAATCATAATTTTCTCTTAAACAAATAATAACTTCGAAATGCATTAGCAATTGTATAAGATAATTTTTGGATAATATCACTCTATATTTTACCACATTTTCTTACCTTAAGCTACAATATTATTTCTAATATGAAATAAAGGGTAATTTAATTTAATTTTTTTCATATTCTGTTTTCTTATAAAACTAATATTAAAAAACAGTAAATGAGATTAGAATAAATTGGACAAGTTACTTATTTATATGTAAGTTGGCTTGAAAATTAAATAAACTCAGTTTAATTATATTAGATATCATTCTAATAAGACGTTAAAGTAAGTAAACCTACATAAAATAATACATTACTGATATTAGTGAATACACTGCTGTTACCCATTTTAGGCGAATGTTTCAATAGTATATATGAGCTGGTTTTAGACAGTATATAGATAAGTTCCCTAATTTTCATGTAGGCACTTTTACCAATATTGAATGATGTCTACGAGCAAATAGATCTTTTAAATCTAAACGTAATAATACTTGTCGACCTTCTTCATGTTATACACGTATAAAGTGTTCGAAAAACATGGCAAAGTTGAGGCATGCATACAAAAAAATTTCAACTATGAAAAGGTTTATTAGGAAATCTTAAATTATGCTATTTATATCCAGTTTACCGTATTGGTTCCTAAATGGAAAATAACAAGATACAGTCAAACCGTTATAACTTTGCCACTACGTCACAAGCGATATTCGTATGAACTAAGTTGAAAAATCAAACTCAAGTTAGTGACCGTTTACGTAATTTAAATTTACCGCCTTTACAGTCAACTGTATTGCTGGCACCAAAGGAAACTAAAAAATGCCTTTCAAATAAGTTATCATGGCGACAAACCTTATAATCTATGGGCTCTAACAGATATTAAAGGGCCTCCGTTTCTATTCTCCTGTTCAAAGTATTCCAGATTCAACACCATTTGCTGTGCTTGAGAATTTAATGTTAGATGTCAAACAACTACCAATATCCGTCGAAAATTATCTACTGCGTTAGTCAATAAAAGAGTTTCATCCACTGTACGCGTGAAAGTAATGTAATCGTATAAAAAATATTTGTGAGTGTGTGTGTGTGTGTGTGTGCGTGTGCGTATTTGTGTGTGTGTGTGTGTCTGTGTGTGTGTGTGTGTATGTGTGTGTGTGTGTGTGTGTGTGTGTGTGTGTGTGTGTGTGTGTGTGTGTGTGTGTGTGTCGGTGTGTCGTTGCCGTTGTTAGTTGTCGTTGTCGTTGTCGTTGTCGTTGTCGTTGTCGTTGTCGTTGTCGTTGTCGTTGTCGTTGTCGTTGTCGTTGTCGTTGTCGTTGTCGTTGTCGTTGTCGTTGCCGTTGTCGTTGTCGTCGTCGTTGTCGTCGTTGTCGTCGACATTTATTCTTGTTAGCACGATAAGTCAACTAAATCATGTCGGATCGATCGGGTATTGATTGATTCTGATCGAGGACATCTCTCAGACGACACCTAATGATTTGACATCATTATGACTCAATCTAAATCGTGTCGGATCGATTGAAGAAATTTTTAAGAAATTTTGTTGTTAGCACGATCACTCAATTAAATCGTGTCGTGTCGATCGGGTTTCGACTGATTCTGATTAGAGACGTATACCAGACGACATCTATTGATCTTGAGGTGGATAGGACACGCCCCACCCTGTCTATGGGTCACGAGAAAGCACGATGGTGGACTATTTGAAAAAAGTAAAACTGTCGCATAAAACACATATTCTGCATTTATGTGTTGGATTAATTTTTCTCGACGACTCAATTTCGAGATAGAGATGTTCTACGTGCGGAAAAGTTCGTTTTAAGGTTTTAAAACTGTTTATTTTTAATCTAATACGTATGTTGCTATTTGTCTTCTTACCGATAAGCGTGAAAATATGAAAACAGTTGTCGGTGATATATTCAGGTCATTTGCGATGACCGAACCATCACCTGTTTCGTGTTTACCTAATATAGCAAACGCGTTCATAGGGATAGCGGGTTATCTGTGATATTACCGTATGGTAGTGAGGTAGTGGTAAACTTATAACGGTTTTAGTTTATATTCTTTAAGTAATATGAAAGTATACCCATTTCTTGTTAGTTGACAGATTCTATAGTGAAACCTACCGAGGCGAATATTAAAGAACATTCCTCAAAATCAGGTAAGTATTTCGCACAATTTATAATGACACGTATAATGCGAAAACTGACGGCTGCGGCATAGACATTAGTCTAGTCTACGTCCTCGAGCCTCGAGTACGTGCTTGCGGAGTAAAAAAGGAACCAAGTCCCACTTGATAAGCCGGAATGAAGTAATTTATATGGAGCATGAACATGGACGTGTCGTCTGAGGTGTTCCACGGCTGTCACGGCGAGTTTGCCGTGCGCTCTCTCGATGTCTGCTGGCAGTTTCTTATTGGATTTTCAGCAACACATCCAATGATGTTATATGTGCTTGAACATTTTCGTAGTTCGCATCTATGCTGACACCGATAACGCGGATATGTACAGATTGGAAATGACCACTCCAGTAGAAAACCGAAGGGAATTCGCCAGCAAGTCAATAGACAACATCAAATAAGATATATTGGTTCTATTTGTAATATTTTCTGAAATGAATGTTCATTTTCTTCGATTGTTGAATGCCAATCATTATTATATGTTTAATTACGAAGGCTTACTAATAAGTTCTCAGACTCGAACAAAACTAATGGCAATTATTTCAAATATTTTCTTGTTTTACTTTTTCGCACCTCGCGCGGAAAAGTAATGTAATCGAGTAAAATAAAATTTGTGTTTCTAGGGTTTATTTTTCGTTTTTCGGCCTAAAAAAATAAAAAAAATATATCATGTGCAGCACAGTACACGTGATAGAAGTGAATACTTCTTTAGAATAGAGAATGAGAGAGATTAAGAGTGAGAGATTGAAAGAGAGAGAGAGAGAGAAAGGGAGAGGGACAATTTCAAAAGAAATATAACAATATAAAATTTGTGTAAAAAATATTCGGTTTATTCATTATCTACGCTATCATCGGCTGGTGGTTCAATTGGTAATACTGATATGATTGGTTTGTGATAACTAAAATATGAAATATATGTTTGTGATTCGATATTTTCTAGATAACGTGTGAAAATTGCATCTATTGTTGTTTCCGATTTTGTTGTTGATTCTTTGGGATTGTTATTTATAAGCAGACTAAATGTTTCTCGAAGAAAGTTAATCAATGTCAAAGAATCATTGGATCCGAAATTTACATTGAAATCTCCCCCGAGAATCAAAGGGATTTTGTCTTCGCCTCTTCCAAGTGCATTTTCACCTGTGTGGCTGTAAACTAGTAGGGAGCGGTGAATGAAATATATTATATCTTCTAGATTTTAACAAGTTAAACGGTTCAAGGATATTATCAAATAATCAAAGAACACAGATGTGAATAACGTAAATAATTATAAAACACAATAATAATATTCGGTACACACGCGTGCTGCTTCAGCTGTTAATATATAGCGCCTGGACGCGTACATCTATAACGCGTGCATGCGCGACAATAGGGAGACGCGGATAGCCTAAACTGATATATATGATGTATAGCTCTCTTTCTCTTTCTCTCTGTTATATATCTGTGTACTCTGTCTTGTAACGAAGCCTGTGTTTTAGATATACCAAATGTATATCTCTCTTTCTCCTTCTCTCTACGTTATATCTTCTTTCTCTCTCGTGTAACGAAATCTGGAAACGTTACATTTTTTCCAATTCGCTCTCCATTCTCGTCAAATATCAGAACGCTACCAAAGAAGTATTCACTTCAAAAATGGTTTTTAAACAATTTTGTGTGTGTGTCGTTGTCGTCGACATGTATTTTTGTTAGCACGATAACTCAACTAAATCGTGTCGGATCGATCGAGTTTTGACTGATTCTGATCGAGGACGTCTCCCAGATGGCACCTATTGATCTTGAGGTGGATGGAATACACTCTACCATATTGATGGGTCATGAGAAAGTACAATGGTGAACTATTTCAGAACTAGTTTTTGTTACCACGATCACTCAATTGAATCGTATTGGATCGATCGGGTTTCGACTGATTCTGATTAGGGACGTCTCCCGGACGACATCTATTGATTCTGATGTGGATAGGACACACCCCACGCTGTCCATGGGTTATGAGAAAGCACGATGGTTGACTATTTGAAAATAATCGAAAAAAGTAAAACTGTCGCATAAAACACATATTCTGCAATTATGTGTTGGTTTATTTTTTTTTCGGCCACTCAATTTCGAGATAGAGATATTGTACATGCGGAAAAGTCCGTTTTAAGGTTTTAAAAGTATTTATTTTGTATTTAATGTTATTCTTTTCTCCTGTTTTCCCTGGATGATTCCTTCTAGATTCCTTCTAAACTGTCCACTAATTATTCCATCACTAATTATTCACTAAGTATTTCTTCACTTTCAATCAATCTATATATTTAATAGTCACATCAAGAACATTTAAGTTTAGGTATTTAGAAAGAGAATATGTTACCATTTCTGATAGAGCATAAGAATTAATCAACCAAAGATTATTATTTAATAAAATCCTGTCGTAATTAGTTGTGGTAATACTCTTCTTCTTCCTTGAATAATTAACGCGCGAGATGGCTATGAGTAGTCTGCGAGAAGTAAGGTGTGGTTTATTTAATGTTTTACACCCTTTACAGATTATATTTTGTAATCCTTAATTTTTTCATGCAGATAAATTGTTAAAAATACTATTACATCGACTTTGGTACTTGGTAAATGGCACTTGCGTATTGGTACTAACTAAATCATGGAGGTTCTGTCTAATGGTCCTAACTAAATTATTTAGAGATATAGGTTGATACCTTAGTACACACAGAAAATTCAAGGATGCTATACGAAGAAAATTCAAGGACGGATTATATGACTAAAATTAAGGTTAATTTAGTTATATAAACATATGGTACCAAAGCCGTGCGTCTCGAATTACAAGGTATCTAGAATTAAAAAAATGGAAATAATTTTTTTTTATTTTTAAACCGTTTGAGATACTTTTAACACATTTGGTACATATATGGATTTTGTATATTGACGAGAGAAATCGCAATAATATTGCGTCGCCCTCTCGCTCATATCGAAAGTACCTCCAGAGCATGCCTCTAGAGGCTTCGGATCAAAAAACAAAAATTATCACGTTGTTCGCAAGAGTCGATTTACCATGTTGATTTGATCACAATTCCGAAATTCCAACGAAAAGCATTTCGTACATCGACCTAAAAATTTCGTGACACACACACGAGAACAGCCGTTTAGTAAATATAGATAGGTATAAATTTAAAAAAATTAACTTTCTGAAATAACAAATAGCATGGCTAAAATATACCACTTTGTATAATATTACAAATATTAAATCCAGTGTTCAAATCATCTTTCATCAATCTCTTGACAAAGGGCAAGTTGAAACTGAAATTCTTGAAAAACCTTATTTAGCCCTTCAGCGCTATTTATTCTTACTTTTTTTGAAGTCGTTTTTTTTAAGAAAATTCTCAATATCACGAGAAGATCAGTGAGATTAATGACGCCATGTATAATATATCTGACGAAATGTAATTGCTCATGATCCAGACAAATACCAAACCGAAATTCTTTAAACAGGTATCTGCAGGGGATGTAATGAAAACCTTTTCATCTAAAATGTGGTACAATCTATATTATTTATTATATATTAATATATTATATTATATACCTATAATGGCTATATATATATATATATATATATATATATATATATATATATATATATATATATAGATGATAGATAGATAAATAGAAATTTGTGAAATAGTTTCACCAAATTGGCATTTGAAGAAATGGCGGAGGTGCCAATGTCATATTAAAAAGTGTAAATCTTTAAGTATTTCTTGACTGCCACTGTATACTGTTTCCTAACCACTAATCATCGTGGTCTTCTATAATTGTTATGGCTAATGCTTATGGTTAGAAAAGAAGAAAGATAATAACAAAATATTTTAATAAACTCAAGTTTAATCTCCATTAAAATTGTTATAGCATTTTAATCTTTTTTTATTTTTTTTTCTTACAAAAATTAACATTTATTGATCACAATGAATATGGATGATTGCTAGTAAAAATCATTTTCAACATTAAAAATTAAAAATTAATTCTTATATTGATTTTTAGCAAGAACGACAAATTTAATAAATCCGAATACAATGAAAAAAAAAAACATCGCAGTGCTTTGAATTTTTCAGGGTATCTTTAGAATACATTGAGGTTGGAGAGAAATAATCTTTAGTCCATCCATTATCTACAAAATTATATTAAGTTAAGCGAATATCCCAATACACGCAATTTTTTACCTCTTTCTCAATCAAAATTCTCGCACTGATATTTTATTTTTTACTAATAAATACGACTTTTTTTAAAAACTAATAAATACAACTTGTAGGCAACGCTTCCTTTGAAAATCACATAAAAATTTAGGATTTATTTATATCCCTTAATTTTGGTGCCTAGTTTATATATAATTATCAATATTGCAGAAACTTTTTCACCTACTATGTTTGTTTACTATCATTATCGTGGAGGTACCGGGTGACCTTCCACCTAGCCCACCTTTTAGGCTTACAATTAGAATATGACCTTTGGCAATAACATAAACAAGGTAAGTAGTCTCGCCGTCTGTTTGCATCTATTTCCGACCGGTCGCCGAATATCACCCACACCACCATCGACCGGTTAGTCACGCGACCACTATAAAAGTAGAATTCCGCGGCGAGACGGTGACCTTGACCTTGATACGGCCGTGTTTCGATCTGCATCGAGGGGGCGGCATTACCGCCAATCGGGCCGTTCCATCACCCCCTAGAGTGTCTGGCCCTTCCGAGACTTTCCGTTCGACAAAGCTTTCGCTGACTGGGCGAGACATGATTAAACCGATGTTTGCCGGCCGAAATGTGGAGGGTGAATACTTGACGGTTGCGAAGCCTCTAGAAAGACGAGCGGTTCTCATTATATAAGATTTTGCGGCGTATTTAACGGAGTCCAATCTGCATACAGTACTGTACTGTGTGAATTGTGAAAAATCTTGAACGTGACACTGAAAATCTACCCGAGTTAGCGAGGCTACAAAAATATAGTATATAAAAATTATAAGATATAGGCGCAAAGGGGCACATAAATAAATCGGAAAATTGTATATACTGGGTGTTTATTTGCTTAGCGATTTATTTCTACTGAGAAATAAAATTTGTGGTTACATGAAACTTCTTTTCAGAATCAAAAATTATTTTAGCAAATTAAACCGAACCAAACTATGAAAAATAGTAATTACTACAAATAAAAACTAATATTCAAATTTTAGATTGTGGCTGTATTTTCTGTGGAATCACTTCAAACACTAATCAAAAAGCCATACCGGAGTGGGCTGGATCCCTTGGTATGAAGATAACACTCACGTAGTTTTCACATACGCCTATTGACAGCTGTGATGGTATTTGTATATAATAGTTTTAAGTTTTGTAAATATTAGAGAGTAGAAACCCTTATGTATTACTAGTACTCGGAACCAGGACACATCTGTTTCTTAGGGGTAAAAATCCGATCATCTCAGGCATTGAATTACGTCATTTACCCCTTCAGCCTCTTACTAAAACCCTTGCAGAGTAGGACAGTGGTTTATGACAAGCGTGGCGGCGGCTTTTGGGAAAAGTTTTTCAGGCAGTCAATTCCCGCATCTCGCCCCGAAACAGTCTCCTCATTCGGTACTACCTTGCTAGACGCAGCCATAGCAATAACTTAACGACTAGCATTATTTTACTACATAAGCACCCCGAAGGCCACCATACCAGTAATATATTCAAGCATGTATCCCTTGCAACGACAGAACAGCATTTAGTATAAATAGCTATGAGAGTAGTAAATTTTCTAAACATTACTTCTCTTTTACTTACAGTTAAGCATGTAATATATCATTTTTGATCTTTATTATTAAATAACTTATCATATCACAAAACTCAGCTTGTAAGTAATCAAGTAGCGTAAAAAACAATATAAGATCTTGACGAGTAACATGAAAACAATAAGAAAATTTAAAAATAGGATAAAGTATAATTCTCAAAATAGCAGCTACAACCAGTGTCGGAACGAGAGAATTGAAATATATGCTATTAAAAATTAAATTAATACATTTCACCATTCAACATTTATTTAACCCACCATAAATTTTGATTTATATTTTTATTTATAAGGAAAGTCTTCATGAGCGAAAACTATCAAATCATTTAGTCTGCACAGTTTTTATTAACGTGTAACTATTTTTAAATTTTAAAGAATACGATTATGCATTTATCTAGGAATTTATATACTTTTAGATGTTGGTGAATTAATCTGATTTTGCCTTCTCGAATTCTAAACTTGTTAATCGTATTATCGTCATAAGATGATTTATGTCGGGTAAACTTTTAACGACTCGTAATAGTATTCATACATTTTAAAGTAATGTAATATATCAACCAATATACCATAGCTAGTCGATAGTTTGGTTTCTGCAAGCCTTGTAGTTTATGTAAAATTGTTAAAACTTCGAGTATATATTAAAATTAAATCAGTACATTTTGTCAATAAACAAAGTTATTTTACAACAAAGTGTAAGCATTTTCAGCATCCATTAATTTTTTTTATTCTTGATATAATTTTTTTATAAACCTTTTTATTTCAAATTATGTTTGTCTATTGATCTCAATTATTCACCATAGAGCAGTTAAATATTTATACCTAATTAATATTCTCATTTTATTTACCTTGTACTATTTACCCGTGATATTTGTGTATAATGCTGTTAATATTTTATTTTTTATATTGATCTATGTTTGTCTTCTCATTATTTAGTTTGTTGCTTTGAAGTTTTAATGAATTTCATTCGTTACCACTCGTTCATTGTTTACTTTCACTCTAAAATTTGTATTCCTTATTAACATTGTCGTGATTTAATATTCTGTTTACTAGTCTTTACTACTTGTGTTATTTAAGTACATTTAATTTTTACGCCAGTTTTGCATTTTGATTCATATGTAGCACATATTGTCAAGACAATAGCGTCTAAAACAAATGCCTGTAATATATATTACGTCTGTCACATTGCCTTAAAGATCATTAGATGCTCTAATAAAATAAATTACTTATGTACTGTTAATTCCTGTACATATATTATCGTCCGCCTTATCCGCATAACTATCGTTGGTGGCTATCAGTCAGTGGTCTGACATTTCTTGAGATTCCCAATTATTATATCAAGTTGGCACTGCCTCATTGTTGTATAAATGCCAGGAAATGTCTGGTAGGTATATATAACGATTACAAAGTCTCCCTTAAGGTAGACCGCGACCTTTCACTTATACATGGTACATTTGCTAGTCTGACGGGGTTGAATGAAGATGTGCGGAGTAATGACATATAAGACTTTAAATTGCTTAATAACTACGTGACAGGGAAAGGATTATAAACACAATCTTTCAGGATAAATAAAGGGTAACGCCCTTAATAAAATATATGAAAATAAAATATCATAAAAATTATATAATTATTTCATAATATAGTCAGTTTTATGTACTATGTGAAAAAATGTTTACGATTTTGAAAAATTATCTTAATGGTAAACATTCCATGAAAAAAGTCGACTGATATTTAGTTGATTTATTTCACAATCAGTAAAACTGCTCTGCAATGATGAAGAAACAGCCGAACTTGTATGTACGATTAACTGAAGCTCACTAATTATGAAAAATAAGGTCAGCAAAGTAATGATTTGTTATTTTAATCATTAATAATTTTTGTACATCATGAAATGATTGTTCCTGAAAAGTTAAGGCACGCTATTCGGTGGGTGTCCGAATAGAGATTAGAGTACCTATATCATTTGATTTCAACAGTTGTCTTTGAAACGGATTTCTTTACATAATGGGCACTACTTTAATGGCCATGACGCTTGGTTTCCATAACACTTGGTATACTTGGCTTACATATTTATGAACAAACTTATATTTCATTATTTCAAATGGATATACCATGCGAGATTTTAAACGCACAGAGAACGCAGAAAGTAGAAAGAAAATTTGCTTTTATAAAAACAGAAAGAGATGTGAAAAGTACAGAAATAAGGAGTTTATACTCCAATCCATCTGAAAATGCCTTATAAATAAGGACTAAACAAATTAGGTCAAAGCAGCTATTCTCCTGGCTATATGTCAAACGCCGAGCGCTGAATTACATGACAAAATTTGTCGTATTTTTGTCTAACAGAGTTTATCTTGGGTCTCGTCAGTGCAGTGTAAACGAGTATACCATCGACAGATAAAGCTCACATCTAGTAGTCGTTGCTACGTTCCACCACATTAGAACGTACCAAACGCCATCTCTTGGTAGTTTCGAACAATCTAAATCGAAGTAAAAACTTGAGATCATCAATATAATGCAAAGTTTTACTACCAGAGGGTAACATTCAAACTACAGAAATAAGGAGTTTATAAATATACACTGCACTGACGAGACTCAAGATAGAAAGGTTAAACTGGTCTGCAGTTAACGATATCCTGAGATAGATGACACTTCGTAAATTTCTTGGTGGTTTTGGAACAATCACTGTATTTTTAGTGCTAACTCTATTAGACAAAAATACGACAAATTCAGCGCTCGGCGTTTGGCATATAGCCAGGAGAATAGCTGTTTTGGCCTAATTTGTTTAGTCCTTATTATATAAGGCATTTGCAGGTGGGGTGGAGTATAATCTCCAGTGGTTTGAAAATTACCCTCTGCGAAGTAAAATTTTGCATTATATTGATGATCTCAAGTTTTTACTCCGATTTAGATTGTTCTCGAAACTACCAAGAGATGGCGTTTGGTACGTTATACTGCGGTGGAACGTAGCAACGTCTACTAGATGTGAGCCTCGTCTGTCAAAGGTGTATTCGCTTACACTGCACTGACGAGACCCAAGATAAGGTGAAACCGGTCTGCAGTTAGCGGTATCCTGAGATAGGTAACACTTTGCATCTTCCTTGTGGTTTTGGAATAATCTGAATCACTGTATTTTAGTGCTAACTCTGTTAGACAAAATACTGCAAATTTTGCAATGTGATTCAGCGCTCGGCGTTTGGCATATAGCCAGGAGAATAGCTGTTTTGGCCTAATTTGTTTAGTCCTTATTATATAAGGCATTTGCAGATGGGTTGGAGTATAAACTCCTTATTTCTGTAGTTTGAATGTTACCCTCTGGTAGTAAAACTTTACATTATATTGAAGATGTGAAAAGCTTATATATAAGATATATTGACAAAAAAGCTGACAAAGTCGACTCATAAAGTATAACATAGGCATATTTTAGCGAGAGAACTAAATATTTTTAAAATAAGTAAACATGAGAAAGATAAATAGAAGAGAAATAAACATTTCTTAATGTCACAATGGACGTCTTGCTAACCAACCGTGCATTAAATATTTAATATCCATGCAAAGTATTTACTCATGTAAGCCCACCATACAGCTTGTCCCAGAATATGTGGGCAATCTTCCGGATTCAAATAGAAAATATTAAAATATCGTGACGAGTTTCTATAATTTTTTCCTACAGAGCCCTGTATCCCCTCTCGGAAATATGCCTCCCTAAGGGACGTCGCTGGAAATCCTTGAACAACTTTTAAAGTACTTGGTGTAATGTAATATTTTTTTAATATGATGGATACCAGTTAAGACTCCTTAGAATGGCACCTTTTAAACATATTTAGCTTAATTAGTTCGCCAGGGACGGACTAGTTTTTCTACAATAATTTTCTTAAACTGTAGACCAAAAAAGATACTCTTGAACTGTTTTCGACAAAAACTATTTCTATTTAAATATGGTTTTCATTAAATAATTTTATATGTCAGTTCAACATGGACTCCTTCTAATCTTATGAATTCCCTAGATCTGAGAATTGAACATTGTTGGTCTCTAATTAACTGGATTTTTAAAATATGCCTAAAATAATCGCGGCACTGTATTAAAATGTCACAAAATTCCAATTAGAGTACGGTCACAAGTTTACACACTTGATAAATAAAACTTGATAGTTCTTTCCTGTCTCCCTTAAATAACGATTCACTCTTTCAGAGGTTTTTTGATAGGGAATTCTACGATTTAGAAATCGTTCTTCATATAGCCTTCTGATTTCTGATGCATCACATAATGCTAAACCGTACGTTAAATGCATGTAGGCATATTCACTTGAATTTAAATTCCATTACCGTAAATAAATATCACACAGAAATGTATGGAGTAAAGTATTATCATACAGGGTGCAACAAAATGAGTGCTGTTGTATTAATACTAGTCCGACCTTGGTGAACTAATAAACCAAATTAAAAGGTATCATTTTAAGGAATCCTAGCTGGTATCCATCATATTAAAAAATAATTAAATTACACCAAGAACTTTGAAAGTTATTTAAGAAAAAACAATTTCTAGCGACATCGTTTAGGGGGCCATATCTCCGTGGGGGAAAGAGTTCTTTAGGAAAAAAATTATAGGAACTTGTTATGTAATTCTACTGTTTTCTATACGAATGCGGGAGATCGCCCACAAACCCTGGGACACGTTGTATATATACATACAGGTTATATTTGTTATACTGCACTTAAAACTTAGGATAGACTTGTAAGGGTGCAGTAGTTCTGGTTTTAATGGTGATAAATTCATCAACCGTATAGAATTTCACAAGTTCCCGACTAATTTCGTCGTTACGATTTCGTTTGCACAATAAATTTTGTCTGGAGCAGAATTTACGGAGGCGTGTTAATATTTTATCTGACTAGTTTTATTTAAAGTTTGTACTTACAATAAATGCACAGGTTGGATAAATGTTTCGATATTTTTCGATGTCGAAGGACGCACTCACCTCATTCTCGATCTCCATTTTAGAGAGAAACTCCAAAGCAAAAACCTCTTTTCGGGAACGAAGGGAGTAGTATAGCTATGTCACTCCTGGCTCACCCTCGGATTTGTCCGCGGACATTTGATGCGGATGGCGTGTGGTCATTGTTGATCTGAAGAACTCTTGGCGCAGGTATAAAACAAGTCTATACAGGTATAAAACAGGTGTGTATCGGTTTAAAACTGGTATGGTAACCTGTTTAATGACGTCATGTTTTTCCCTAATACCACCATACCTGTTTTAAACCGATACACACCTGTTTTATACCTGTAGAGACCTGTTTTATACCTGCGCCAAGAGTTCTTCAGATCAACAATGACCACATGCCATCCGCATCAAATGTCCGCGAACAAATCCGAGGGTGAGCCAGGAGTAACATAGCTATACTACTGAAGGGCGTCGACTTCTTTGTGCCTTCTAACGAGATTTTCTCTAAAAACTTTAATTTACCAATCTGGTATACTATACCAATCATTCCTTTAGAATGTATGTTACCTTTTTGGTCTAATAACCTATTCATATATGCCAAAATCGATTACAATTTAGGAATAAACACTTCTACAGATACACTTTCATTAAATATATGTATACTTAAAAAAATTTGTGCAGCATTTATTAAATTTGTATATTTTATTCAATCAAAATTAACTAACGTCAAATACAAATTTTATTTATTTGGAATTATCATTATTTCTAGTTTTTTTTGCACAGGTTAATAGTTATTAATAATTTATATGTAGCATATATACATTTCTTTATGTGAAATATTAATTTCTGTAAACATGAGAGCAAATGTAGATAACAAATTCTTCATAGACTCGATCAGTCAGATAGATTATACAGATTCTATCATGCCATCAAGGATTTGATAAGTATATAGCATATCAGGAAAATATGGTCTTCAAAATCTATATTTCACTTAAAGTGTATTGTATAATTAATTCGTTAAATATACAAATGGTACATGTTTTATTTTACTTGTATTACAAAACATATTACGTCAAACACTAATTGTATTTATTTAGAATTAACTTGACTTTTTACTTTTTACACGGGTTAAAAAAATCGTTTAAAATAAACCACTTTATTTACATTCCGGTGGTCTCCCTCAGTTTCCTCGGCGGGTAAGAAAATGTTTATATAGGCAGTCTGCATGATGACCTCAGCAGACGGTGACCCAAGTTTTCTTTTTATCCCGCTCGTTATAAAACACAACGGTTTACATTAAAAATTATGCTTTATACCCGCATGAAGTTTCCTATTTTCATTTGCTGCATAACAGCACAAGATACTTAAACAAATTTGAATTCCGTTTGTCCGTTTTGAATTAAACAAAATTAGAAGTTCGTCGCGCTTGTACCGTATTTATACATTAACTTCAACAGTCAAATTAGATAGATTCAATGGCAAATTAAATAATTACATAATTAGACCTTTTAGATATCCACTAAAATTAACATTTAATTTTAGGAGATATCATAAATGGATGTGGTAACTATTGCTCTCAATTGTTCTGAGAAACATTAGTCAATGGAATAGAATTTAATTAAACAATTAAATTATTGTATATACGTATTTCGTACAATAAATTTGACGTCATCGCTTGAACCCTCCCTATAACTTATGAGAAAATGATACATACTATACCATAAGGAAAAAAATCGGTTATTATAATTAACAATAAGTAAGAAATAAAATTAATCACTTTTGACGTTTAGTGTAAATAAGTGATTTGATCTGTTTTCTGAAGACGTAAATATTTAAACAATTTTATTTTATTAGGAATTAAGTGAAATAAATTGGTGGCAATCTAATTAAATGAACGTTGAAAGAGGGCAGCTGATGACTATCAGTACCTCTTAATTTTGAAAATAAGTAAATGAGTGACTCGTATTTAACAATTTTAAAAAATAAACAAACTAAATGACCTTTATACCATTCAGATAGGTTTAACCACTTCTTATTATTGAAATATGATATAATACTTATGATCGTATCTCCCCCTAGGGGCTGTAAGACTTTGCAGTTGGTGGGGGGGCCTTGGGGGCTGGAGGGCGCTCTAAGGGTCCATACCTGTATGAATGATGGCACCCCTTTAAGTAGGGGTTGCCCAAGCGAATGGGAGTATGAATGAGGCAGCCCTCGTAAAGGGCCCGTCCATGCGAATGAAGGGATGTGAGTTGGCAGCATCCTGGGTATGAACCCTTCTAGAGTTTACTCAAGGGGGGGCGACAAACCCGGATCACAACTAAGAAACAGCCCCCCATTCAGCCTGGTGAAACTGGATGGGTAAGACACACCCCCCTAATCCGATGGTGTGAGATACCGAGCGTATCGGACTGGTTGGCTCTCAGGGGATACCGAAAGTCGCAATCGGTGCCTCAGGAGCATCTGGTGCAACTCCTGAATATTTAAGTCGCTTTACCCCCACATGCGGGGCTCTGCGGGGGTGGACCTTTATTTCCCTAGCTACTCGTGGGGCCAAAATGGAACCAGTCCACAAAGGAAAAAGCTTGGAGGATAAGGAGGTCGAAAGCGGGCCTGTACCGCGGACGCCTCCATCCTTCCTGCCAAGTAGTTGCTCCATCGCCGACACCCAGACCACACTCGGGACGTTGCCCTTGATCTCTATTGAGGGAAGGGGCGGAAACCTGAGTAAACCGGGGGACGAATGTGGGGCAACTGCTAAAAAACGAATGAGCGGAAGCCAGCGAAGGAAGCTGGCTAAAGCTAGACATGAGGGAGCAACTCCTAGGAGCATTGGCGACCCCAATGATGATGATGATGTTCCTAGCCCGTCTAAAATGGGACCAAAAATGGAACCATCAATCCATTAAAGAATCTTGGAGGATAAGGAGGTCGAGAGCCGGCCTGTACCGTGGACGCCTCCATCCTCCCAGACAAGCAGTTGCTCCACCGCCGATACCCAGGCCACACTCGGGACCTTGACCTTGACCTCTATTGAGGCAGAGGGCGGGGGGAATCTGAGCAAACCAGGGGACGAAAGTGGTGCAAGTGCTAAGAAAAGAATGATTCAAATTATTCAGATTAACTTGCATCGAAGCAAAGATGCCTCTTCTATTCTGCAGAGGAGTCTGGCTAAGATGCACACAGGGATAGCACTCATCCAAGAACCTTGGGTGGTGCAGGGATCTATAAAGGGACTGGGAAATTTTCTCTGTTACAGGAGTAGTAATACCAACAGACCCAGAGCCGGCATCATAGTGAAGAACATTAGCGCCACACCCCTGTGGAAATGGTCCACAGAGGACCTAATGGCGGTAACTACGATGCTTGAAAATGTAGGTAGCGTGGTCATAGCGTCAGCCTATCTACCATATGACAGCAGGGACAATCCGACACCAGAGGTGAAGGAACTTGTGGACTTCTGTCAAAAAGCCAACTTGCCTTTGCTGATGGGATGTGATGCGAACTCACACCATATGGTCTCGGGTAGCACGAACACCAATAGCAGAGGTATGGAGCTCATGGAATATCTGGTAAGTACAGAGCTAGATATTTTAAATGCGGGAAACACACCTAGACACCTGGCGGGATACGTGCGGAACTGAAGAGTCTCGGATGAACCCACACTCTCGGATCACTCTGCCATTAAGTTTGATTTGGGAAAGGGGGTCATGAGGAGACGAAATTGGTTCGTAACCCCAGATTCACAAACTGGGAACAGTTTAAATCGGATCTTCTAGTAACAGTTCAGGGGATCCCCTCCAGAATTAGTGAGAGGGAAGTACTGGAGGCGGCAGCATCCCAACTGAGTAGGGGATTGATAGAAGCCTATGAAGGAAACTGTACACCTAAACGAACTAGGCCGAAAGGCCAAGTAATATGGTGGAACAATAAGAACAATAAGTTAGCCAGAAAACGTAACAGCCGTACAACCTGGGAGGGCTATAGGACTGCCAGGGATCAGTATAGGGCTGAGGTTAGGGAAGCCCAAAGAAGTAGATGGGTTTCTTTCTGTAATGAGATAAATAAGGGAGCTGAGGCAGCACGGCTGAACAAGATCCTAGCCCGCAGCCCGGAAGCGATACTGGGATCGCTCAAGCTCCCTAATAGTAAATTCTCGGAATCGGATGAGGAAACCTTAGACCATCTCATCAAAGCACATTTTCCGGGCTTTTATAGACCGGAGAGGGGAGACATTTCCGACCCGCTAGTAGGGGCACATAAGACCTGGGTGGTAAACCGATATGGGGACGACAGGAAACTTGTGAAGGAGATACTTGTCACACCGGCTAAGATAAGGTGGGCCTTGAGGTGCTATTATCCATATAAATCACCGGAACCGGACGGCATTTATCCCGTACTTCTGCAGGAAGCAGAAGAGATAATCCTCGGTCCACTCATAAGGATCACCAAGGCCAGCTTGACGCTGAAGATGGTCCCGAAAGTTTGGCTAGGCACAATGGTTGCTTTTTTACCTAAACCGTGCAAAGTCGGATACACGTCCCCTAAAGACTTTCGGCCGATTAGCCTTACTTCATTTTTACTAAAGCCGGCCGAACGATTAGTTGACAGGTACTTTCGGGATACTGTCCTAATAGAGAGGTCGCTTCAAGGGAGCCAGCATGCTTATCAAGCTGGTAAATCAACAGAAACAGCTCTGGATAAGGTTGTGTCATCGATACGGTCACAACTGAACTCCGGAGAATACGTTGTCGGCACCTTCCTTGATATTGAAGGAGCCTTCAACTTTACATCCAGGGAGGTGATTAGCGGAGCACTAGGCAGATGCTACACCCCCAGAATAATCGCTGAATGGATAGACCATATGTTGGGAAACAGACAGCTTACTGCCAATAAAGGCAAGACTACCATCGAGGGCCGGGTCGACTCGGGCTGTCCACAGGGAGGGGTATTGTCCCTCCTTCTATGGTGCCTAGTAGTAGATGAGCTGCTTGAAAGGTTAAAGGATTTCCAAGTAATTATAATAATAATAGTAACTTAGTAATAATAGACTTAGTAATAATAACGAATGGTCCTTTCCTGGAGCCGATTCTCGATATAATGCAGGAAGCTCTAAACAAGGTTGGGAATTGGTGCAGGGAGAGGGGACTCTCGGTCAATCCGTCTAAAACTGAGGTGATGGTGTTCACCAAGAAATATAAGTGGAACAAAACATGTCCGCTGAAACTTGGTGGCCAAGAACTAAGCTATAATAGCGAAGTGAAATACTTAAGAGTAAACCTGGACGGGAAACTGTCATGGGGAAAACATCTAAGTCACATATGTTCCAAGATCACAGCAACACTTTGGCAACTGAGAAAAGCCATTGGTAATAGTTGGGGCTTGAAACCGGAAACCATGAACTGGATGTACGAGGCAATTCTCAAACCCAGACTGACATATGCAGCACTGGTCTGGTGGGAGAGAGCCTGTTTAAAGTCGAAAGCCAACCGACTTAACATGTTAAGAGGATTGATTCTTAGAAGTATAACTTAGAAGAACACCGATCGAGGCGATGGGGATACTGACGGGGATACCACCTCTTGATGTCATCCTGAAAGCGGAAGCCGCAAAGGCAATGCACAAGGTGGGAAACATGAATAGGAAGGTAAGGGACCTGAATAGACTCTCAAGAGAGCTAGCTGAGGAAGGACTCCTATGTATGCCCTCTGACAGTACGGGTGTCCACTTCCTGTTTGACAAGAAATATAAGATCACCCTCACCAGTAAGACCGACTGGATGAAGGGTCGAGCTGGATTGCCGCTCAATGGAGGCATATGGTACACGGATGGAGCCAAGAGTGGGAATAGGTAAAACTTTCCCCTTGGGCAAATACACTAGCGCATTCCAGGCTGAGCTAGTTGGAATTACATACGGTGTTCTGGGGGCCGACCAAAATCGGACCCAGGAGATGGTATGTATCTCGGATAGCAAGGAGGCGTTGGCAGCATAGAATTCAGCAACGACAAAGTCGAAGCTGGTCTATAATTGCTATGAAGCATTGAACCACTTGGCAGGGAAGGGACCGGTGGAACTCTTATGGATGCCTGGGCTTAATTGCATTAAGGGAAATCTAATTGCAGATGACCTTGCCAGACTAAGGACCAGGGAAAACCTCTATGGACCAGAACCTGCAGTAGGAATAAGTCGGAATCTAATCAGAGACCGCATCAATGGCTGGGCAAGAGACCAGCATAATAAAAGATGGAGAGGAGTAACGGGATGTCGAATAACCAAACTTTTCATCGAATACTCAGAGATTGAGAAATGGGCCCAAGAATTCATTAAATTGAACAGGCACAAAGCCAGAACCCTGATGGGAATCATAACGGTCCACCGTAGTAGCCTGAATGCATATAAGCACAAGCTGAGGCTGACTGATAGCCCGGCCTGCAGATACTGTAAATAAGACGAGGAAACCTCGATTCATCTTCTTTACACCTGCCCCGCACTGGAGGAGAAGAGGTATCTTATATTAGGTACACCTGTTATCCTAGAGGAGGCGAGGCTTAAGGCAGGGGACGTGCCTAAATTGCTCCTTTTATGGGATAGCATTTTTGGATAATGACCCGGATAAGAGGGGATCGCCAAGGGATTACCCATGCAATCAGTGGCTGATGAGGCCCAACCTATATAATATAATAATAATATAATCGAGTTTTTGGATGTTATAAGAAAATCTTAGACAATATTTCTGAATCGTCTAGGGGCGTTCTTTATCGTGCCATTTTGCTGGAAAACATCCGTCTTACGTACTGGCACTAACTTGGTAACATAAACTTAACATTGTTCTAAGAATCGTGGTTTTATCGTTTGGGGTACTTCAATTCTCAATATAATAAAATATGCGACTGTGAATAACTGATAATCTACATATTTTTTGTTAAATCTCTCTGCTTCCTTATAGAATTAGTTCGACGACAGTTTCTCGGAGAAGAATAATTGAGCCCATCGTTGTTCACCGTCAATTAAAATCCGTGTAGAAACAACATTTTCACCAAGTTAGTTCAACAACTATAAGGTTATCACACATGAAATATTTTTATGGAACAGGAAGTAAATGAAAAAATCGACTAACCAATAAAATACATTTTATTAAAAGTATCCATCTCTCCCATCACGCTTTTTCTATCGATTAACCAAGTTTTCTATACCAGATTTGTTTGAGTTGCGAGATGAAACAAGGCCAGAAAATTATTTCTATGTCTGATTCATTTGCAATACTTTTACTTACATAAAGTTGTCCAAGTTCCGAAAAAAGTGGTAGTCGTTAGGGGGCAGATGCGAAGAATATGGAAAATGTGATAGGATTTCATAGCCATACTCCTTTTATTGTTTTACGATCTATAACGAAACATGAGGTCTGTTGTTATCATGCAATAAGATTTCCTTTCCTGTGTATCACGTATCGCGCTTTTTAACCTTTCCGGTCAATTTTAAATGTCTGGAAATGATCGTTCTACTTGTATAGACATGTACCGCAAGTTCTCTCACTGTTTTACGAGGATTTTATTCCACAGCTTCTTTAAGAAGTTCGTCACCGACTGATGTTGAAAACCTTTAACATCGGGGTTGATTTTCGAAGGTCGTATCTCCTGAAGAAAATTTTGTAAACCAACGACGGATAGTTCTTCCACTAGAATTCCCTTCGCCAAAAACCTGATTGATATTTCTTGCAGTTTGGACAGTAGAATAACCAAGTTCGAACTGGTAAAAATCGGAAATCGCGTATTTCTATTTTCTCATTTAAAATAAACCTGACATTTACTTGGAAAGCAAACAAACATCATTAGTAAATTACAAACATTAGATAATTAGCAACTGTGTGTTATAGATTGTAAATATTTTGTTGATAATCAACAGATAATCAACAGATTTTGTCCTTCCTAAAGGTTAACATTTAAAAAAATTATACATTTCATGTGTGATGACCTGATAGATGATAGTGATTTTCAGTAAGACATTACTCTGCAAGTCTTTGTAACTGGTTGATAAGTTTGCCTACGCAAATTTCGATTCTCCGTAGTATTTTGCGTTCCATTACCCAAAACATGCATTTTAATAACTCCTGTAGCTAATCAGCAAGAATTGGAGCAAATAATAAGGACAATTTTCATTGTATAACTACCTTTAACGAATATTAGTTTTGACTTCTGAGTATTTCATGACGTTTTATTAACTGATTGTTGATTTATTAATTAGCATTAATAATTCAATTATTATTTATTGAGGTTATTGCTACCTTAATAATAGCCATCGCTGTTAAAAACTATACATATCCAAAATGTACACGCTACTGGCATAATCCGATAATCCAAAATTAATATTGTTCACCGCAGTAAGTAAAATACCAGGAGATGGAGATAAGCTGTTACAGAAGCGTCACGTAGTTTAACACAGCGGTGCTTACTTAAATCCCACCATTATGTAAAATTAAGATAATTTCATGTACTTTAAATGGTTAAAGTTTCGATTGTATTCAGTCCCCTGGCATTTGCCTTTTAAATATCATTTAGGTTCTAATGTGCCTTAAAGTAATTTCAAGAGCAAAGCGAGTGAATTCTGGAAGTTCTGGGCTTGGAAGTGTGGACAAACTTAAGAAATATGTGTACACTCCTATGGAGACTAGTTAGATCGTTTGAGATTCCAGTAAATACTGTGTCCTTTGCCGCTACTTATTACATTTAATTATGATCATCTTTAATAATATGTATAAATGATGAAACTGGTTCTCCTATTGTTTATCTAACGTAAAATTATTGCATAAGATAAGTTTTTTAAAAAAACCGACTTAAAAACAAAAGTAACTTAACTAAAAAGCAAGAAAGAAATATTTTCCACAACAATTTAATACTTATTTGTTGTTCTCCTTAATGTAATTAAAAAATTTTTGGTTTATTATGTAATTTATTATTAATTGTTTTATATAATTTTGAAGTCGGTGCCAAGTAAAGCATAAAAAATATATTCCTTGCTACTATAACAACGAGTTTACTTTCAAAATTGCCTAGGACCGGCATTTGCATTATTAATATTGTATGGCGAGTTGGCTAAACATTGGCATCATCGGAAGATGACTAAAACTGACATTAAAGATGCTGCTAAAAACCGACTGCCATTAGAATTGATTGAAGCATTATTACGACATTAAAGATTTTGGTGTATATTTTGAAGAGATGCTGAAGAGTAGGCATTTCACAAAATCATTTATCATTTTATTTAAGCGATTTAACTTTAATATATGTGTAAATGCACTTACAGTTCATATACATTAATACATCTTTAATGCCTTCAGAAAAACTGCACATTAGTTCTACATAAAAGAAAGCTTTCTTCTTAACTTTCCCAACGAAAAGAACTTGCTAGAATGCATTCACCTATTTTGATTTGGTGCTCGAATGATTGAGAGGAGAAAAAAATTATGTCATGTCTTTCGGCTTTGCCCTATAATATTGATTCAGGATACAGAATTTTCTAATAGTGGTAGGTTTACTACATTATCCTTTTAAGAAATCGTTTGAGGATCTGGTTCGTAAGTTTCACCTTATTGATGTACAATTTCTTACTCATTGCTCCTCCTAGTCCTCCCCAGCCTAGTTAGTTTCCTCCCATATTATTAACTTTCTCGATTTATGTATTATATTTCCAACATATTCCTTCTACCCACTAATGGCGAATAAATATGAGAGAAACGAATCTTCAACAATCTAATTCAAAACATATTTTGATATCATCAGGGAATAACTGCTTTGCCCTTAACCAACTCATCTTGCCTTGGAATTCTTCCGATATCTACTTGAAACATTTTGCTTTGTTTCTTTACTTACAATTAGTAAGATTACATACTTTCCAGAGATTGCTCTTGCGAGTCATGTGGTCTTGACCGCGTTTTATTCACTAGCAAGCTTCAACGTAGTGTACACTCAATCAAATTATAGTATATTCGCGAAGAATGTTTAATGGGACCCATAAAAATATTTCTTTACACTTTTTCTTCTGTTCACAGATACTTGACACAAAATCCCTTTCGACAGATGGATTTCATCTTTAGCAACCATTTTCAATGAAAAAATAGAGCAGTAAGTATATTTATCGTTTTATGTAATTCTTATTAATGTACCTTCTGTGATCAATGAGTGGCTTTATCGGGGAAATCTGCCAGCATCTTGAAGTCACAACTTTATATTTAACTACAGAAGGACTCGTTCTAAGTTTCCTCGGAAAATTCTAAAGAAACAAAGAACAAATAAAATAAATTTCCAACCCCATATAACTGCTATACATGACGCGGCCTTCTAGATGGTTGCCGTAACTCACACAGCATCACACGGGAATGTGTAAATGATTAATGGTAGTTGGAAGTGCAATTGAGGATGTTGTAAGTTTTATCGCACGTCGCAACCGTCGGCGGCTGGAAAGTTAGCGGCGAGAGGAGCTTTGGGGGCGGTCTGAGACGGCGGCGGCGACGGTATACTGTGTTGGCGGAACTAAAATAACTAACATCGGGAAAAAGTTTCAGTTGCAGCCAGGGGTTTGATCAACACGTTTAGAAGTTTAAATTGCACTAAGAGCATGACGGAAATAAAGAGCGGTTAACATTTAGCCGACTTCTCTGAAATTTTGTCGTCCTTAGATGGCTTCTCGGCTAATGCAGTTTGTTGAGAGTGGAATTTTGTTGGAGCGTAAGTATAGGAAAAAGTCGCAAATGGCTTGTCTGCTTCTAGAGACGCGAGGGCATATAATCAAATTACGGTTAGCCAAGCAATAAAGAAGATTGTGAAATCAATCAACAATCATTGCATTACAAGAATGGTGAATACAATTTTATTGGGAATACGGTGAGTACTAAATTCAGTGCCAGGCTTAGAACTAAAGGAAATTAAGCACGAATTCTTGCAGATAGTGAACAAATGAATGATCTAGTCAGTAACTTATAAGTCGGAAATCGAGAAAGACAGAGATCGTATTGACAGAGATCGTATCGATAAAGATGTATAGGCCATAAAGTTCATTCGGCATTTATCCTGAATCGGCGTACCGTATGCGGCACTGATGAGAACTAACAAGTTCGAAACAGCTGTATGTCGTTCGGTTTCGATCCGGGACAAATGTCGAATCCTACCTGTGGCGGGTTTTATTTTTTGAAAGAGAATGATCTAGTGTATTTTCCTAAAGGAGTATCTGAAATGATGTAATTCATACTGCGATCCAAGGCTGCGGGTTAGGTACGTTAGGTTAGGTACGTTATTGAAAGCTTTGAATTCGTGTCTCTATAGAAAGTACCTTTCTTAGCACCTTTCCATAAGTATTGATGTATTTATCGATATTTCCAAAAGTACGTTTCCTTTTCACAATCTAACGTTTAAATAACAGAAAGTCCATGCATAAATGTGATTTTATATGCATATTTGACCTTTTAGAATATACTATTTTCTGATATCGTCAACAGGGGAACTTTGCCCGCTTTTTTCTTTTAAGTCCAAAAATCAATATCATGCTGAAGGTATTAAAATGTTTTAACCTTACGTAAATGTGGGAGGGTATTATTAGTATCAACTCAAATCATAACTTTCCATCTACCTCCTCTCTCCCCTTTTTTTAATTCAAAAACTTGGTGGGAAAATTCACCAGGAGATTAGTGGTTACTTTACCTAATATTTTCTTAGCTTTTCAGCTGCAAAATTAATGTCTGGGTAATGTGAATCCAATGAGAAGTGAAATAACCCAACTATTTTCAAATAAAATGATTTTATTTCTTTGGTAATACGGTTTTTCATTTTGTAACCAGTGAGTACCTTCCTTCAATAGTTTTGAATGGAACAAGAAATGACTCATCAAGAGGTTGATATAAATGTAACAATACAAAATAATAATTTAATAAATTGCACGCATCGACAACAGCAAAGCTTTAGTGCGAACTGAAATTATCCCCAATGATACATTTAAGCCCGCTTTTTTATTGCTCAAGAGAGTACTATCTAGAAGAACCACTCCTCAAAGTTCTGAGCATCAAACCACCCCGACTTAGTCTTTCCATAATGAGTATTAATGGGCCCACCTTCAACCCATGAACTCCGCAAATGCTTCAACGTGTAGATGACGAATGTCCTCAGAAGTTTCCCAGATACAGCCGTTCAAAACATGAGACAGATACATCGTTTTGATGCATTCAGGTTTCCTTCAGGATATTTTACTCCACGACGGAAAACTGTTTTTTTATAACCTGGACCATCCGTCAAATTTGTTTCGTCGTAATTTAATATGTTTTCTGCTGGCACACCCACGAGTGATTCTCTCAAATGAGAAAAATAACGGGTGATTTCAGAAACCCCCACACGAGCTCCCGTTCGTTGCAGAATCCTTAGTTTTCAGCAGTGAGGGATGTTTGGCCTCGTACTGACCCACAAAGTTTATTTGTAACCCCAGCCCCAGAGTTTTCTTCGAAATTCCAAGCTTTTGTGATCTCGTATATTTCAATAACATCTTCTCCTACATTTTGTTGGTGCTGTGCTATACGATACATGCATAATACACGGGTACCTGATAAAATAATAGCAAGTAATACTTATAATATTTAATTTGGAGAGCCACTTCTTTTTTATATTGAAAATATTTATATATTTCTGTATATTTATTATACCCAACCTACAATAATTTCTTTGCTTTATTTCATTTCTGTGCACTTACCACATAAACAGATTATCAAGAATAGGAGAAAGTGTAAGACTTTTTATGTATGCGTAGAAGAAAGAGTGCGGTAGCATTCGGAGGGAAAGGATGCACTTTACGTTTGGCCAGATCGAACTCTGTGCACATTAAATACACTCGATATTCACTCTGCAAAGTCCTCGATTCGATTGAGTAAAGATCAAGCTATTTACTGTGCACCTCGTGGGCGGTCCGATATCGCAGTTTTGAGACTTGTTACTATTCTTGACGACCAGTACATATAGTGATTTCTGTTGTCTGGATAACTATTGGAATATTTATTTCCGTTGCAGGTATTTATTCGGCACTTCATTTCCATTTCCATCAGAATAACCGCCGAGACTGCACTGTAGCATTGCCACAACTCCTCACACCGCAGACACTATGCAACTCCCCAACAATAGATATTTTAAGTTGCTTAATTAAACCTCAATGGAGTTTTTCGTCGTGTTCGTTTTTGGTCATCGTCTTTGTGCCGCGTAGATTTATAATAAAAGTCGCTTCTTCGCGTTAAAGTAATATAGTTCTTTTACTTTTTGTCCAGTCAAGGAGCAGATTTGATATTTCATAGCGATGGGTATCGGGTAACTCGCGACATAAAGTCATTATTAATTTTCGTAATATGAATGCCTTCAATCGATAGGATGGCAAAAAGGAAACGGGAGAGTCTCAAGATTACATTTCATTTTATTTATCTTGTGTCTTATTCACTGTATACAACTCATTTATTATATCGCTTTTAACTACAGTCGATATTAATGCAACCCTTATGTGCACCTTTCAATAGCAATAATATCTTTGTCAGCAGGATATGTGTAGACTTATAAAACCAATGAGAAACAACATATTCTGCTGACAAATATGTCATTGCTATCGAAATATGTATATAGAGTGCATTAAAATACCGGCTACGGTTAATGAGGATGTAATAAATATATTTCAGTTGTGTAAAACGCTGAAACATAATGTAAACTACAAAATATATCTGTAGATGTATACCTTTGCTTGACTTGTAGTGAGATATAATTTCATTGAAAGGGAATTTTGACAAAGTAACGTGACCTACCACCATTGCCAATTATGTTGTATCGAAAATGTATCTCACTCGGTTTAAGAGAAAATAAATCCTAATTTTCATCTGTCTCCAAATGCTTAAAATATTCACACAATTTCACCATATTTTATTCTCCAGGTTTTGTTGTCAATTCTGTTATGATGATGCTCAGAATATGAACACAGAATAGTGAATACAGCTATAAAACTAGTTGATATGTACATACTTATTATTATGGTTATACTTATTATTAATTATTGTTAGGACTCTTTCCAACATCTCATTTTAATGAACCACCCAATATCCCATTTACATAAATTGTAAATTGCTGAATGAATATTCCTGTATTATCTTAGTTTGGATTCAAACACATAATGATAATTATTTTCAAATTACTTAGTTTCATTCGCATTCACATTGAATATTGCCTTATTGTTTTGTCATCGTTGCCACTGAGGGCGATAAAAAAAGCAAAAAAACATCGGTGACACTAAATGTTTAATGTTCCTATCTAAACCACTTCTCTCGGCGGAGGAGCTTAAAAACGAGTGGGCCATTTTTATTCGAAGTCTCTCCTTACTCATGTATAATGGATAATTTATCTTCAATAAAATAACACAGTATTATTCCTCGGAATATTATCTGGACATGTCTGAAAAACAATCATAAGAACATGTGTAACACTAAATCCTGCTCCGAATTCTGTAGGCAGTATCAGAACATCTATTTTATTCTCATTATTTTTTTAGAGGTATGACACAACGCATTGTATAAGTTGTGCGGTAAGAGGATACATAATAAAATGCAGTGGTGTGTGTTTTTATAAGTTCATACCGCCTTTTAATTGTTAGCAATAAATACACAGTTGAATATACAGTGTGATGATATTGTTAAATTATATTAGGGAATATCTGAACTATACATATACATAATATAGGTCTAATCCTGAAAAAGCACATTCACGTCAGTGGGCAACACTCACTTAGTTTTCCACAAAACACCAAAACACTATACACTACACGCTACGCGCGTTTCGCCAACAAAGTTGGCATCATCTGGAGATGATTAAAACTAATATTATGCTAACAATGTCTCCTATTTATACCTAAATTATTGCTGTAGCTCAGTGAGTCTTGAGCGTCACGGTTGCGGCTCATTGAGCTACAACTGTCACAGCTGCGGCCCACTGAGCCGTGAGTAACTAACCAATAGAGTGGGCTATGTGGAATAGACCCTGTGTCACTATTCATTCTATTTTTATACTTTTCAATTTTTAAACTTTCACATGCATCTAACTGTCTAGTATTTGCTACATTCCTAATTAATCATAAATTGCTAATGCTAATTAATCTGTCTTATGAATGTTCTCGAAGGCATGTTGAATAACACTGGACTCATCTCTTCTACGATATTTGAGCTGCGCCATGTGCTCGTTGAACCTGGTTTGAATAGATCGTCTAGTCTGTCCAATGTGCCTTTGACTACAGTCGTTACAGCTTATTTCGTAAATCCCCGACCTGTCATTTATGTTAATTTTGTCTTTTGTATTGCCTAAAAGTTCTTCTAATTTATTTCTTGACGAATGAACTACCGTCATCCCTATATCTTTAAATACCTTACTAATACCACGGGTGAATCGAGCATCGTAAGGAATAGAGACATACTTGTTCCCTTTCAGTGTGAAATGCCGAGGTATTTCGAAGTGTTTCTTTAAATTTATATTTCATAATAATTTCTTCAACTGTATCAACAGAATATCCATTACACTCAGCTATATCCTTGATTAACGCTACTCTGTACGTCAGTGGGAACAAATTTCCATCTTGATCAGACGTATAAATTCTAACTCACATGTCTCCAGTAGCGAAGGCAACATTTGTCATATTTACAGAAATATTAACAAACCTGCAGACGTATCGCTGCTGTTTTTGTTATCTTTAATGCAAGAAAGTCTGCCGGTGTCTAGACTGCAGCTAATGTTTCAGGCATTAACTGAACTGCGCTGAAATGTGCACGTACTGTAATTTTCGTTTCTTTTATTGTGAGCCACTGGCTGGGTTATTACTTGCTTACCTATGCTGTTTCAATATTGTCGTCTCTAAAAGGTGAAGAATTTTTCTAATAAGGCGTATTTCGGAGATATTTTTGTTTCGTGCTCGAGACTGGGAACGTTTCCAGGCGAATTCGACGAATCCGGGGATGTAGGGAAGCATAAATGCATGCCAAAATGTGAAAAGGTGTTTTAAGATAAAGGGATTTACATAGTGTTCTCTAAAATCTTGGTAATACAGCTTATACAGCTTTACTTTCAAAGTTAATGTGTTGGACTTAACATTTTATTCACATTGTAAGCTACAAATGAAAAACAACTATGAAGGCAAAAAACTTAGATTACCTCTTTATTTTCGTAATATACTAGATAGTCCAGTTCCAAATCAAACTAAAACTTTAAAAAACCATTAAACTAAATAGTTTCGAATGCTCTTGAATTTTGCAAAAAGACAAATATTTAGTCGTGAATTGAGCCAATGACACATAACCCGAATCGCCACGTTAACGCTGAAATTTCTCTTCAAAAATAAAATTTATTACTAAAGATTTTAATTAAAACAAATTGTAGAAAGAGCTTTTGCCTTTCTGGAAAGATGGCGCGAAAAAAAAAAATAGGAACAACATAAAACAATAGAAACAAAAAAACACTAGTTTTCCAAGAACACAGAAAGATTACACGTTTCTCAACGCGCATTTCGATAACCAAGTTAGCTTCATTGAGAGATGAATAAAACTTTAATTTTAGTCATTCTTCGAGTATGCTAACTCATGATCATCATTATCATTATTTTCTTATCATCGTTCCTGATTATCGGAAAATAATGAGACATATGTTATCTTTCGGTGTTCATGGAAAACTGGTATCCTGTTTTTGTTGCTACATCGAAGGTTCCATCCCCTTCTCCAGATTAAAGTGTGAAATATTTAATATGAAATATAGTAAAATGAATTAGAAATATTATGAAAAATGAAATACACGAGATTTTTCAACGTCTTCATCCATCTTCCTTTTCAATGAAGCCATCATACTTCATAAGAATCCTTTTTTCTTTTTCTCTCTTTTTGTTTTCTCCTCACTTGTGGTTTTTGCTCTCTCTTCTTTTTGTCTCAATGCCTTTTCAAGAAAGTTACCCATCTCGTTATGTTCGTTTCTTAACTTTTTATCATTCTAGTCTTATGATACTAGAATGTTGTCTTCAATCTCGTTTTCTTCTTCTACCCATGTGATGCATTATTATTTTCTAATATCTTCTCATGTGTAAGTTTTGGTACGATATTTTACTGAAAGGTAAAATGAAATATATTATACCCTTTATAGAAAATGTAATCCAATTAATCCGAATATGCACCAGAGTTTCTTTACTGTCAATTGCAAATAAAAATGTGCTTTTCATTTTCGGGTAGAGATGATTATACTTTCTGTAAATGTCTCCTGCCTTTTCTACTAACTATTTATTTCCTTATGTTAAGAGATAAAGGCATAATAACGACTGAATCAAAACTAACTAGAATTGTTTCAAACTATAATACTTTTGCTTACCACCGACAGTAACTGATTTCTATTTTTCGAAAATAGGATTAAACTTTTATGAAAAACAACCTAGAACATCACACACAATCTTGTCAGCTAAACTTCTCTCAGCTCTTTTTATATTTTTTAGTTATAATTTATTTCAATAGGTCACGTCAACTGTTATGTCTCTCAGTAAGTACACAAACACTTTGTTGAATATAAAGAGTATATTTGGAGAGCGACTTTCCCCCTGACAATTGCACTCAATGAAACTCCCAAAACTGGGTCCAGTTTTCTATTCCGGACTAGAGTACTAATTAATTGTCACAAATAACTCTATTGGAGAGTAAAATAAGTCATTCATTCATGTTTTGGACGTGGAGTAAAGTGCTCTGCTCTTATTTGCTCTCCTTTGAGCAACAGATCTGAATACTCATATGAAGGATTAACACTTTAACTACTATGCGTACCAGAATTGGTACACACGTGTCTTTTACGTAGTAACTGTGTGTACATAATGTGGTCATAAGAAGTAGATGTGATCTTTTAGTTGTGTACAATATATAAACATAAGTACTGTTGATTTAAATTCATTTATCATTTGCTTCAGTTTGTGGGTAAAAATCGGCAAAATAGTTTTGGGCTTTATTAACAGATTGGAGTTCTAAAAGCTGTTGTTACCAATGTTATAATTATAACCGGTTCTAACGTTAGTTTTCGTATTGTGTACGTACGTATCGTATATAAAGAACCAACCGTAAAGGTCTAAATGATGCTGAACTCCAGCAAATAGTGAACGAAATTAGTGATATAGAATATGATGTATATAGTGATAATGACTCAGTGACTGATCCGGACTTTGTGTTATTATCAGATGATTTGGATGATAATAATAAGATTGAGTAGACTCAAGAAATAGATGAAAGTGATACGGATGAATCCTCTGAGAATCTTCTTCTAGCAAATGTACACTTCACTAATAACGAAGTGGCCAATGTAAGCAGTAGGCTGTACAAAATTAAACAATTATAAAACGATTTGCTCACAAAATTTGAAGAAGCGTGCACCCCGGGCAAAAACGTATACATCGACGAAACTATGATTCCATTCTGAGGGCATCGAACCTATCGGCAATATATTCCAGAAAAGAGTCACAAGCATGGAATAAAGCTGTTTAAGTTTTATACTGAAAAAGATTACACTTACAACATCAACATTTATCCTGGTAAAGACAATATAACACACGAGGAGCCTCTTGTTACACGTGCTATATTGGAATTGATGCAACCTCTCTCGAATTCAGGTCGGATATAGTGCACTGATAATTCCTACATCATTATTGGTTTGGCCAGAGTTTAGAAAAAAATACGCATTTAGTAGGAACACTCAGAAAAAGGCGTAAATTTAATTCCAAGCCAATTACTCATGCAAAATTACAGAAATAATGGTAAGGGTGTATGGTAATACGAGAAAATACTACCCATGTTATTGTTGGAAAATGAAAAGGTAAGAGAGACGTGTTATTTCTAACTACAGAATTTGTTCCAGAGTTGGTGGATGTACAGACTAAAAGAGGAACAGTCAAAAAACTATCTATAATAGTGAAATATAATTCCATCAAGTCACACATCGACGTGTCAGACCAGAAAGCTGACGAATTTCAGATGAATAAGGTCATCTGAAATTCGTCATGGTCTAAAGTGGTATAGGAAAGTGGCTATTGAACTTCTCGCGAATACAACGATTATGAATGCTCACTTAGTATATATTTCAATAACTGGCGGTACAATAAGTAAAACAAAAATTTGGGAACAAGTAGCCACCCAAATTTTTTATGCTAGACATAGCTTATTTGGAAAGAGTACAGAAAGAAAAACCAGAAAACATCCACCGAATTGTAGATATTCCAAAAATACGAAGGCGCACAAGATGATTTAAGCTAAACAGCGAATAAAATGGACGCGCCTACGCTGTACAGAAGACTCCTCGTGTAAAAATAGCATGTCAAGGCTTTGATGTTACGTTTTTATGTTTAAATGTTTTCTTGATTCTCATAACTGCATGTTTAAAAAATAATAGTTGTTACAACATATATTCTGGCATACATAGTCCTCGAACAGAAAAAATGTTATTTTCTATATGGGTAAACTATGTGTACTATTTTTGGACACACATTTATATATATAAAAAAAAATGAAAAAATATGTCTGTTTATTCCTTTTGCTATTTTTGTAAGATCCAAATAAAGTTATTAAAAGCAAATATGTTAGTCTATACAAAATTACCTCGGTAGTCCTAGTCAGTAGCCAAAGTGTTAAGATAATTATTCATGATTATATTCATAATGTAAATGTTAGACCCTCAAAAATTGCAATGGTCGAATATTCAGCAGCAATATTTCGCAGGTTTTTCAATTATAATTCAAAAATTGTTTATAATAAATTTGAGGTAACTACACTAAGCACAAAAATTAAGGGATGTAAAAAAATCCTTAATTTTTAGGTAATTCTCAAAGAGCTGTAACTTAGAGAAAAATAGTTAACAATTAATACAAAAGCAAATTGAAATTTTAAGTTTTCAGTTTTCAGATCTTGATTTTCAAAATTTCTTACCGTCAACAGTTTTTGGTAATAATAGGATAGCCATCGGAAGAAATATTCCAAATTTTTGCATGCCTCTCAAGAGATCCAGTGACTTCAATAAATTGTTTTCAGTGATTTCATCGTAAAGCTTTTTTAGATAGCTTTATCTTCTTTAATTTAAGTGGTATAAAAGCCACTTCGTTCAAACGAAATAATCTGTTCTTTATTTTTATTTCTTTCTTACAATAATTAACATTTTTTGATAAAGTAAATATGGATTATTGCTAAACATCATCATTTTAAATCTCAAAAAATGAATAAAAAACGAAAAATTCATCCTTAAATTAATTTTTACCAAAAACAACAAATTCAATCATTCTGAACACAATGAAAGAAAAAGTCGCAGCGTTTTAAAATCTTCAGGGTTTCTTTGCGATACTTTGAGGTTGAAAATAAATGGTCAACATCCTTAGTCTATCCAATATTTACAATGTTATATCAAGTTAAGCGAATATACATAAACACGCAATTTTTTGCCTCCTTTTCAATCATCATTCTAGCACAGAAATTTATTTTTATCGAAAACCAATAACAACGACTTTACAATATATACGATAAAGAACATTTTGCAGTTTTTAAAACCCTACTTGAATCTTCTGTACGGTCATTATTACCAAAGTCGAAACTAACTTTTCTGCTTTGAACGACGATAACGCAGCGAAAAATCATCGTATAAAGCTTTTAAGTCACTCAAATTAAAGACGATAGAGTTATTTAAAAAAGATTTATGATGATGTTACTGAAAAATAATTTTTGAAGTCCGTGGACCTTTTGAAACGCAAGCAAAAACTTCTTTTATGGAAATTTTCTTCAATGGTTTTCTTATGATTACCCAAAAACTGCTGACGGTAAAGAAATTTTAACTCAAAATCTGAAAACTACATACTTGGAGCTTCAATTAGCTTTTTTTAAAATTTGTTCTGCGACTATTTTTCTAACAATTACAGCCCTTTGAAAATCACTTAATTTGTGTCTAGAGTAATTACCACAAAATACACAATAAATCATAGCTGACAATAAATTTTGCCGTTAAAGGGAAACCTCTCACGTAATGCCCGATAACCAGTCCACCAACTTTCTACAAGCCATCAGGCATATCGCCCCGTACACCCCCGACGTGACACGTCTGTCTCCCGCCCACATTCCTGTACCCATTATAACGAGCCAACACCAGAACGTGCTCAACCAGTCCAGGAATTCGACTATCTTTACTCTCGGAAAGGTACACTGCCGGAAAATTGCATCGTTTTATTCTAAATTTATAGCGAATGTCCCGGCGAACTTATCAGGTAACTACTTATAAACGTCGGAGGTGTTTCCATATCTTCAACCCACCATCCAGTCCGCAGCAGCGATCAAGGTTGTCCGAGCAATATTCGAGATACGAATATTGCCCGAATTAACATAACGTTTATATTCTATTAGGTCAACTAGACTTTATCAGATATTTAAAATGATTAAGTGAAGTGATGGGGACTTGAAATGCTCCGAACTGAATTTAATTCTCAGAAGGAAATGGTCTCACATAATCGCCGTTAATTTCATTGCAACTTCGGTGTATAATAGAAAGACAAAAAACGTTCTATAGCCATTCAAGATATGAAAATCCGTTCAAGAGATGAAATGGAGTGTCAAAGTGTTTATCCCGAAACCATATTTGAAAAACTATAAAAGCTAAGAAGTGGTAAATGCAACATAATGTTACATTCCATCTTGACTATCAGAGGATATATGTATGCGATGTAATAGAATAGTAGTGCTCCAATTTCCACATCTTTTTGGAACATATTAAGGGTGTGTTAAGACGAATGAACAAGGAACTGCGTAGATAATTATACTTCATTACAATACTCATTCATTATAGTCGTATATGACGCACCCCTATATAAAAGCTTTTATTACCATATGAAATTTATTTATTGTCATTTATTTTTAATTATCATTTGTGAGAGTACGCTGGGCGCTAAGGTCCAATGTCCGACACGGAGCTATAAAAGTGCAGTACGCTGCTAGGCGGCCACTACATGGATGGGCGACCCATCATATTCCCCTGTAGAGGTGGCTGCAAAAATGTCATTCGTATTGTGGTCCGGGGTGGTGAACTGGGTCTACTGTTGGGGTGTCATTGTGTGTTTGGGTTCGAGTCGTAATGGGAGGAGATTGACACCTCTTCCTAAGCATGAGTGTATTTATTTTTGTCTCGAGGTCTTTGTGTAACTTTCCCCTTCATAGTCTGAGGCTTCAGGGGAAGGAATTCGACCTCTGTATGTCCAAACTTCTGTTTTGAACAGCATGAACAATTTAAGTTAAATTTATCGTTTTCTTGGATTTTATTCCCATAATTATTATTCTTAAATCAGAAACCATTTGTAAGTAATCCACAATGACGCTTGCGTAATAGGAATAGTTTGAAACTGCAGAAATTTATTGCACAAACAAACGCTTCATTAATACTTCAGTTCTATTCCGCTCAAAACTACGACTTCCGTGATTCAATACTACGCCTGATAAAATTAACTTGACAGTAGCAGTAACATAATAATTAATCAGTTTAATGATCTGATATTTCGCATATATATCCGTTTTTATTTAGAATATATTTTGTTACTTTTTTGTCTATGAACATGAAATATTTTATTAGATATCGATTTATTCTTTTCTCTTACCAGTAGATTTTGTTTAAATTTTCAATTTTGAAAACAAATTAGTGTACAGTAGGAAATTAAACCTATTTATCCAAATATACACCTGGTCCGTGATACGAGATACATCTGCTGTTGAAAAACAATTTTATTGTTTAGTGTAATCGTATTTTACAATTTTGAGTAAAATAAGACCCTCTGCCTCTAGTGAAATAATACTAGTGGTTATGTTGCTATGGTTACATTTATTTAGAATAAATGAATAGCGAAGAAGAAGGATGAAGAAGAGTACCGAAACAGGATATAAAATTTCGAGGCGAGTAGCGGGAATTGACAGATCTGAAAATTTATCCAAAAAACCAATAGGCTTGTGTGGTTATTATTAGATACCACACTTATCATAAACCATTAACCGGCATCTTCGTGTCCAGCAAAAAATATTTTGATATTTCAGTTTATTTCTTTACGCTGCAACATGCGAAAACGATTTTTAACATTACAAGTAATTGAAAAATAATTGGTGACTTATGTAAGTAGGAAAAAAATTGGTACGAAAAAAGCATTTGATGAACACTGGGCAGAATATGGAAAGAGTATTAGTCTTCCATAAACAGACATTTCCATGTGTCGCTACAAATAAGCAACAATTTATTCTGTCTTCTAATTGATATAATCTCCTCCTTATTACATTTGTTATACTGCAATCTAATATGGTCATCATCAAGTAAAAGTAGGAAGAAGTTACATTTTTTTCTAATCGTCTATTACTCCCACAAATGAGTGTCTGTTCAAACTCCTTCCTATTAACGACGAGACTACAAGTCAAGAAAGAATCTAGTTACAAAACTTATAATTAAGTTTAATTCCAAGCGCTTTTTAGTAAAGTATTAGATATCATCCATTTTAAAAACTAAGACCTTCATCTCAGACCAATTTCAATGCGATTTGCAATCTACTGCAATAATAAAACAGTCTTAACTGTAATTACGTCAGCCAGTTAATAGACACCAACGCGCTTAATCCTGTAAAACGTATTTTAAACGGCTTTGAGTAATTCTCGACCACTTCTGAACACATCCCGTATAGTCCAGGCAATGGAGCGCTTTGACTTGAAAAAGATCAGACAGAAATGAAATGTGGTAGGATGGTAGACATTGGCCTGGTGTAGAGGGTGGAAAAATATAGACTATAAAATTCTACTGAATTTCTACATCTGCTATTTGTTCATCTTTTGTTTGCGTCCAATAGTTTCCGAGATACAGCACGCCAAATTATGGGTTGATTTGCAATTCCCAATAAAATGAGCAACATTTTGTGATGATACTTGATTTGTAAGGTTTGGTTGTACACAATGAAATATATGATTTCTTGAAGCGCGTCACGACCTACTCAAATATGTGGATTTTTTAATTATCCAATATGGATAATTAAAATAACATATATCGACCTTAGATACTAAGGTTGATATATGTTTACATATTTTTGTATAATCGACAAATATACTATATTTTTGCATACATGATATAAAATATATTACTTTCAATTCGTTTCCACGCCACTCTAAAGTATGATTGATTGAGGTGCGTTGTTTTTTAGGTGGTGTCCCCAATAGGCCTAATCCAAAGTCAAAATCGAGGTTTAATTCACCTTGCGTCGGTTACGATGATGCACACCAGATTCGTTTTCATTCCCATCTTCAGGTCTCAATTCTGAAGTAAGGTTGGCAAAATCGTGTTGATCGAATTCGTTTTCATCATTTTCGTCGTCCAAAAGTTGGCCAGGGATATACCTTCAGAACGTCCCATTACAATGCAAGTACCAAGCATCTTAATCCTGCTGCTCTGGCACCTGCGAAATACCCTTAAGAAGGACATCTGGGGCCGGTTCCCTTGTGATCCGTATTGCGTCTAGTCCTGTGCCTCTCCTCCGCCATCCGTGTTAGTCGAGAGCATTCTGCACACCCCACCTACTCTGTACATGACAATAAGTACGCAGTGAATGTTGTTGGCATGCATCTGATGTTGATGGAGACGCGGCGAGCTGAATTAATTTTTCGAGACAGCCCGCACAAAGTTCTTATATAGCAGATAATCTAAGCAATTATGTTCACTCCCTGCACCATACTGACTCAACATAAACCATTATTCATCAGCAACTACTTTAAATCTTTATTGGCGTCTTCAAATACTCGAACTACGCTATTTAAGCTATGATTCTTCGCTAGGGTATTGAGAAGCCGGATCTTTCCCTGATTACACAGAACCGATATAGGGTCGCAGCCACTGACAGCATGTACAAACGAAATGTTCTTCGCAATAGCATCGCTATATCGGAAACTTTGAGGCGAATAGAATACTTCCTCCTTGTTCCTCTAACTGTTTTTCGTAAATAAACATTTGGGAAATATCTGGCCCCAGCGCTCAACAACAAGAGCAAATCCATGTATTCTTCAACAACGAATACTGAAGAAAAAGGAGACATTTCGGAGAGGAAGAGGAGACATGGTAGTCTGAACAATTAAAGAATTAGCGTTTTCGACTGCCTGCTTAACCGTGGAATTATATTCTTCCAACTTTATCTTCAATAAAACAATGAGGCGCCGTTTGTTGGATCTGTTCAATAAAAGTTTTTCTTGCTATGCTTATATTATCTGTTCAAAAATATAATATACACAAATCGATAGTCGATTATACACAAATATATAAACATGTATCGATCTTAGATATGGATAATTAAAAAATCCACATATTTGAGTAGGTCGTAACGCTCTTCAAGAAATCATATATTTCGTTGTATACAACCAAATCTTACAAACAGGACATCATCAATCTCAAAGAATATTGCTCTTTGGTAAAAGAAATATTGGGGAATTGTTTGCAGTCGATCTTCGTACTAATCCGAGATAAAAATGTGATTTTGCTGAAAATTGCAATTCAACACCTAACTTTGGCGTTCTATATCTCGGAAACTATTGGTCGCAGATCGAAAAATGAATATATCACGAACATGCAGAATTTCATAATCAACATTTTTTATTTTTGTATCATCAGGAGGCCGAATTTCACTTCTGTCTGCCCATTTGTCAGTCAACGGCCTTTTCTTTCACCCATTGCCTGGACTAATAATCATATCGGTAGATCAATCCCAAGCAATAAAAGTGTGTCGTATAATTTTATGTACGTCCTTTATTTAATTTTATAAACTAACTGTAACTTTATTGCATCGAGTAGATGCTGCGTCGGGACCATAAAATCATTTTACACTTTTTACGTTCGTAGCTTTTATCATCTGGACTGGTTGGTGTAAAAGAGCTACACTATTTAAAATCCATAAATTCAGACGAACCGGTTATATAGACGTTCGGGCCATATGCTCCAAAGTTCTCGGCGCGAGTGGGAGCAGTGCTCAATTCAGTTCCTCCCAAACTTATTCATTTTCATTCTGCTCGCGTCACTGTTTTTACACGATATAGATAGTAAATTGGTCGATATGTAAGAGAATTTGATAGGCTTGGGCGTTTATGGGTTATTAAGTTATTAAAGTCAAGTTGGCAAGAGATACGCGATGGCGGATGGAGTCGATTTTTGTTGTCCGAAACATATTCTTAGATTTTTTAATACGTCTGTTGTTCGCTTGAATTTCATCAGATCTCGGTGGAAATGTGGGCTTGCGCTAAAAGAAGGGGCGATCCAATCCACATAAAAAGTGCATATATTATTCAAATTCCTTTTATCCTTAAAATTTCGAAATGAAGTTACTAAGAAACTAATCAAAATTGACAAGATAATAGATATATGAAATACTTACAGCGTTACCAAAAAAGTGTTCGAATTACCTCACTTTTCTTCGCTATGTTTTGCTAATGTGCATCATTTTGTAAGCTGACAATGGTTAATACCTATATTAGCGTGAAACAACGCCTTCTACTACTCGAGTTATTTCATACTTTATATAAAAATATTGGCATTATTATTGAAGCTACGTATATACGATATAAAGAAACGCATATTTACTATGAAAGCAACATTAAAAGTACGTTTTTACTTATTTTATAAAAAGCTAAACTATTTCTATCCCTATAATGTTCATTAACCTCTATCTAAAGGCGAGTTCTGACGATTCAGTTCCAATGAATCATTTTTAATGATTCATTTTATATGAAAATGAACAGGCATTGGTTCACATGCTTTATTGGTAATGATCATTTGTTGATCATTACAAATGAACAGTGCGAATTTTGTTGAGTTCTATTTTGTAATTGGTTCTAATTATTTTTATTTTGTTTTTTCCATCGGCAACTGTTACTTAGGTAGACACAAATTGTCATAAATTGTTTTATAGGCAGTTTTACGTGCGATTCTATTTTTGTATTGTTCACTGTCTCTGTTATTCCAGAGACATTCGTATTGTCTATAATGATCCAAAATTTGTCTGTATGTTCATCACGCCATTTTAATACCATTTTGGAAGAGTTTTATTATTCCACTCATAATCGACAATTAGTATATACGCACAATTTATTTTCTGTATACCAGAATCAGTTTTGAATGCGCTCGTGTTCCGGTTCTCACAATTCATTTTGATTTCAGTTTTCACTACTGATCATTGAAAGTGAACAAAAGTAGAACTACTTTTCACTTTTAATGAACGCTACATTCTACTGCTCAGTCTGACTGAAATAGTGTTCTGACGTTCAGTACGTATTCAGTTTCAATGAATCATTAAAAATGATTCATTGGAACTGAATCATCAGAACCCTCCTTAGCGAAAAGAGAACTGACGATAATAGACCGTGGTCAAAGAGAAGAAGCCTTGTTACTATAAGAAACACCAAACTTGAGAGCAGAGAAATTGATTATTACAAAAATATTAACGACACACGAAATTATGGTTTGTATATTGATTCTTTGCGTGTGTGTCATAGGTAACTATCATATGAATCAATCAACTGACATTTTTTAACAGTGTCGTGCCGAAAACACATGTTAGGATAACAGTTAGTACAATACAAATCCGTCAACCTATGACAGAGCAATGAAAAGGTTTTCCACAGAAACATTCAATGGAAGTGATATTTCCATTAAAATAAATGAAATAAATTCAATGAAAATCAAAGTAAATGAAACGAAAATGAAATAAATTTTATAGAAATATTGAGACGTCAATGAATCAAATTATACAATAAAGCTAAGACGCGACTTCATAATTGCATTTTGTTCGGCAAATTATTAACTGTCTATGCCGTACGTAGTTGATTGAAACATATGTCGCTAGACATACGTGCTGGTAATTGTGGCATATTAGTAACAATTGCGAGTGGTGTAGCATGTGATCCGTGCGTCGTCACTAAATTGATACACGCATAATGATCCATTATGCAAATTGTATCTTCTGTGGTAAGACTCGCTTTTGGTTTGGGGGACGCTAACCATCTCCATTACAGAATTTGGGCGAGCGAAAACTCCATCCCATTGTTTATGAAACTCCGTATGTTCTAAAAAAGTACAGTTATAACATCGATATTGAGTCGCTACAAGGCACTCGATTTTATGGAAAGGTAACATATACCACGAGGAATATATTCATGTTTGGACCCTGAGAAATACCCTCAATTTTTAAAAAAAAAAAAAGGTACTTTAAACCTGTAAACTATGTAGGATGGAGTTCGACCTCCTTGTAGAGCTTCAGTTTCATTGCTGATCGTCAAAGTCGCTTCAGTGATTTTGGTGACCCCTTTCCTTACTATAAACCAAAACAGGAAAATATAAATTGCGCATGACTAAAACTATGGACAATAGGAAAAAACAGCGACAATATAAATAAAATATGACTATGATTATCTACTCGCTAAATAAGCAGGCACGGAAATTATCTGCAGGGAAATATTCTACAAGAGAATTGTCGTATCATGTTTATTTCTGATGAGGACGTCAGGTAGAAGAACTACATATCGGGATTCCTCTATTTGGAATTATCAGCGGTGATGATATTCTAATCTTCCACTTGTGATAGATTCTCACACCTAATTTTACCAAGACACCGATGATTTCCAGCAATTACAAAATCTCGATGTGAAATTCTCGTGATTTGTGTTCTAGACACTAATAAGTTAAACGGGATAATGCTGATATATTTGTAATCGAAGTCAATCATCGAATAGACTCTAGTAACTTGAAGATAGTAGAAAATATAATCAATAATAGAGTATTAGATGAAATGGAAAGTATTAAGATGCTAAACGCTATAATATTAAGAATAGAAATAAGGGTCACATACCTAATATTATGGATAGCTTTAAGATGCTAACCGTAATAATATTAAAAATAAAAATAAGGACGTCATACCTAATAGTCTATTGTTTTGGTGGATACTGTGAATGACGATATTAATGAATCAGTGAACCGAATGTTTACCTCATTGCGGTCCATTAACCCTGAATGGACATAGTTATAAGATCTATTATGAAGAAACATAGGCAAGTTGAGTGACTTTATTAGTGAACAATAACGTGGAACTATTTAATTTGTCATATTTGTCAGTTAATAAGAGTTCGTCGGTGGATACAATAGGTCTCTTAATCGGAATAACCTTCAAATATCTCATTACCATGGAATGATTCAGTAAACCAGTCCAGTTTACTGAACCTCAATAAAATTTTGGTTTAAATCGAAGTAAGAGGAAAGAATTAGAATGTTCATAGAAAGCTGGTCTCCTGTTTTTGTTTTTATATCGAATGTTTCAACCCCTTTCCAGGAATTGATTAATTCTAATAACTTTAATTAATTTGCATAAGTTATTGCATTCTGGAACAATCAGAACAGACGACTTTAGGAAAATATTAGCCAGAATTAGATTTATTTGCAATTTTACATTATTTAATATGGCGTGATATGGCCAAATTTGTTCAACACATTCTGCAAGTTAAAAAAAGTAATCACATCCAGATATGTAAATATGAAACAGGAATTTGCTCATAGATGGCCTAGCTGTTAATGTAGTTACCGTCATACATCGTCATTGGCGTCATTTTATTATTTTGACATATGATAAAGGTTTTTATCTGACAATAATACAAATTTCATACAATAACATCGTTTTTAATAGCGTTGAACATGTCGAATTTTGTGTCTGGAAACTACGATTTGTGGACACCACTGATTTTCTGTTACCATTTGAAGAAAACTGCTACAGAATCGCATCGAATGCTTGTCGAAGTCTACGCTGAGCATGCTCTTGGTAAATCACAGTCCTTTGAGTGGTTTAAAAAATTCAAAACCGGCAATTTTGAGAACGTGGAAGACCACCAAAAAAGTTTGAAGATAGCGAATTGCAAGTATAGTTGGATGAGAATGACGCTCAAGTGCAACAAAACCTAGTGGATCAATTAAATGTGACATGAGAAGCCACCTCCATGCGTTCGCAAGCCATGGGAAAGATTCAGAAGATGGGGAAATGGGTTGAACATGAACTGAATGAAAGACAGTAGGAAAACCGAAAAACCATTTGCGAAATACTGCTCGCCAGGTAAATAAGAAAGTCATTTCTCCATCGAATTATTACTGGCGATGAAAAGTGGATATATTTTGGTAATCCTAAACGTAAAAGATCATGGGTAACTCCAGGCGAATCATCAACATCGACTGCAAGGCCAAATCGATATGGACTGAAGACAATGCTCTATGGTTGGTTGGACCAGAAGGGTGTGATTTATTATGAGCTGTTAAAACCTGATCAAACCATTAATAATGAACGCTACCGATAACACATAATCGATTTGAATAAAAATTTGCGTAAGAAACGACCAGAATATTAAAAAAGGCAACACAAACTAATTTTTCTTCATGATAATGCACCATCACACACAGCAAAACCGGTCAAGAGAGCGATTGAGGCGTTTAGTTGGGAAAATGCTATCGCACCCGGCTTTCTTACCAGACTTGGCTCCGTCCAATTACTACTTATTTGCATTGATGGGACACGCACTTGCTGAGCAGGGCTTCACTTCTTACGAAAATGTACGAAAATGGCTCGATGACTGGTCTTCAATTTAATTCAATCTTCCCTTCAACCTTCAATCATTTTGAAGTCCTTTTGAATTAACAGAAATATAATTCAAAAGTAAATGACAAAGAATGACTCGTTAACACCTTCAACGAAAAGACATATTCTGATGAAATTTGGTCCAGTCTGTTTTATAGCACTTTAATAAGAAATGTACCATATAACAACTTGTAGCATCAAAGACGGATTGTCAGCAGGTGCTCATTAGCTACCAAAATTTCTAAATAAAATCTTTAGAGTATTAGCAAACCTAATTAAATCGGTGTAAATAAAAGAAATAAACTTCAATAAAGAAAAATATATTTTCTACATTAAAATACAATTACGACAGCACATAAACTTACAATTAGAGAAGACCGAATTTCTTAAATTGATGACAGCAATTTTCACTGTTCAAAAATATTGCATCCCGTTATTCATTTGAAAGAAATTTCATGGATAACAAAGTAACATTCACACTTTAATCATGATAAAACACAAATAACGATAAACTAAACTCAGTAAACAATTTATTATCGGAGAGAAACTCAGCACATTAAGGACAGAAGCGATGAACGGTTGACAGAATACGGCAGGATGGAGGGTGTAAGGAAACTTTTTCTGTCCGATTTTATGACCACTATACTACACCGGCCGAAGATTGGAGGCCACATTGGCAACTTGACTTTTTATTGCTTTATTGGAACTAACTTTTATAGACCGGGAATGAAAAAGTAGATTAATAACAAATAAAAAAAGATCAGTTATCCGGGGCATAAAGTCAAAACTTTTATGGTAGCTTCTTTATATATTGATGTAATAAAAACAGGGTAGGTATATATAATACCTCGACAAGATCAATGTATTGGTAACCAAAAATCAGTTGGAGTCATCAAGTTACGGAATAAAGGCAAAAGTAATTTATGATCACATAAAAAAATTTAATAGTTCTTTATAAATATATCGCATACATCGATAACTGCTCCCTAAAAAAGATTGCCAGTTTACTCATGATTTGTTAGCAACATTACGGAAACTGGGAAAAAACACTATCTAGATCTTACATGATATGAAAAATTATAATTTACCTAATCTATATAAAATACACATAAATTTACTAAAACCAGCATCGATAATATAAGGAATTGTTAATTAAATGAATTACCATATCGCCTAATAACGATATTTTTCAAAAATTCGAATTCAAAAATGTCACTCTCCAAAAACCTCCAAAAATCTTCATTAGCCGGGGACATTTTCGAGAGCAACCTCGAGTCTGGTGGTGGAGTATGTTCCATACAGCATTGTTCTGAATCGATAAGTGTTCGATTCGACTCGATACAAGAATGCTGCTCTGAGTCACCTCAGGACAGCAATTATAGATAAATTCAATCCCTATGAAAAAACACCTAAGGATAAAGAGGTGCAGCTGGAGGAGCTAAATAAGATCATTCTGCTAATCTCGGGAAACAAGATCAGATCACCAACGATTCGCTGGAAAGACCACATGAAAAATAAAAGGCAGTAATTAAGTATTAGATATAGAAAAACGTATTGGCTCTTAGGACGAGACTCAGCCATACCAGTTGGTAACAGACTGCTGCTATATAAGTAAACATTAAAGTCAGTTCGGACTTATACCATAGGTCCGAACTGGTTTTAATATTTGCTCTAGGGTTGCACCAAAAAGAGTAACATACAAATACATAGACATAATTACACAAACTTTTCAAAATAAAATATTAAGACACATGCAGGTAGATGCACTCTGGTAAATTAGAGATGATGAACTCTAAAGGGGCTTGAATATGGAATTTATGTGGACAGCGAAATTCAAGAATCTGCAAGAAGTTACGAAGAAAGACTTTTACATCACATGAATGTTGGGGCAATCTAGTCCCTCGACAATACTAGCCTAGTGAGAGAATTTAACTGGAAGAAACTTTTTCAATTAGTATAAAGGGACAGTATTAATGGTACAAAAATGGAAAAGATAGGGCTATAAATGGACAAGAATATCGTTTATATGGCCGCCTCGACTCATCTGGCGTGACATCATTCGTTTAACAAAATTGTCCATAACACGAGCACATAAAGCTGACTTTATTTCCCGAATAACATGTTGTATGTTTGATTTAAGATCATCGATTATTTTTGGTTGGGTGGTGTATACTTTTACCTTTGACATAGTCCCAAAGAAGGAAAGTCCAGTGGTGTTAAGTAACATGATCTTGAAGGCCAATCGATGTCAGCATTCTACGAGACAACATGATCAGGAAATGTGGTATGCAAAAGAATTATGGTTGCACGTACTCTATGATAGGTTGCACCGTCTTATTAAAACCATATGTTCAAATCAAAATCATCAATTTGGTGGAAAAAGAAATTGTTTAAGAGGTCACGATGGCGTTCCCCATTTACTGTGATATCGTTACTAGCTTCATTTAATCAAAAACATAGCTTCAGATACATTCCTTTTTCAATGACGTAAGGTAGATAGATTTTATATACCGAAGTAGCATTCTGGTGTACACTTACTCTAGTACCAGTAGCCATCTGGTCAGCGATTGACTTGAACAACGGAATTGGGCTAAATATTTTCCCAGGTAGTATTGATAGTAAAAAGAAAAGTCCCTTACTCCCCTTGTACATTCTAAGAATTGAAGTGAATTAATCAAGTGAGATTACCAATAAGTCAAACTGATTTTTGCTTCACTAATTCTAACCTGTTTAGAGAGTACTTTGACGTGGAATTCAAACATTTTTCCAACGATGATAAGTTTTGCAGAGGATCAGTAATTCTATAAATATGACGCATCCCTTTATTCAAAATAAATAATTCGGTTTCTCACTACCACCAGGTCAACGAGCAAATATATTTTTAATTCTTGAGATCCAGAAGTTCAGAAAAAGAAGGATTAATTTCATAAAATTAAGCAAATAAGACAACTATTGGTAATTTTATGTATCTAAGATGCTTTTTTTAATATTAATGAATGAATTTCTTCTTCGTGTTATTTTACAGATAAAAACATTACATTTTGAGAATTATAACCAGGAAGTTGATAAAGAGGGAATGAAATCATTTCAGTTCTCTGCAATTTTTTCATAAAACATACATTGTTTAAACATGATCGTGTATATGACTGACTGAAAATAGATTTCTCAGTATTTTATGAAATTAAGTCGTTTTTGGAATATTTTCCTCCCTTAATTAACCGGGAAATCTTATAGGAAACATTAATATTAAACAATATTTGAAATAGCAAAATCGATTTATCTTTTCAGTTGTGTTATTCATATAACGAAGGTTTCATCGCAGAAATATTCATGTAAAACAACGATGGGAAACATCGATAGAAATAAAGTTTATAACTTATAGAGACGTAATGCATATTAAATTGCCTCATCAATAATTTAAAATTAAAAAACTAATAACATAAAAAGCGAGTTTGTTGTTATTGGTGATAGTGTGAGGTGGCCTGATTGGTTTTTAGTCCAAATATGAGTGTTTCCTAGCGAGGATCGTGATATGTTTGGCGTGAGTAAAAATTTCTATAGTACAATTGTTAAGAGCAGTTCAAAAGTTGTTTCCATTGAATCTACGTTAAAGGGAAGATTAATTATCATTGACGTCAAAGTTTACTCCGGCTTGTAATGAAAAAGTGATATTTGTACTTCTATTTTAAATGATTCAAATGAATGAAGTAATAATTGATTAGGAAGAGATGCAGTCTTGTTGTACATCCATACAAATATAATTCATACATAGTTCATACTATACGTATGAACTTGGAGTTGGAGCATGTGAGGTTAAATTTACTTTCATTATTAAATGCGCATCTCTTGCATGACATAAACAAACACCGATGCCAAGAAAGAACAATAATATTGATCACATGGGTATAAGATTCGCCACATGATACAGTCATTCGCAGCGTCATCTAGGGATAAACTGATGTCCCCGCATTCGGTGCCGTATACTATGCGAGAGTTCATTCTCCTGGTGTCTAGTTTTCTTAGTAGAATGTAATGAACTATCTTCACACCATAGTTAATACGTACAGGTTGTCGAGAATATGAACAATCTCAAAACTACTATATCGGACCGCCCACGAGATGCGCAGGAAACAGCCTGGCCTTATTTAGTCGCAATGAGACCTTTGCAGAATAAATATCAAGTGTACAGTCAGTGAAAGAGGTAGATTAAGTGTAGTGTATGATGCATTGCTGCTCAGTCTAGATGACATTGTTTTGAATGTGAATGTATACAGAGTTCGATCTGGCCGCGCGTAACGTGCATCCTTTTCCCTCTGAATGCTGCCTCGCTCTTCCTTCTATGTATGCATAGAGAATCTCATATTCTCTCCTGACAAACTGACAAACTGTATGTGCCAGTTTCGAGAGACTTTTAAAATGATGTATCACTCGGTTCATATTTCAATTTGAATATTTTAAGTCGGTACTTAGTTTTGGCGAGGGACGTTAGTCACAGTAACGGCTTTTTTGTCAAAGCATATCCTTTTGGAAATAAAAATTGAGGTGTTCCGACATTTTGCTGTTAACAATTATTCCGGATGTTTCGTTTTAAACGGGACATCCTTTGTAATTATATATAGTTCTTTAACTCTATATTATAGACCATTTTCAAGTATTAGATCTAAAAAAGTTGTTGAAAATTTTATGATAACACGATATACGAAATACGATACAATATGTCTGATCCTCTCATAGTTTGTTATTATACGCTCGTGTTACTGCGGGCGTCTGGCTTGAATATTCAATTTCAACATGATAACGTCTGTTCTCTATTTTAATAATAATGGCCATTATTCATCTGAGGCCCGATGCCCGGCACAACAAACTTTAATATTAATCAAACCGGGGTGGCTTACTCGATAAAATATTTTACCGGACGCTAAAGCATAGTGGCTATTGAATTAAACTGTCTATTTGCTTTCCAGACTAAAGTAAAACCTTTCAATTAGAGAGAGGTTTAAACATGGCCATGGAATTCACGAATTTATGGGAATATGGTCCAATTTTATTTTACAATTTTTGAATTGTGAGAGCTTCCTCCGTTTGTGATAGGTGTTTATATAGGGTGTCTCAGTTGGAACTATAGGATTTTAATTCCACGCCATTTGTGTCCTATCTATGATAGGATGTCAATATTTAACGACTATTATCTACAAACCATATGACGTCAACATGCCGTGATTATCAGTTGAATAACGAATGTGTAAGACAAAATGAAGCGCTTGCAGAGTTAACAGTTCGTAACTTCATCAAAAAATTTGAAGATGTGGGTTCTGTAATCCTGGAGTAGGTTGGAACCTTTGGTGTGAGATAACACTAGCTGAGTTTTTCACAAAACACCAAAACACTGTACACTACACTCGACGCGCGTTTCGTCAATAAAGTTGGCATCATCTGGAGATGATTTAACTCATCGGATTCTGTTATGGATAAGGAAACTCTAATACGTCCTCGTCGTGGTCGGTCAGATGGAAATATTGCTGCAGTGAGAGAACGTATACGAGAGTACCCAAAGACATCAATTCTATGTGGTGCATAATAATTGAATCCGTCAAGAGCCACCACGCATCGGATTTCTAAGAAAGATCTGCAGCGATCAGCATATAAAATTCAGTTGACACAATAATTAAAAGTTACAGACCATTTACAACATCGTACATTTGTTAATTGGGTATTAGAAAAGAAAAAAGATTATTATAAGCACTTGTGTACAAGAAGCACAATTTTCATCTTGATGAATACGTCAGCAAAAAAATTGTGTAATTAGGGGTACTGAAAATTCGGATTCTGCTCGCGAAAAAGAAATGCATCCACAGAAATAGGACATGGTTTTACTGCGCATTTTGAGGTGGTGTAGTAATTGAACCATACTGATTCTGATCAGGGACGTCTTCCTAATGACACCTATTAATTTTGAGGTGGATAGAACACACTTTCCATGTTCATGAGTCATGAGAAAGCACAATGGTGGACTATTTGAGAAACTGTTTTTGTTAGCACTCAATTAAATCGTGTCGGATCAATCGGGTTTCGACTGAATCTGATTAGGAACGTCTACCAGATGACATCTATTGATTTTATGGTGGATAGGACACACTGCACCCTGTCCATAGGTCATGAGGAAGCACGATGGTGGACTATTTGAAAAAAATTGAAAAAAGTAAAACTGCCGCATAAAACACATAGTCTGCATTTATGTGTTGGTTTTTGTTTTCTCGGCCACTCATTTTCAAGATAGAGATGTTCTACGTGCAGAAAAGTCCGTTTTAAGGTTTTAAAATCGTTTATTTATTTAATATCTAAATTGATTGGAATAATTTATTAATAAATAGTACATTGTTAATGAATTATTAGATATTAATGAATTTTGTAATAAATATTATTACGTATTAATGAATTTTGCGATATATTTTGCAATAAGTGAAGTATATTTATTATAAAATATTTATAAATATAATAGACAAAAAATAGACCTACTCCTTATAAATACGCTGTTCCTTACAAATCATTAAATTTACATAGGACAGATGGATACTTCGTAATACATTAAAGTATTCATATAATTTGTATCTTTATATACATATCTATACTATGAATATTTTTTCACCTTTGTTTATGTAAAGGCAGATTTAGCTTACTGCAATTTTCTACTTAACCCCCGACATTCACACAGGATACACAAATACAACCCAGCCGACTTATGTAGGAATCAAATCCACGTCCAGATTACCAGCTTTAAGCGATTGGCATTGTTGCCCCAGATTAATCATGGGAACTTGGAGGCCTTCTATGAGACCTAATTACATACATACATTTAAACATTCATGTCAATTCGAACCGAATTTGTTCACATACTGTTGTTTATACATATATATGTTAGAATTATATGTTTAATATAAGAAAAGTATTAAAAATCATTAACATGCATAGTGGTTGCAGAATTAGCGCGGTTTAGCGTAGTTATTTGGAAAGAGATTACCTATTTGAATATAAATCCATACTTTTCCTCGGAATTTAAAAGTTTTCATAGTTTGCAGGTTCAGCGGTGTACGTTCTTCAAGATGCATCAATTGACTATTTTGCATATATATTAAATCTTTGACTAACAATTATTATTTTTATGGAAACAAACCCCATTTGTCCTAAAGCACATAGTAAGTTATGGGTTTAGAAACATCGCCAGGAAATGCAGTCGCGTGAGTAATATGATTCAAATTTAAATACATACACCTGATTAAGAAGGAATGTTCTCGTAAATCATCTACGTAATAGTACACATACTACACATAAACTAAAGGTTGAGGATGCAAGAATAGACTAATAACTTATTAAAGAAATTGAGCTCTTGAATATGGTATTGGACAATACCATATTCAATACCATATTGGACAAGTACCTCCTAAAATCTTCTTCCTAGACTTTATCCCATCTTATTTGGGATCGACTCTCTTACTACAACTGCGTCACATCATACGGTTCTGGGTTATCTTAGTTGTTGTATTTATGATTTTCAAGTCGATTCTTATAGTTTGCGTCTAGGTTACTGGAAGTTGTTCACGACCTCGCTTTCCCTCGTCTATGGAAAGAACTTGTTTAGTCATGTGATCATCCTCGCGTCTCATAACATGACCGTAGCAACGTAGGCAGGCCTCCCTCCTCTTGGCGGAAATGCACGAAACCTTAAAGATTCCCCGGATCTGTTTATTTTCTATGTTTTAGACGCGTGACATCGCCGAACCACCGAAGCATCTTCATTTCAGTAACATGCATTTTCTGTTCGTTCATCTTTCTTGTCGGCCAGTATTCGGAACCATAGAGAAGAGCAGGTGTTACTGCTCTTTTATAAATATTTCCATTTATTTTTATAGGTAAACGGGGATCGCATAAGATGCCTTAAGACCGTATTCAGACGGTAGTCTTGTGGTAGTGTCAGTCTACGTAGGCTTAGCCTACGGTATGACTCGCTTAGTCAAGAAAGGAGAGCGGTTCCGTGCCTACGGCGACCGTTCAGACGGAGGAAAGCAGCAGCGGTTGACCAGCGCAGGCAGGAGGGGACGTAGTCAGCATCTCTTGACTCTGCTCAGTCTACAAGTCAACAGGTACTGCCGCTTCCATTTATTTACACGGAACCTCGAAATTCTGTTCAGACGGTAGTCACTTGCCTACAGTTATCCGTCGCGTTCACACTATATTTCCTTGTTTCTTGTGTTTCTATTTGTCTTTAATTTTAATTATGTTTAATACAAAATGAGTTTTTTCTACACTGAGAGGCTAATAATCTCTACAAAAAAGAAACCAGCGTTATGGGACCTAGGGTCTAACGAATTTTCCAATAAAATAATTAAAGTAATAGAAATAAAAATAAAATGATTTACACTTGTCGATTTCTTCTCATCATTCTGTGAATCAAATAATTTGCCAAAACCCTTGTTTTTGTGAGAGCCATTCTCTACTCACAACTGCGTAAAGGATGGAACGGAGAGGTGACTACGGCTTGACTCTCGGGGCTGTTCAGACAGAATGCGCAGGCTCATAGGGGAGCCTACGCAGGCCGAGTCTACCGCTAGACTACCGTCTGAACACGGCCAAGTGTAATAAATAATATAAAGAATAATGGTCCAAAATTTGAGCCTTGAGTACACTAAGAATGTCTCACATTTAAAGCCGTTGTATAAAACAAATAAGTACGTCTGGATAAATACGATTTTCCAGGTATAAAGTATTATTATTATTACTATATTATATAGGTTTGGGCCTCATCAGCCACTGATCGCATGGGTAGTCCCTTGGCGATCCCCTCTTATCCGGGTCATTATCCAAAAATGCTATCCCATAAAAGGAGCAATTTAGGTACGTCCCCCGCCTTAAGCCTCGCCTCCTCTAGGATAACAGGGGTCCCTAATATAAGATACCTCTTCTCCTCCAGCGCGGGGCAGGTGTAAAGAAGATGAATCGAGGTTTCCTCGTCTTCTTTACAGTATTTGCAGGCCGGGCTATCAGTCAGCCTCAGCTTGTGGTTATATGCATTCAGGCTACTATGGTGGCTCGTTATGATTCCCACCAGAGTTCTGGCTTTGTGCCTGTTCAATTTAATGAATTCTTGGGTCCATTTCTCAATCTCTGAGTATTCGATGAAGAGTTTGGTTATTCGACAACCCGTTACTCCTCTAAATCTTTTATTGTGCTGGTCTCTTACCCAGCCATTGATGCGGTCTCTGATCAGATTTCGACTTATACCCACTGCAGGTTCTGGTCCATAGAGGTTTTACCTGGTCCCTAGTCTGGCAAGGTCATCTGCAATTAGATTTCCCTTAATGTCATTATGCCCAGGTATCCATAAGAGTTCCACCGGTCCCTTCCCTGCCAAGTGGTTCAATGCTTGATAGCAATTATCGACCAGCTTCGACTTTGTCGTTGCTGAATTCAAGGCTGCCAACGCCGCCCTGCTATCCGAGCAAATACATACCTTCTCCTGGGTCCGATTCTGGTCAGCCCCCAGAACACCGTATGTAATTCCAACTAGCTCGGCCTGGAGTGCGGTAGTGTATTTGCCCAAGGGGAAGGTTTTACCTATCTCGTCGCGTCGCCTTCACCCGCTCTGTTCCCACTCTTGGCTTAATCCGTGTACCAGATGTCTCCATTGAGCGGCAATCCAGCTCGACCCTCCATCCAGTCGGTCTTACTGGTGAGGGTGATCTTATATTTCTTGTCAAACAGGAAGTGGACACCCGTACTGTCAGAGGGCATCCATAGGAGTCCTTCCTCAGCTAGCTCTCTTGAGAGTCTATTCAGGTCCTTTACCTTCCTATTCATGTTTCCCACCCTGTGCATTGCCTTTGCGGCTTCCGCTTTCAGGATGACATCAAGAGGTGGTATCCCCGTCAGTATCCCCATCGCCTCGATCGGTGTTGATCTTGGGGCTCCGATTATACTTCTAAGAATCAATCCTCTTAACTTGCTAAGTCGGTTGGCTTCCGACTTTAAACAGGCTCTCTCCCACTAGGCCAGTGCTGCATACGTCAGTCTGGGTTTGAGAATTGCCTCATACATCCATATTATGGTTTCCGGTTTCAAGCCCCAGCTACTACCAATGGCTCCTCTCAGTTACCAAAGTGTTGCTGTAATCTTGGAACATATGTGACTTTCCCCATGACAGTTTACCGTCCAGGATTACTCCTAAGTATTTCACTTCGCTATTGTAGCTTAGTTCTTGGCCACCAAGTTTCAACGGACATGTTTTGCTCAACTTATATTTCTTGGTGAACACCATCACCTCAGTTTTAGAGAGATTGACCGAGAGTCCCCTCTCCCTGCACCAATTCCCAACTTTATTTAAAGCTCCCTGCATTATATCGAGAATCGGATCCAGGAAAGGGCCCTTCGTTATTATTACTAAGTCATCGTCATAGCCAATTACTTGGTAGTTCTTTAACCTTTCAAGCAGCTCATCTACTACTAGGCACTACAGAAGGGGGGACAATACCCCTCCCTGTGGACATCCCGAGTCGACCTGGCCCTCGATGGTAGTCTTGCCTTTATTGGCAATATAGAGTATTAATTTATATAAAATTATTCTTGACATAAATATAAATCACACTCTCAGGATGTCTATTTTTTATAAAGACAAATGATTTTTTTTTACAATTTCTCAGAATACACCTTAGATAAATATACATATCTATTTTCCGTTACTAGCAATATTGTGTAATTAATACTAAATTCAAAAGCGTTGAAACCAATAGGGCAAACAAACAGTATTAAACATCGATACCAATTCCCGAAGAGCTTTTTGTAGTCTACAAAGAAACAAAAAAAAACGCCGTCGACTAAGTGCATTCGGCAATAAGAATTATATACTAAAACAAACTCTCCCGACTTGCACGGTGACCACTAACAGCAAAATATGTCGGCAATATCTGACAAAACCGGGCGAGCTCTCCGGGCTATTTCACAATTTAAAAATGTAAACTGGACAGCGGCCGATAACGAAGGAAATTTAGTCTGGCCGGCTTACACGTGACAGCCTCATTTAGCAAATAGGGTTGTCAAATATTTTAAATATTTAAAAGATAACTTGCATGCTATATCTGAGGCCCTCTGAATCCACTGCCTCGTTAAATATGCTATCCTGAAATCTACCTTTCAGGTAGACTAACTGTATATACAGCGTGGTGAGATATTTTTGAGATATATTCATAATTTTGTGATTAAATAATAATTTAAAAATATTCAAAATACATACGTTAATTTTATTGTTTAAGACACTTCCTATTTATAATAATTCATGATAATTTATTTATTAGAACAAGTTTGTTTTTAAAAACAAACAAGAAAATTTCTTTTTAAAACCACGAAACAAAACATGATGTAGCCAACGAATATTTACTAAATATGACACTAATTTTAGCAGTTGAGGATTTTTTGGCTCCAGAATATTATTGATTATTTACAAATGTAATTTTAAAATTTTCAGGTAGCTTAACGCACATTTACACCCATTTAGGCATATTGCATATTACTATTCATCGCTATTTGCCAAATAAAAAACTCTCTTACCTTGCCGATAAATGGAACAGTCTACCTGAGCCTAGCCATAAAAGCAAGCCATGATATGTTTTGAGATTTTTTATTTGGCAAATAACGATGAAATAAACTATACTTAAGCTTCGCGTAAAAAATCTCATCTGAATGATGTTCACATAATTCCTCTTTTTTTGTACGATAATTAGATTTCTACTGTACAATAAAAACCTGATAAATCTTCAAAAAAATATAAGAATGAAGTATATGTATTTATTTGAAGTACAAGATTCCAATCATTTTGAAGAAATATATCCACCCAATATTAAATCTATTATAAGTGGCCTGCAATTATTATTACTATTCTTCAGAATATCAGGAGTAAATTAGTTAGGTTTTAAATTATTTCAGAATTTTACAGTACTTTTGAATGATAAAGCTCTACAATGCAAATTATGAATCTTGGTTTACCAGTTACATAATAAAATATATCAAGGAATAATACAATCCATGAATTATACAAAAAAGAACACCAGAAATTATGATGTATTTGAAATCAAAAAGTAAAAATGATATATCAGCTTTTCACAAGAATTATCTAAAGGCAATCGAGGCTAAAATAAAAAATAAACCTAACAATTTCTATACCGTGTACGGCATAACTATTTCGTACCGTGTACGGCACTGATGAGAATTAATAAGTTTGAAACAGCTGTATGTCGTTTGGTTCCAATCCGGGACAAATATCGAATCCTACCTGTGGCGGGTTTTATTTTTTTGATACCTTATCTGATCGTGCAGAAACACGAGAAAGGGGTCGAGGATCGCTTTTAGGTATAATTCAATGCCTGGCGGGGCTTTAGCCCGAGGAGTAGTCGTTTGCTATATCGATTACGTAATAGCCTTGTTATTCGGGAACTACTTTGACAACTGCTTGGCGGTTTGGTAGTTCCTTCCTCGATTTCCGACTTATATGTTACTGACATAAATCGAATCGATAAAGATGTATACCCCACAACTTTCATTCGGTATTTGTCCTGGATCGGCGTACCGTGTACGGCACTGATGAGAACTAATAAGTTCGAAACAGCTGTCGTTCGGTTCCAATCCGGGACAAATGTCGAATCCTACCTGTGGCGGGTTTTATTTTTTAAAACCTAACAATTTCTAGTCTTATACCACCAATAGAAGAAAGTTAATACAGCCCCATCTAAAATGACCTTCAATGATACAATTTTATACACAAGCCAGGACTTTTACTTTGTTTTTGGACAGGCACTTTATTTCGTCCAAATCACTATCACAATGAACCTGACATCAAATCCTCGCTACGTATGAACTTTGTTTACATTTATTTTATAAGATCGTCAATATGACAAAAATTATTTCGGCAACAATTGATGGCAAGTAACATAATAACATTTTGGTCAATATTAAATAAAGTTAGATTATCATCAAAAGAAAATGAAAAAGAAAACTAAAAGGATTTGATTAATTTATTTGATTGATTTAGCTAGTGCTTCATTTGGTAGTTAGAGACCTGATCGCCTCAATCAATTTGTCAATATTACCACAGATAAAAATACAGATATACCTTTTGAAAAAATGGAAAAATTTGTAATATTTTTCCGTCATGTTGTATATTTTCAATATAAAAGTTGAAAGACGCATTTATTTTAAATAGAAATTCCTTTATATAGAAACAGGGATTAATTTAAATAGAAATGAGATTTTACTATTAGGCTATTTACTAATAGATTAATCCATTAGACTTTCATTAGCGTTTTATTGGTTTTCTTTTTCTTCGGTAAAGCCTGGTAGCAGCCTTTATCTCAATTTAATATAACATTCAAGTTTATAAAACGTGAATTAAAATCGCATATATGTATATCAAAACCGACGAAATTTCATTTCCCTTTACGAAAACTCGTCGGTAGTCTCTTAGTCTGCTTGTGCTTGCTTTAGTTTAGATAAGAGTCGGACATTTTTTTTCGTAAAGCCGTAGAAGCGACGCGAAGCGAAGATGCGACTTGTGTAAGCAACAACTAAATTGAAATCCTGAATCCAATTTCCATTCGGGATACCTTTAATATAGTTGAAAATAAGACGCGGCCAAATAATATAAAATGGTCAACATTGAATCTACGGATAATATTCGGATACATTTTCCTATTTAGTCAGAGTGCTTACCATCGCAATTTGTATCCTACTAAGAAGATTTGATTTTCAGCGTTGTATATTTTAAGTACTGCTAACGAAAACAGTCGACTTCATTTATTGTTTTTAGAATTCTATTATATGTGCCTTGTCGCTCTACACTGATGATGAAATTAAATATACTGATTTAATTATTCTTTTGCAAGAATCTGCCTCAAACTTGATCAAGATTTGTCTCTAATTTATTATCAGGAAACTATGGGAATATGATAAAGATTCAACAAAGGCATACAGATTATCAGAACTCGCATATTTTGGAAAATAACGTGAAACCCCTAAAAACGAAATCACATTATGTCAGAACAAAAAACATTAAAGTTTAACATTTCATTAAATTATTAATAAACCTCAATAGTACACGAGACATTTAGCATGATTTACCAGATAAAGGGCATGATCATCCATATAAAATGCAAAACCCCATGTTTGCATCATATATGGATATATGTCCAAATTCTTCTTTATAGTCATTGGGCATATTTCAAAAGGAATACGGATTTCTTTAGACTGACTTTTCTCGAGGGATATAGATATATATATATATATATATATATATATATATATATATATATATATATATATATATATATATATATATAGAAGATATTATAGGCTCTTATTTCATGCATTGATCAACGTCATGAATAATTTCTATACGTACGTACTACTACCACCTTTCTCATGAACCACATGGGCAGTGTTGAAAAACATAACACAAATTTTAATACCGCGCATAAACAACTTTGGTGTTACTACCAAGTCAAGAAAGTACTTTCAAAAATTGCAAAACATAAACGAGACATAAACACTGTGTTCCCAAATTCCAGCCATAATTTGAAAACTACTTAAGATTACTATAGCAAGAAAACTTGCTATGGTAATGAGAGTTGGAAATCGAAACAGATAATAGAATCCAGTGTTTGTTAATTTTGGTACCTAAAACATGATTGACATACTATCTCCTACATTTCATTTACATTACCAAGATAACTTATCCTAAATCAAGATAATTCTTGTTATCTCGGTATTTGGATTCGGATTCTATAAAGAAAAGAGTAGGCAGAGTCGGGACTATTCATCATATCGGGACTATTGTGCTGATTTCACCAGAGCTGCCAATTTATCGCAAAACACCGACCTCATTCCCTCAGCCATTCTACTGCGTAAATGTACTGAAGAACTGCACTCGATGGTAGTCGACACAGATCGCCTGTTTTCGGTCAATAGTTCCCCAAAATAGCTCCTCGTTTTGTTGGGAGTATTAGACAGCTCTTTAGAATATCTTCCACAGCCTTATTCTCCAGATTACATCATCTAACGGTACTAACTGTAACAAGGAGAAGCTTATTTAGCTGCAATGTCCGGTGAAGAATTTCAAAAAATAAAACCCGCCACAGGTAGGATTCGACATTTATCCCGGATTGGAACCTAACGACATACAGCTGTTTCGAACTTATTAGTTCTCATCAGAGCCGTACACGGTACGCCGATCAAGGACAAATGGCGAATGAAATTTGTGGGGTATATATCTTTATCGATACGATCTATGTCAGTAACATATAAGTCGGAAATCGAGAAAGGAAATACCAAACCGCCAAGCGGTTGTCAAAGTAGTTCCCGAATAGCAATGCTATTACATAATCGCTATAGGAAACAACTACTCCTCGGGCTAAAGCCCCGCCAGGCATTGAATTATATCTAAAGGCGATCCTCGACCCCTTTCTCGTGTTTCTGTACGATCAGATGAGGTTTCAAAAAATAAAACCCGCCACAGGTTTCTTGAAACCTTATCTGATCTTATCAGATCGTGCACCAGGCGGGTTGCACCCCGCATATGATAAGATCATGTTTTATTTATATTGTTATTTGGTTAATAAGTTTCAGAGGCAAGAATATATGTAGTATTAGATATAGAGTATTAATCATTGTTCCCGAAAATTGGTAACCTACATAGATATTCGTACTAACTTACAATTTTAGTCTCTAAAAGTGTAGCTATTTATTTAATTAATTTGAGAGAGTAATAGTAGTAAATTTCAATGAATTATATCGTGAAACAGGCCTGTAATATTCATTTAAAGAAACGCTTGCGATTCACATTGTTTGAGATTGTTAACGAATATGGCTGATTTACTTAATATTTATTTAATTATTTTATTTAACGTAGAACATTTTTATACTAAAATTAGTTTTATACCTAGTCAACATAAATTTATTGTATATTTATTGAGACGTAGTTTCGAATATTTTATGACAACAAATAAGGGAGATATCTAGCTTAATATGAAATAGCTTAAGAAACTCGCCTTAGCAAAAATGGTTCAATTTGTCACTAATCTGGTGTTCATATTGCGTCTTAAAATAAATTTTCGGAAGAAGTAATACAAATACTATTGCACATTCTTTATGATCTAGATTCTCGACACCTCTCTGCTTCTGTATGAGACAATTCTTCTGTAGACTGTACTTGACAAGAGGTTTTCATACATACCTGTGCTCGACAGAGACTTTATACGGTGAGTGATGTCTTGGACATCCCACAAAAACTGGGTTATTTTGTGATTTAGCAGATAGATGGCCATAGTGCTTCTGTTTGTACGATAACTTATAAAGTCTTCATCCGATGTTTAATTTTCTCATGACATCAGGCAGCGAGTACATTGCAAGGACGATTCTCAATGAGGATGAATTATTCACGATATAGAATTCTTGTTTCCCATTTAAAATAAATTAGACATGACATTTCTCTTGTATGACGTAAATTTATTAAATGTATACCAAAAAAGATTCATCTTCTTTATCAACTTAATAATTTACTACCATAAATCAACTCATAGCATCCCAATTCTGGTATCAGCACCCGAACTACCCCGCGATGAATGGTCAATTTGAAAAATCCATCTATATTCGATACCCCACTGGGGAGTCGGTAGCTGTCTGCTCGCATTGAAATCTGTCGACTAGACATATAGCCTGGGGCTGGCATAGCTCTCTCACATTGACTGTGAGAAACTTAGAAGGTGATCAGTCCTCCTAAGTGCACGTAACACGAACAAAAGAAAAACAGCGATAGCTTGATGGGGAGTGAGATATGCTGTGAGCTGGAGGGGGTATAATTTTGTTTTTACACGACTGTTAGTTTTTATTTTTCCCTCAGTTGTGTTTCAGTAATAGTTTATTTGTAGATTTTCAATTTACGCGAAAAAGAAACGCTTTTAACCCCGGAGAGGTAGCGTTTACCCTCACCCTTCTAAGGTAGGGTAAGTAAATAATTTTTTCACATTTCCCAAAACTCAAATGAATCTATGGAAATAAGTCATGATGAAGAAAGTAAATTAAAAGACACGTTCATTTATATCAAACAAGATCAATTTTAAGTTACTTAAGAATGTATTAATTCAAAAAAATTAAAAAAAATCAAATGACTAACTCTTTGAGATCAATATCGGAAAACATTTCTTTATTAACATTGAAAGTTATGTAAAGTAGACACCGAGAAAATTATTTATTTATTGTTAATGTTTTGATATGAATTACTCGAATATGGTATCTCAGTTGGAGTTATAGGACTTGAATTGCGCGCCATTTGTGTTCTGTCAAAGATTGGGCGTCAATACTTAACGACAGTCATCTACAAATCATACGACGTCAACATACCGCAATTAACAGTTCAACAACGAATAGTTTGTGTATAACTATTTCATGAAAGTGAGCGATCATTTACAATTGTAAGCGCCTACAGAGTTGGCACCTAGTAATGATATTATGGTAAATGGGAAATGCTATTGTGATATGTCAAACAGTTCCTTTTTCCACCAAATTGATAACTCATATTTGAACAACATAAGATTTCTGAAAGACAGTGCAACATATCATACACCACGTGCAACCATAACTCTGTTGTATACCAAATTTTCTGCTAATGCTGACATCAATTAGCCTGGAAAATTATGAAATTTAACACCATCCGATTTTTTTTTTTGGGTTACGTTAGGGGAAAAGTGTACGCCACCTAGCCAGCAACAATCAGTGACCTCAAAGAACAGAATTCCGCGTATTATTCGGGAGGCACAGCCAGTTTTATATGTCCGTGTTATGGACAAGTTTGTTAAATGAATGGCATCGTACCAGATGTGTCGAGGCAGCCATATGACATCCTATAATTCCAAATTAGACACCCAGGCATTTTGATGTTGTATGGGCTTGTAGATGACAGTTGTTAAATATCGATGTCCTATCTTTGACAGAACACAGATGGTGTGTAAGTGGAATACTATCGCTCGAACTGAGCCATCCTATATAAGAGAATACGAAATATAATAATATGAACATCTCATTAATTTACCGTCTCACACTAAAGCATAAAAAGAGATATCCTTACATAAGGCTGTACATGTGCTTAAGAATTACATTTATCGACCACAGAACTATAATGGAAACTTCAGTGAAATACCATATACATGACCTTTAAATATATGAAATGAAATCATGAAAAACACAATTTTCTTTACAAATTTTCATTTTCAAATTTTGACTTTTTTAAATTTAGAATTTCTAGGCGCAGTTTGACCACAATTTGAATAAATACTTACTGCATACAGGTAAAGTACAAAATCCTACAGTACGTCTTTATGTATTGGTCTTTTGTACATGAGGAAATTTTACAAAGAATATTTGAAGCAAGGAGGTGAAACCTGGATGTTTCACCATAACAATTAGAAGATAATTAAACACAGTGTGTTAATTGAATTACGTGAAATATTTCGGTATTTGTGGGAAACTGGTCTCTTGTTTTTGTTGTTGCATCAAAGGTTTCTACCCTACACCAAGAGTAGTTATTCTTGTAATGAGATTAATAATATAAAACGTATATTTTGTTTGTTACAAATTAAATCTTGCAATCCTAATCCATGATATATTTATAAAATCTTTAAATACTTACCGACAGACAGGAGGATGTAAACAAATATAACGACCAGCAACATTAATAAAGTTAGCAATTTTAAAAATGGCGAATCTACACTATAATTTTAAAGTATTCACATCTACCCCAGGAATTTTTTTATTAACAAAGATGCTACTATCACTTTAATGTATATGAATGGTTATACTCGAGTTTATTTATAAATATATTTTTTAAATACTTTGTCTTTAATCCTCAAATCATACATAGGGATTATATATGGTAGTCCTTCAACAGTAATAAGAGATCACTGAGAAGTAAGGTTACAGTAGAAGCAAAGAAATAGTTATGTAAAATTCATTGCAGTACTATATCGAAATATTTAAAAATGACAGTGTGTTCTCCGTCAGAACTTGAATGTTTTGGCGGAAAAATGTTGGCTAGAATTGAAACAGACATTATTTAAGCACTTCATTATTGTTGATCTATTTTTATATTCTAATCTTTAATCACCACGAGGAGAAAACCAAGTATAATCCTATGTGATGGTGATGGTATAGAAGGAAAGAGTGCCAAAACATATTTAAGTAGAACAAAATAGCTACACACTAAAATGACCGCGGCGCATTCGCCATTTATTGAAAAAATGTTACTGCGAATAAAATGGTCTATATTAATCGGACAAATATTATTAATCCACTATTACTTTTAAATTAAAAGTCTTCCCACAGTAGATACTAACCAACGGGAAATTCATTTAGGATACGTTAGTATATTCTGGTACAAAGTGTGCAAGAACTGTTTTGGGGAAAGTAAGAAACTCGCGCTTTAAATTTGGAAGAACAATCAGTTATTAAGGAATCTCAAATAGTTAAAAACACAGAATGGAAATATATAGATGAGAATATTTCTCTTACCTGCATATAGGATGAAGAATATACCCACAAAATATTGGGAGAACGTGTTAACGTATGGATACTTTGATCATTTTATTTTTTTACTTTGAGTATTTTATAATTTATGATGTTGATGTCCATTGTGGATTGATTCACTGGACTCTACTCTGAAAAAAACATATTTAATCAAATTCATAGACATCGCTTTGGAAAGAAAAGAAAAATATATACCACGGCGATTTAATAAACGCAACAAAGCTATAAACAAGTGCGAACGTTATTGCTAACATTAGAGGATAATTGTTAGTATCCATAGCCGTATATTTGCATTTACGAGATAGAGTAATAAGGTTAAAAAATAGTAGTTGTTCAGACAAGATGTGTTGAGTTACACCACAATGATAATAAATGAAGCAAAGCCTCAAAAACAGCTAACTTTCATTTCGGTATACATAATATACTTACGCAGGTTCTTGTCAATTTACCTTAAGATATTGTACACCTCTAAGATTGAGTTAATTGGATTCTTAAATATGATTGTTATGGTTTAATTTGATGCTATTTGAATAATATCAAATACTTACTTCTACAGATATAAACAAATGTACATGTAACTACAAAAGTATTACAGAAATAAGGAGTTTATACTACAACCCATCTGCAAATGCCTTATATAATAAGGACTAAACAAATTAGGTCAAAACAGATATTCTCCTAGCTATATGCCAAACGCCGAGCACTAAATTACATGACAAAATTTGTCGTATTTTTGTCTAACAGTGTTAGCACTAAAAATACAGTGATTATTCTAAAACCACCAAGAATTATATTAATGATCTCAAGTTTTTACTTTGATTTAGATTGTTCGAAACTACCAAGAGATGGCGTTTGGTACGTTCTACTGCGGTGGAACGTACACTAGACAACGTAAACAGCGTAGTAGTCTAGACAACATCTAGTAGACAACGTCTACTAGATGTGAGCTTTATCTGTCGAAGGTATACTCGTTTACACTGCACTGACGAGACCCAAGATAGAAAGGTCGAAACCGGTCTGCAGTTAACGATATCCTGAGATAAGTGACACTTTGCATATTTCTTGGTGGTTTTAGAACAATCACTGTATTTTTAGTGCTAACTCTGTCAGACAAAAATACGACAAATTTTGTCATGTAATTCAGTGCTCGGCGTTTGGCATATTGCCAGGAGAATAGCTGCTTTGACCTAATTTGTTTAGTCCTTATTATAATATAAGGCATTTGCAGATGGGTTGGAGTATAAACTCCTTATTTCTGTAATTTGAATGTTACCCTCTGATAGTAAAACTTTTGCATTACACAAAAGTATTACTAAAAGTATAATTCCATATTTTGTAAATCATTTAGCCTAACTGGGGTCAGTTAGGCCACATTATTTTCGATTTATACTTTCTATTTTAAAAATAGATGAGTATAAATGCTGAGCATTATGCACCTTGAAAGCTTTTATACTTCTACTGGTATACTGATCATTTGAATGTTTATGCAGGTCCTGCTCGTAATCATCCAGAGTTCATGAATATATCAGTTGATTAGAGAATATGAGGGACAAAAGTTTATCACTGATAACAATTTACTTTTACGAATGAATTTTAGTGCACCTGAGGACTCGAGAAGGGTGCTACTGGACTTGTAGAGACTATGTGACTGCAGATACAATTTGCTTAGATTAACAACCTTGACCTCCTCACAAAAGCACAGCCACACACCAAGGGTCACAACCGATTCAGAGGTCTTTTTCAGTATCTGCACAGTGTCCGATTTTCCTCTTTGCATCCAAAAGAAACTAAATTGACGTTGTGGGGGGTTTTGTAGTACCGCGTTCTACCGCTAGAAGCGTATAGAGCTACTATTCCCGAGTCAGTAAGCCAAGCGTCGTCGTTGACGAAGATTCCGTTCTGCTTGTGTGAATTTCTTAGGGAGAGTTATTTTGTCGTCGTGTTTTTGTTTTTCCGATGTGACAGGACTTTGCCTTTCAGAATTTATTACACAGGATCAGATAGTTAACTAGTATTTCTACCTGGAAGTGTTGATAAGATTGCGCAACAGTTTGCGGCGGAAGAGGTTTAATTTGTGATATACGGGTTACTGGTTTTTCAACTACGATAACGCCCCTGCTCATACAGCGCTGCATGCGCCACAACTTCGTTAATGTCCCAGGATAATTTCGCGAATTTCTTTAACATTTTCATCGGTTTGAGTCGTGAAAGGGCTAGAAGAGTGAAGTTTGTCGTCAATTGACTTTTCATCTCTTTTGAAACGGGCTGAAACCCTTGAAACCACTGAAACACTTGAGTATTCCCAATAGCATTATGCTCGTAGGACATTTGTTACATTCCAAGAGATTCTGTGCCAATTCTTAAGAGCAAGAAGTAAAACTTTACGACCGTGTGCTATTCGTAGCCATTGCAAAAACGACGAGCACACAAAACAACATTCACTAAATACTTCACATGAGCCCAAAGCGACGACGCTTGCCTTACTGTCTCGGAAATGGTGGCTCTACACGCTCCTAGTGGCAGAACGTCGTACTACAAAAACTCCACTCACCACATCAGTTCGGTTTCTTCTTGGTACCCCCTCGTATAAAGACGAACATATTTTGAAATACGAATAGTAAGAAATATGATCTAAGATACGATATAACATACATATAAGTATTAATATATATTAATGCATATATGTAACTTAATAAACTAGTGCCAACGAGAAAAAAATGAGCGATAAGGGACTTGCAATATCTTCAGTTCTTGAATTCAACACTGGGAGAAAAATCTCAATCGTATTAAAGTTTATGGACATATTTAGTATAATACGTAATAAGTGTTGTGGATTCCCTTAACACCAATTTTATATGTAGTTTTTTTTTCAATATGTCGTACCATCTCCAAATAAAAATTGAAGATGGAAGGTGATATTATTTAAATACACACTGTATTAGAGTAAGTTAAACAATATTTTCGTTAATTTCTAACTATCTAACTATCGTAACTATCGTTTCGTTAAACTATATTAAATTTAATAAGCCACGACAAGCCAAGGTGGTAATGTCGAATCCTTTAGTATATAGAGGATCGTAGTGCATTTCAAACCTATATCTCTTTCTAACCATGTACAGACAACATTCGATCCGCTGTGTGTGCAGCAATTTCAACAGCAATAACAATAGCAATAATTCTGGTATATACGCCGTTTAGTTGACTATTAAAAATAAAAATTCTTCTCACTATTTAATGCTATTGACGTGATACTTTAGAATAGACGGAAGCTATCGGTTTATTACGTAGTTTGGCGTTTTATATTGTTGTATAACAATATGGATATTTGTTTTAATACGATAGTTTAGTTGTCAGTTGGTAAGCAGCGTTGTAAATATGCAAATTGTTAAGGGTAAAATGGATTACGTAGCCGTTAAACGTAACTTTTATGAAAGCATTAGTCTTATTTTAAAATTATTTATTATTAATATTATTATTTAATACATTTATGGTAAGTAAACGTCTATCGTATTCAAAGGTTGCAAAGATTATTTATTAAGTATTTTCTCTTGTAATGCTTGATAATGAATGCTCTTTTATAATTAATATATTATAAATAAAATGTGCTATTATGCCATGACTTTTTTAAGTATGTCAGAGTAAGCCGCTGGCAAAATTTTCGACTATTGACCCTTCTGTAAGAGTGACAAACCAAAACTAAGGAGGTAAATATGTATAACCGTGATAGTGAAGGCATAGAAAAAATGATACTAAAAACATATTTAAATAAACTCGTGTAGAAAATGCAGTAGCACATTCTAGAACCCTGGCGCCTTCGCCAGTTCTTTAAACAAGGTTACAATAATAAATATTATTAATCTATTATTACTGTTCAATCAAAAATCTTCCAACTGTAGACATTAACCAACCGGAAATTGTTAACGATACGTTAGTATACTCTTTTACAAAGTATGCAAGGCCATTTTTGGCGTAAGGGATTTTGGGTTAAGAGAATCACACTTAAATTTAGAAGAACCACCAATTACTAAGAAACTTCACATAGTTAAAAATACAAAATAGTAGACAAAAATATATCTCTTACCTATATGTAAGATGAAGAATATGCTCATAAAGTACGTGAACATACTGATTCATATATTAGAAAAAGTTTAGAGGAAATTGAAAGCCGTCATTACAATAATGGACACCGAATAAATCAACGTGGTACTCAGAAGAAATCTCTAAACGTATTAGAAAGCTCTAGCATTCTTGATTGTATTTGATGATTTTTTAATGAGCAAGCTGTGGTAAAATTTTTATTAATTACCTTTCTGTAAAGATGACAATCCAAAAATAGGGGATGTTGGTGAAGATAAAAATGAGGAGACAAAGTAATAGAAGAAAAAGAAGACTATTAAGGAAAAGTACACCAAGGACGATGAGTTAAACAAAACCAAGTTAATGTGGAGAAGAAATACTGATAATATTAGTCAATAAGAGTATGGTCAGTTTTACAAATCACTTACTAATGATTGGGAAGACCATCTCGCTGTTAAATATATCAGTATTGAAGGTCAACTAGAATTTCATATTTTCTGCTATTTGCCACGTCGCCGTCATGTACCTATCGATTTCTTTGAAAGTAAAAAATAGACCAACATTGATATACATTATCACGGGAATAATATACCATATCTAACATATACTATTTTTTCAAAGGATTCCTATACGAATGACTTTTTGGAGATTTGTGGAATATATTAAGAAACCATTGTCCTTCATAACTACTACTGAGATATCAGAAATAATGTTAGTTTATGATTGTTATGAAATGACAAAAGCCGCCTTAGCTGATGTCGTGTTTTGAAACAATTCCGCCAAAGCATGTCAAATTCATCATCTATAACGTGTAAATGTGTTATTAGTTCTAGACATACAATAATAATAAACTACAACATTAAGTTGAAATGATTTTATCGAAAGAAACTATAGTAACTGTTAACTATAGAAATATCCCGCCTTCTTTCATTCGCAAGTTAGGCGCCTCCTAAAATTATCATAAACATTTTGTAATACTTCTAGCATTTTGGTTGATTATTCCGCTACAATTTGTCTAGTTATGTGTCTGAATAGACACATTATAATATGACCGTTTATTGCTAACAATGAGTTTGCAAATCCTGCTTATTTAGTCCTGTTTCAAACTTATTGCTAATAATTTGGAGATCAGAAATTATTTCACAATTATACAAGGTTTAAACTCTAAACTAAAGCGTAACATACTCAAAATTACATACAGTGAATATTTCGTAGTAGCTCATTGCATATTCATAATGAAAAATTGAATTGTATTAATTTCACCGGATACGCACGTAGTGAATAGACATACATGAAGAAATATAGGTGTTGTGTTATGTCATATCCATCCCGAATTTACGAACATGAAATTAACTTAGTGCGTTTACTTTGTCTGGTAAATTTACTATCTAAATATGACTAACTGACTATCTAAATCTATATGACAGTATGCATTGTCATAACGACTCAAATTTAGCAGTATTAAAAATAGCAAACTTTACTCATCACCATCAGAAATAGGCAGATATGTTGTCAGTTTTCGATTTATGTAATAAAAATAGCTACATGATGGGAATATGCAATAAGATTTTCAGAGCTCGTTATAATTTTAGGTTGATTTAATCGTTGTTTGAATTGTTATTCATTTTATTGGCTAGAATAGTAACAATATTTACATTGACTAAATTAATTTCACATTAAACCAGTTCAGCAAGCTCAAAAATACAGACCCTTGCCTATTTTTAAATATACTAACAATTTTAAGCTAGCAGTCTCAAGTTTGTGTCTGAAAATGTGACAGAAATTTTTTTCCTATTCATAACAAAATTTAATTTATTAAATATTAATCTATTAAAATGACTGAAGTGTATACTCTCTAATGTGGCTGCTTTAACTGGGTATGCACTATTAAAATTAGACTGGATAGCATCGCCAGCATATGACTCGTCACATTCATTATCCATGCATATATTTACATTACTTTCAATGGAAAGACTTCTAGAATAAATTACAAGTCTTCCTCATTATGCACTAAAGCAGGATTTTCGATTTTCATTTCTACCTCCTTCTCGTCATCCTGTAGGTTACTATGCACCACGTTTTCATTATTAATGAAAATATATCGCAGCGAACTAGCTTAAAATTGTAAGAGAAATAGATGTTCCGCTTTCTGTCGCTTTCCGCCGAATACTGCGAAATTCGACTTCTCATAGGTAAAAAAAAGCTGGCTCCGATTAGTGAAAGAGATAGATAATGCACAAAGCAAGATGCAATAGTACACGAAATATAATCGTCAACTACGCTAGCTGTATTCACCCTGAATCTAAAAACATATTGACCCGACACAGTGGCGTTCTCTTGTAAAGGACATGACGTTTATAATTTTCTATTGGATGATCTTAAAATTGAAGATTTATGTTTTTGTTAGTGAGGTTATTCATTGACCTGCTAAAATTATGCTATAAACTATCCTGAAAACCTATATATCATGCTCTTAGGTAAGTTGGACAAATTCCTTTTCTATATTATCAATACACAGCTGGATTAGGCGCAATATTTTCTGATGTCCATTCGTTGTAGTGTTTGTGGAATTAGTTTTATGGCAGTCTTCGGGGTGCTTGTATTATAGTGAAATGGTACTAGTGGTATGTTATTGCTATAGCTATGTTTACTTTAGATAAATAAATAGCAAGCAAGGAGGACCGATGTTTCGGGGCGAGATGCGGGAATTGACTGATTTAAATTTATCTCAAAAGCCGATGGCCTGGAGCGGTTAGCCAGGCCTGAGATGATCGCATTTTTACTCCTAAGGAACAGATGTGTCCTTGTCCCGAGATCTAGCTAATATATTGTACAAAGATTGCTACTTTTTAATATTTACAACACAAAACTAATATATACAAAAAACCATCATGGTTGTTAATAGACGTATGTAGAGCAGCGTATGTCCATAGTTTATATCACTATTTAATTTATACCGTAATGCTTTAGAATTTTCATAAGACTTTCGGATACATTTAGATGTGCATAATTTCCACGCGTGATGATCCAACTGATTATCCAGAATCTTTTTTTAGTAATTCTGAATTGGAAATAGGAGTAATAAGGACATTTTCGGGTAATTAGGAAATGTACTTACTAAAAGTATCATGTTAATTATATTAAAATTATATTAATTATATTATTCGAAAAAGATATAATACATGGCATACATACACATACACAATTTAATGAACCTAATAATTTATATTATTGGTTCCTGGAGATGATTTTTTGAACATCTTGAACATGCTTAAAACAATTCTCTCTCACAGCAATTCTGAAATGAATCCAGGAATTACTTCTCTACACAATCATTTATTAAGAAGTTATTTGGATCAGTTCCTCGAGGTAACCTATCAATAAAGTGATTATTAGTAATGTTTGCATCTGAATATTGCGGAAATAGACCTGCATATGCGGTGTCGACCTGCGTGTTGCAAATTATGTTAAATTAAATTTAAATTTACCCCATTAAAATTTACTTAGCGAGCGCAGCATAAAACCGTAATAATATCTACGCCATTCGCTACACCGAATTCAAATAAGACTGCTGAATATCCCCTTTTCATCAGCGAAGACGCTCCTGAAAACTCGCAGGATCCGCGGCACACAAGCTCAGCGGGCGAACGAGTGTCGGCCATAAAAAGCCCCGATTCCTCGGAGAAATAGTGTTGATTTTAACACAATAGGAGTGATTGGATTTCGAGTTAAAAATAAAACCCGCGAGTTGGAGTTGAAAGTTGGAGTGTCTAATGGCGGCGCTCGGTTGGTTTACTTCAAAACACAAAGCAATATAGGAAGCCATCGTCGCCGAGAGATACGACGGGAAATTTCAATGTAATTTTCGAGAGCTACCCAGAACTAGTTACTTTTAAAGTACAAAGTGTCAGAGGAGAATACGTTTTAACAAGTAAAGGCGAATAAAAATTGGAGTTATAAAAATTTTATGGGGCAATTCCTTTCTGTATCAGACGCAGAAGTGTACTTGTACATAGGTATCTTCTAAAATAAACTTTAGGGTGACGCTCAAATGTGAGTTTCAGTTCATATCACAATTTGTCGGACTAATAAGGAGTGAGTATAATATGTCAAGCTTCTCTTGCTACAAGATGTCGTAAGGAAGCTTATACTCCAACCATCTGTAGGTCCCTAAACATTAGGATTAACAAATTAAACCACAACAGCTATTCCCCCGGTTATATACCGTCGATGGGCGTTGAATTACGTGGCGAAATTTGCCGTATTTTATTCTAATATAGAAATAAAGTACTGTAATTTGGATTACTCGAAAATAATAAAGTAGAAGATGCAAAGCGTCCTCTATCTCAGGATTCCGCTAACTGTAGACCGGTTTCGGTCTTATCTTGGGTCTCGTCAGTACAGTGTAAGCGAGTATGCCTTTGATAAACGAGGCTTCACACCTTATAGACACCGTTACATTCTACAGTAGTAGACCGTAAAACGTAACCAAGCGCCATCTCTCGGTAGTTTAGGAAATAATCCAAATCGAAATTAACTTAAGTCATCTACAATGACTTACCTCCTTATCTCCTTAGTATAAGCCTCTTACGACATCTTGTAAAACTTACCATCTGAAAACTTTGCGTTTATAGATGATTGCTGTTATTGTAGATGACTAGGTGTGTCGCAAAGTAGCATACTAGGTTCCTTACCCTTTAAAATTTTTACTGCAGATCTGTCGTACCTTTTGACACTACAGTGCAAAATACACCTTTATACAGACGACTGTCAACTGGAACTATCTGGTGATGCGGAAGAGTGCAGCGAGGTTGTAGCAGAATTGAACAACAATTTATCTATAATCGCAAAGTGATCTAAAACTGCAGGTCTCCTTATCAGCCCTAATAAGTCAGTCGTCATGTGCTAAGAACAAGTGCTATATGAAATATAAAAGCAAAATCTAATTTGCATTATGAAATTGTGCTAATCGCGAGTACAATTGCTTTTCAATTCAGTGTTAAAGTGTTATACCTGATGAAAATTTAAATATTGAAAAACATGTTATAACTAAATGTCAACAGTAATATCCAGATGTAGATATTCAGATAAATTTAAGTATTTTCTATGAACTCTGTTTGTCTTTATAAAGAGTGGTATCTCAACAACAAAAAAAAAAAGAAACGATAATGAAAAATTCAAAAAAGATAATCCTGAAAATATCATTCCCATTCAAAATACTGTCAGTTATGTGAACAGACGATGTGAACTTATCACAATGAATTTTTTTACTCTTCGAAACATTTTTTATATTCTTCTGAACTAATGCTGTTAAGTGCCTGCAGAATTTTTTCTAACCTTTTCTACATCTTGAAAACGATTCTCCTTTAGGTGTTATTCATTCTTGAGAGTAAGAAAAAGTATCAAGGGGCTAGGTCAAGCGAGGAAGAGGTATGAAATGGTAGTCATGCCGATTTATATAAAGAACTGGTTGATTCTCAACACTGTGTGGGCAGGTGCATTGTCATTATGAAGAAACCATTTCCCCGATCTTTACAATTCAGCTTTTTTTTCTTACTGCATCATGCAATCGCTTTAGCACTACCAGATAGTAATTTTGGTTCACTGTGGTACCCTTAGGAACAAAATCAACGGGAACGATTACTTTGATCACATTTTAATTCAATTGCCGTGCTTTTTTAGCCTGGGCGATGAAGGTGTCTTTCACTGGCTGGACTTTTGTATTATTTTAGGATCATAGCAGTAATATTAAGATCAATTTCCTATGATAACTTTTGACAAACAAATCAGCTTCATTTGCGCCTGTTCTTTCAATTTCTGACATACTCTCAAACGGTTCTCTCTCTCTCATCATCGAAAAGCAGTCGTGGGCAAATTTTGCTGTGACGCATCTCATGTTCAAGTATTCAATTAGGATTCTTTGGCATGAGCTCCAGGAAATTCCACTTATTTTGTCTAATTAGTCGATAGCTCTGCGACGATTAAATATGATGGCATAGCTTTGAACGCCTGTTGTGCACGTTGAGGGGCAACCCGAACGGGGTTCCTCATCAAATGACAATTGACCACTTTTTAACCGGACAAGGCACTCGTAAATTCTTACCTAACTTAGAGCCTCTTTTCCATATGTTTCTAAAGTATTGAAACTGTATACATCACTGTTTTATTTAGTAGAAAACAGAATTCCATATTGCCCCGTGCTTCTTCAAAGTTTGCCAATACATAATCGCAGAATGCGATGGAACGGTCTTAAGAAAATATCACTCTGTCCACTATAATGGTTTTACATGAACTACTGGTATACCTACTTATATGAGCAGAGTACTAAGTTCTGATACTATTTTGCATGTTGGTTGACGATTTTACTGTATAACTACAGTTGAGCATATAATAATTCATATTTTTATTTAAATAACTCACAGACTTGTATATGGGTCCTCTTTTCCAAAGCCATCAACAAAGATTTGAATTCGTTATGTTTCATTTAAATGTACCATATTTTGAAAATTGCAACACCAATAAGTACAATTTTTTTGTAGCCGCAAGTCACCAAGTAATGTAGGAACATCATAAAATTCTAGATGCTAGACTTCTCAAAAAAACTCATGTCAAGTAACATAATAACAAAAACAGAACCTATAAGAACAGCAAGACAAAGTTCTCAAAGAAAAAACAGGTATACCTTATGGTGGATCGAAAAAATGGAAATACATAATGAATGGCCATTAAAAATTAGTTGATTAATTTTCAGATGTAATCTACCCAACAATTTGATGCATCATACGTGAAAAATATACTTTTTTAAATGAGATTATGAGATGAAGATGATATTATGTAAAAGTTCTGGCAGTTATGACGTCAGAAATTTGTACTGATACCAAAGAATGCACATTTGAAAAACGAAATCGACTTGTCCAAGCATATATTGGCAAATATGGAAAGCCCTGTTTGCCTAGTAGCGATTTTATCGAATTTATTCCCATTTCTGTGTGCTTATTTCACATACTTCATGCATGTTACTCGTTTCCTCTTAGTGAATATATTATTATAGTTATTATTATAATTACAGTCTTCAAGATATTATGCAAAAGTTAAAACAAACATTTGCATAATGCATTCCGCTGCATATCTTACGTCTGCTCCCCACCGGAAAACCCTGTTTCTCGCTATTTATTTCTGACAATTTATGTGCATGACTAACAATGTACTTTCCCGCCTGCAGGAGCTGTTCCTTTTCTCGGGTCCTGTTTGCCGACTCGGACGACGCTATTAGGTTAATCCTGCAGAAATCCTTCTGGAATGCCGGATTGTTCCCACAGCCTGGCTCAGCTATACCTTTTCGTCAAAGCGGGGCTTTCTTGTATGTACTTGCAGTTCCGCACGTTGTAAGTAAAAAAGTACAAAAGGGCCTTAAAGGAGGCGAGCGATATAGATTTAACTTTCCTATTGGGAATGAAAAATTATGGCGGAGCCACCATTGGAATGTGAAAAGGGACTTTCTCGGTGTTAAAGAAGAATTAAAGTTTCCATTATACAGTGCTATTCAAAAGTCCCCTCCCCCCCTCTTATCTTTGGAACGATTATACATCAACTAGTGAAATTTGGTAACTGAATATTAAGGGTTGTAAACTTCCCTACTAGTGATGATATATGCCGTATGCGTCAAAGATGACGTCACAAGGTCATTGTGACCAATAATTTTAAATGGAACCCTATGGCAAGCGACACCTGTTTTAAAAGGTATCGAAAAAACCTATTCAATGATACTAATATTGTGTCTGTTTACGGCAGTTTTGACAACTGGCTTTCAAAAACCGCAAAGCTGTGATGAATTAAATCAGTTAATAATAAAATTTAAAATTCAAGCTCCGCCACTGGATAGTTGGATAGTAAATAATCTGACGTTTTTGCAAGTCTCCCCAATTTGATGTTTTTTTAGCTGTCAAAGTTTTTATACATTTAATAATTTGTGTATTGTTTATATAAACGATATCGTTTCCACAAAATATTTCTTAGAAGACTAAAAATATTTCTTAAAATTCTGCTACGTCATTCTAATTCCACTATGATTAATTTTTAAAAACTTAACTCATATTACGATTCAAAAAACTCATAAGCCTTAGACGATCAAGTCCTTTGTACCTACAAGTATGTTTTAAAATGTTGGTTCGTCATATTGGATCCATCATCTTTAATATTACAAATATGGATACAAATTCAAATTGAGCAAACTTAAAAACTTAAGATTCGTACAAGTTTTAAGTGGACAAATTCTACAATTACTTAAAATTTTCGACGACCATATTGGACCATCTATAAGTCTAAAGTCAAGTTTTGATTCACTAAACTCAATAACGTTTAGATATCAAGCTCGACCAATACGGTAACAATTTTTTTCTCAAAGTGTAATCCTCTTTTCGGTCAGCTTCTACTTTTTCAGTATGAATCTGAAAATCAGTTCTGTGTGATGAAATTGAAAGTTTAAAAATTTTGGAAAACAAATGTTTGATAAATTAAAATAGATATTTTTGGACTGACTTTTAAGTTAACCCTCTATTGCATGATTTATTTTGTGATTAAACAAATTTTTTTTGTACTTTTTTTATCAAATGCCATTCTTATCATTTCTTATCAAATGTCACCTATATGGAATTTAATTCTTAATCAAAAATTTTTTATTGTTCCCAAATGGGAACATTATTAACACAAAGAACGATTTTCATCTATAAAATATTTTCTGGAAGATTACATTCGCCCAAGAATAGGTTTTGCTCTGGATCTCTTTCAGTTGTTGAGGCTTTCCAAGTTATATTTTCACTACTATCCGAAAAAAAAGAATCTTGTATTTCAAGGAATCAGGAAGACCAAATAAGTGAGTGAGAGGAATATCATCTGGTATATTGTTTGGATCGTTATTATTCTTTGGTTGCTGTATTTCAAAATCATTGAAAACTGATACCACTGTAACCAAAAAAAAAAAAAAAAGAAAACGAAGGATAAGTATGCTTATTCTCAATAATAATAACTTACTTTCATTTTCATCATCCGATAGTTCGGAATCGTCACTATCTGCTGGAATATCACGTATATCTTCGTACCTTTTTCTTCCATAAAATGCATTTGGTCTTATTTCTGGAAGATCCATTGTTGGGCTACAAAATAATTTATATAGCTTCTAAAAAAATTTTAAATACAAGAAATTACGAAAAAGAACATTAAACTTTCTATGCACACTGTTCTCAATCGGGAACAAGGCGGTTGTGCCATTTTGTGTTAACAAGAATAAACCAAGTTAAATATATTTTACACAAGCCTAATCCTAATAGTAAGGCTCTGTATAAGAAAAATTAAACTTACCAAAAACTACTGAAAAACTATTATTTCAAATACTACACCTGCTAGAATAATAAAACACGAGTCGCTGTTTTGACAGTATGTCTGAAAATGATTCACAAATACAGCAAAAGCCATCTGCGTGAAAAATGTATCGCAAAAAATAGAAAACTATTTATATCAGGAAATAATGTATTCCATATATTTATATTCAATTAAAAAATGTAAGATGATGCCACTATACATGTTTAAAATGTGGGGTTCCCATTTGGGAACACTATGCAATAGAGGGTTAAGATATTTCGAAATTCTGACATAATGGGAAAATTTGGACAACAGTATATTTTAGGAAATGAAAATCATTCGGGGATGGACCTAGGTGTTAGTCTGGTATTAGATTACAATAAAAAAGTTTTCCTGTGAAATAATTGATAAATAAATACCAAAGTTATAGGAACAAGTGAAATACTTTATTTTTTAAACTTATATTCAGTCTTTTGCATAAATAATATGGATACAAGTACATCTCAGTGAGGTCTTGAAATTTTAATTCCATATAAAGCTGCCAGTTTTAAATCAATTCCATTCTAAAAGGAAAACAGCTGCATCCGAAGCGTTGCTAGGAAATACCCGTATGAGATAAGAGCGCAATGCCAATTAAGTGCACAGCAATGTATAGAGGAGGCGATAATATATCACCGTACAGCCGTGCAAAAAGGTCAGAATAGAAAATAGTACGACCACATAAAGACCGAGAGGATGTATAGTTGACGGCGGCGATATCTCACAAGGCCAGACATATTGCGGTCTTATGATATTTCATTAGAGCGACTTTTTCCCATGATACTTTTCGCCACCGAGAAATATGCTTACAAATTGTAGCCAGACGAGGTCCAGTATTCTCTCCCGTCTTATGACGGATCGCTTCCATACTTATTTCTCATTTCGCGCGTCTAGTTTTCTCTCACTAAAACTATATCTAGCTCGAGACGCTGTAATTCAATTCGTCTAGTTTTCAACGAACTCGTTTATCTTCACTACGTAACACTAGAATAAAAAGCGGAGGAACGAATTTGGATGACTTGGTGATATTTAACTTATTATAGACATGGAATAGTGTGGAATATATTAAATGGAAAGAACACATATTCATCGGACTATTTGTATAGACATAATATGGTAATAAAGGGTCTTTCAATAAGGATGCTCGATTTTTAAATGCAAATAAAACAAGTTGTATGTGAGATATCTGCTCAATTTTTTTTATTTCAAAGAATATTCTATGGCACTAAGTATGAAATGTAGTGTATTTCAAATATCTGCCGCGGCTTTGCTTGGTGACACGTATTCGGGAGGTCCAATTTTCGATGACTGTCGGATAAATCTGGCTGAATTTGCTGGATGGGGATTCGTTATATTTATTTTGAGGGCATCAATTGTTTGCGGTTCCTTCGCATACACCTGAGATTTAAAATAGCCCCAAAGGAAGACGCTTAAAGGCGTTAAATCGCACGATCTCGTTGGCTAGTGCACGTCACCGCTGCGCGAGCTAACCGCACCAAACAGTGACTTTCTCGGGATGCATTTGGTACTGGTGTATCTCATGTGGATTGGTGAAGTCCCAAATCCGACAATTTTCTTGTTCATATATCCATTCCTCCAAAATTCCTCCAAAAATAGGCCTCATCGCTAAAGGCGATTTTTTTGGCGAAATTTGAGTCAACTTCCAACTGCTACATAGCCCAAGCAGTGAACACATGGCGTTGTCTATGATCGTTTATCTTAAGTTGCTGGGTCAGTTGGATGTATACGGTGCAGACCCAAGTCCGGATACAAAATTCGTTAAGTTAAAGTCGCATAAAAGCCAAGTTCTTATATCATCATGAGGTCATCAGTCCTAAGACTGGTTGGACGCTAACCTCCAGCTTCTCCTATCTTGTGCTAACCTACGCATTTCGCTAATTGTGCTACAACCTACATCCCTTACTATTTGTGAGCAGTAGTCTAATCTAGGCCTACCTCTGCCTTTCTTCACTCCTATTTCTGCCTCCAAAATATCGCGGACTATTCCCCCATGTCTCAGCAAGTGGCCTCACATTCTATCTCTTCTCTTCTTTATGTTTTTTCACATACTTCTTTTCTCGCCAACTTTCTCTAATACTTCTTCGTTTCTAACCCTATCAGTAAACGGTATTTTCATCATTCTTCGGTAACACCACATCTCAAAAGCTTCTAATTTCTTCCTACTTGCTTCCCCTACCGTTCAGGTTTCGCAACCGTATAGCGCCGTGCTCCATACATACGTTTTTAAGAATCTCTTCCTTGTTTCTAAGTTTATTACCCCCGAGCATAAAAGTGCTTTCTTCTTGTTAAAAGCTACTCGACCCTGCGCTATTCTCTGTTTTATATCTTTATCGCTTCTTCCATCCCAATTTATTTTACTTCCAAAATAAGTGAAGTCTTTAACTTCCTCCAATCTTATTATATATACTTATCTCATTATTAATTTGTACTTTCGTTTTTGCTCTGCTCTCGCGCCCTCTGCACACTAACACTTTAGTTTTGTTTTTATTCACCCTCATTCCGTATTCTTCTGTCAACACTGCCTCCATTTCGTTCAACGCTGATTCTAATTCCTCTTTACTAGATGCTAATACTGCTATATCATCCGCGAATCTCAGCATTTTTAATTTCTGTCCCTGTACTTTAATCCCGAAATCCACTCTATCTTTTATCACATTAATCGCCTCTTCGATGTACAGATTAAAAATTAGTGGTGATAGCGTACATCCTTGTCTTACTCCTTTCCTGGTACCTACTTCCCTTCTTTCCCCTTCTACTTCTATAACAGCAGTTTGCCATTTGTATAGATTGTGTACTACCCTCCAATCTCTATACTTCATTCCCGCGCTCTTTAGTATCTCGAACATTTTTTCCCATCTTACATTATCAAAAGCTTTTTCTAAATCTACAAATAATATATAAGCGTTCTTTCCTTTTTCTATTGTTTTCTCTAACATTACTCTTAGCGCTAGAATAGCTTCGCGAGTTCCCTTATTTCGTCTAAACCCAAATTGGTCTTCTCCTAGTATTTCCTCCGCTCTATTTTCCATCCTCTTCTGCACTATTCTGGTTAAGATTTTTGACGCGTGGGAAGTAGGCTAATCGTTCTAAAGTTCTCGCATTTGTCGGCTCCTCTCTTTTTCGGTATAGTAAGGATAATGTTCCTCTTATAATCCTCCGGCATCTCGCCGGTTTCGTATATGTATTTTACCAATTCAAACATCCTATTTACTACTTTCTGTCCCGCACATTTCAAAATTTCCGCCTGTATTTTATCTACACCCGGCGCTTTATTGTTCTTTAGCCCGCTTAGTGCTATTTCAAATTCCTCCCTCAATATAGGTTTTCCTACATCTTCCCTATCGATACTAGATTATTCCTCTAATATCTCTCCTAATTACTGACCCTCGTATAAACTTCCTAAGTACTGCTTCCATCTATCCGCTTTCTCCTCTCTTCCAATCAGTATGTCCCCCGATTGACTCCTAACGCTTCTACTTCTTCACCTCATCGGTCTTACCTACTTGGAGCTTATTTTCTACTTCTTTGCATTTGTCTTCTATCCATTGTTCTTTCGCTTTTCTACACTTTCTAATGATTTCCCACTTTATTGACTTATAAGTTTTCAGTCCTTCCTCGTCTCGTCTGTCTTTGTAGCCTCGTCTCTTTTGTATTAAGTTTAAGATTTCGTCCGTTATCCAGGGTTTCCTAGCTTCCCTTCTCTCGTGTCCTAAAATGTCCGTGGCCGCGGAATCTAGACTATTCTTGATACCCTCCCACTCAGTTTCTGCGTTCTTGATTTCGTCATTACTCGCTTTATTTATTAATTGATCTGTTTTCTCCTGGAACTTATCTTTCATATTCTGATCCCTCAATATGTCTACATTTATACGTTTCTTATCCTTCCGGGTTTTCATATTTTTGAACTTTAATCTAGCTTTCATAACTACCAAGTTGTGGTCGCTGTCTACATCTGCTCCTGGATAACTCTTACAGTCTTTTACTTGATTTCTAAATCTCTTCCTAACCAGAATGTAGTCTATCTGATACCTGTCTATCCCTCCTGGCATTTTCCAGGTGTACCGCCTCCTAACGTGATTCTTGAACAATGTATTCGCGACTACCATCTTGTGCTTCTCACAGAATTCTATCAGTCTGCTACCTCTCTCGTTTCTGTTTCCTAATCCATAAGGACCTACAAATTCTCCTTCTTTCCCCTCACCTACGACTGCGTTAAAATCTCCCATTATTATTAAATTTTCATGACCCTTCAGAAATCGTATTACCTGCTCTATGTCCGAATAGACGGCTTCTAACTCTTCCTCACTATGGCTAGAAGTAGGCATGTATACTTGCACTATTACTGTTTTCACTGGCTTCGAATCTAACCTGACCATCATTACTCTCTCGCTGTATTGTAGGTAGCTATTTACACACTGTCCTGCGTTCTTCCGCATAACGATCCCTACTCCCGCGTTTCCATTTACCGATCCTTTGTGTATTACCCTATAGTCACCGCTCCAAAACTCTCCTACTTCTGGCCAGCGCATCTCACTTATACCTACTATATCTAATCCTAACCTATCCATTTCTATCTTCAGATTTTCTAGCTTCCCTGCCTGTCTCATGCTTCTGACATTCCACGCTCCGACTCGTGAAATGCTACACTTCTTGCTAACCCTATTATTGCACTCGATCACGTCCCCCGGAACAGTCCTCACCCGGAGATCCGAACGGAGGACTATTTTACCTCCGGTGTTTTTTGCCCCAGGAGACGTCATCATTATTTGGGATAAGCCTTTCGTTAGCTGTTCTGAGGATTATAATGCGGTGGTTTCCTCTTGCCTTCGCAGTCGTGTGTGTCATAGCACCATACCAACCCCCACGGTTTCTGCCACTATGACTACTGAAAGAGCTGCTGCCCTCCTTCAGGGACTTAGTCTGGTTTTTCAATAAGTACCCCCCCACTATGGTTAAACCTATGGTACGGCTCCTTAAATCATTAAAACGCGCAAGTCGACCCACCCGTTCTAGTTTGCACTAGAACTTCGTCAAGGTGCAAGTCCTATCGGATCGGAAGTTCTTATAAACTATGAAAAATTGGCAGCATGATATAAATTTATATGGAAATTATTTTATTTTGAACGAAAATGTGCTCGTTTATTGAAGACTATTGAAACTTTACTGTAACTATACCGTTTTGAGCGAAATCACGAACTTTGGACTCAATTCTACCTCAGTTTTAGGTAGTTTTGCTTGGGAATGAGTTCAGATTTGTATTCAGTGGGCCAAGAACGTCAGGATTAAACAAAAGTATTTTGACCAGAACCGTAATTATACCATTTTGTTCGCCAGATCCTCATACATCTTCCAATATGATGTACAGACGGTCAATACTATTGTACAATATCAATTATTGTGCGATATTTTGACGATAATGTTGATCGTCTAGGGGCCGCTAAAGTATTAATATCACAACTATTCATCACACAATCGACAGCCACATACATCATGTTGATGAGACTGAGCATCGGTTGAAAATTAATTTTCAGTTTTTATATTTCCTTTTTGAAATGAATACTTCTTTGGTGGCTTTTTGACATTTGACGAAAATGGAGAGTGAATTGGAAAAAATGTAACATTTCAAGATTTCGTTACACGAGAGAGAAAAAAGATATAACGTAGGAGAAGGAGAAAGAGAGCTATACATCATATATATCAGTTTAGGCTATCCGCATCTCCTTATTGTCGCTATAGATGTACGCGTCCAGACGCTATATATTAACAGCTGAAGCAGAACGCATGCGTACCGAATATTTATCATTGTGTTTTGTAATTATTTACGTTATTTACATCTGTGTTCTGTGATTATTTGATAATATCCTTGAACCGTTTAACTTGTTAAAATCTAGAAGATATAATATATTTCATTCACCGCTCCCTACTGGTTTACAGCCACACAGGTGCAAATGCACTTGGAAGAGACGAAGACAAAATCCCTTTGATTCTCGGGGGAGATTTCAATGTAAATTTCGGATCCAATGATTCTTTGACGTTGATTAACATTCTTCGAGAAACATTTGGTCTGCTTATAAATAAAAATCCCAAAGAATCAACAACAAAATCCGGAACAACAATAGATGCAATTTTTACACGTTATCTAGAAAATATCGAATCACGAACATATATTTCATATTTTAGTTATCACAAACCAATCATATCAGTATTACCAATTGAACCACCAGCCGATGATAGTGTAGATAATGAATAAACCGAATATTTTTTACACAAATTTTAAATTGTTATATTTCGTTTGAAATTATCCCTCTCCCTTTCTCTCTCTCTCTCTCTCTCTCTCTCTCTCTCTCTCTTTCAATCTCTCACTCTTAATCTCTCTCATTCTCTATTCTAAAGAAGTATTAACTTCTATCACGTGTACTGTGCTGCACATGATATTTTTTTTATTTATTATATTAACGCCACTTCCTCGTTCTGTGGACTTACTGCTGTCATAACCATAGAAAATCCTCGAAGAACATGTTGTGTACTATTATTTAATTTTACTATTACCATCTACTATACGATAGTAAAATTTAAGATCCACCGTCGACATGGACTCGACAGGTCCTCCGGCCCAGCCCGCCGTCTGATATCGACCCGCTGGCTGGGTCCAACTGCGGAACAGAAACATGAATGAAACATTTTTAATAGACGACCGCCGCTCAACATTTATTTTATTGGCTGACAGGCTCTGCGAGAGATAAATTGTTCGGCGGGAATAATCCCGTAGGCTCTTATTCAATATCCATGCGAGTTTAAAGGAAAACCGACAGACTTTATTTTATATACAGAAGCGGGCTCTCCTCCATGATTTCGTTCGGGCTTTATGGGATTTGCACGGCCGTATAAAATATGATGAAGCTTTTAAAACCTAATTTTGAAGCGCCGCCGATGCGCCGAATTCTTTTTATTTTTCCAATACGCCGAGCAAATATTTTCCTAGCAATATTGTTATTCAATTCCGAGTGGGAACTGAAAACCTACGAAACAGTGAGACACGAGACAGAGCATGCTTAGAAGTATTTTTCTCTTAACTTTAAAGACGCATGCGTAAGTACACTATTTTAAATTCATCGTGTTATTTTTGTTATAATAATAATAATGCTTTTGTTGCCAACAGAGAAAATCCATAGCAGTGTTATTAAATGAAGTCACATTTATTATAATCATGAAATTAAGAGTTTTATGCATTAAGAGCCACATGAGTGATATGCCTTATTAACGAAAGTTTATCATCAAAGTACAGGGGCGGCTGGTGTATAGGTGCTGCAGAGCTGAAGAACTGCCAAAAAAATTAGATATTTGTATATTTTCGCGACATAATAATTACTAAAATTTATTAATAAAATAATTTGGTTAGTTGGTGCAGCTAACCAAATTATTGCGTTAAAATCGCATTCTACCCGCCGTCCTCTATTGAGTAGTAGACCAGATGAATTATCTGGGTCTCTATGCGAGCGCGTCGCGGTACATTGAACTGGGCCACACGAGGTAGTTCTCAGCACGGCTCGGCACACCCGTCCTCCCCCTCAACTCCCGCGACAATGCACACTTGGCGCTCGTCAATGCGCGAATTTACACGGTCAGTGAGCTGTATTTTTCCAGCTAAGGCAACATCAGTGAATGTTTACTCCTTCCTACTCCTCGTGGCTCGTACAGTTGGCGGGCGTAAATCGTACCTATTTCGTATTTCGTGCTTATTTGAGATTTTAAATACTGTTTTGTGAATGTGTGTAGTGATTTATTGTACTAATTATTAATATTTATATACTGTGATAGTGACAATGGATTTAGTTTATAATTTAGTTCATGTGAAGCGATTTTTTAAATACTTTTATGAAGAAAAAATTGATTTAAAAAACAATGGTAGGCCATTGCCCGATATTGCTATTGAGACTGCAGGTGTTAGCCGCGAAAAAGCATATAAAAGTCAATTTAATAGAGACATTTATTCGAAGAACAATTGAATTTGTGGGTGCAACAAAAAAAATGCGTTATTTTGTTTTCCTTGTTTACTTTTTGGCGGTGGTAAAGCTTGGACGAAGGTAGAGGTGACAGATTTGGTGCACTTAACTGAAAAAATAAAAAAGCACGACAACTCCAAAAGTCATCTACATAATACAATGGAATTAGCTTTATTAGGAACAACTAATATTAAAGCGCAGCGAGATTCAGCTTATTGGATAAACGTGCAAAAGCATAATGATAATGTGACAAAAAAGAGATACGTTTTGTCAAAAATTATAAACTGCATAAAGTTTTGTGGGGCCTTTGAACTGGCTCTACGAGGACATGACGAAGCTGAAAACTCTCAATACCCGGGGATATTTCGTGGTTTGATAAATTTTTCTGCTGAGCTTGATGTAACTTTAAGCGAGCATCTACAAGATGCTTCAGTATTTAAAGGAACCTCTAAAGAAATACAAAATAATCTTTTAGACTGTATATTAAAAGTGTGTCATGAAGAAATAATTAAAGAAATTAACAAACCTTCATTTTTGGCAGTTATGGCAGACGAAACAACTGATGTATCTGAAAAAACTCAGTTAGTGGTAGTTTTAAGATATATTCTCGATGGTGAACCGATTGAACGTTTTTGGACATACCTGAAACCTACAAAATGTGACGCTGAAACTCTTTCGGAAAATATTTTAAGTGTTATAGACCCTCTAATAGAAAATTCACCTTACAAGCCTTTTCTCTTAACCAAAGAATATGACGGCAAACATGAATGTTCTTCAAAAAGGTATTAAAATCCAAGAATTTTTCTTGTGAAAGTCTATATTTTTGTATAAACGGATTTTACATAAAAATTCTGAAGTATCAGGAAAACGCGTGACCTTGAAAATTTTCAAAATTTTCGCCTGCAGCGCAATTTTATTGCGACCCCTACGGCGCCAGTAGTTTGGATACGTTTGAAATTTGCACGCGGGCGGTCAATACCCTAGGATCAGCCCTGTGCAGAACACCCGTTTCATTTCATCGCGAGCCGCCACTGTGAAAGTATACACCAAAATACTTAATATTTTCGGAACGTATTAAAACTGTACCACCAAGAAAATAGTCAAACATTAATGGATGGTTATATAAGGTACAGGAGCAAATTTTACATTTGTCTATGTTTATTAATAGTTTATGCTCTCAACACCATAACACAATCGAGTCGACGAATTCTTGCACCCTCAGTTGATAATTTAAGTCGTCTGCAAAAAGATGATGTGACAGTCATTAGGGATAAATAATGTACATCTGGATAAATATGAGTTAACTAAGTGAAAAGTTTACTACTGAATCCATATAATTCTAGCTTTGAAGTTAATATACTATGATCTCCCTTGTCAAAGGTCTTTGAAAAATCAGTATATATCACATTATTATCTTGACCTTTATTATCTATATGATTTGCGGATATCTAGGAGTAAATTGAACCAGTGTTATGTAATACTACATATCGAAATTTCCAAAATGATATATAATGATAATAACTGAGGATATTCCAAAATTCAGGTCCGAAACGTTGACCGTTACCAAGCTCTGATTGGCCAAACATTCCAGAATCCAAATTTTGCTCGACAAGTTGGCATTCACTCTGTATATATGCTTCTAAGCTAGGAATTGCCACATTTCCTTAACCCACACGAAATTAAATAAGAGTGACTTTCTCGCCCTTATTTTTAATAGCTGCTTTCCCAAGTGATCCAGCCAGTTTAAGGACTGAACTTACAAATTCCGGACAGAGGTACCTGATAAGCAAGAAAATCTCTCGGAGTATTTTACAGTGCACGATTAGTAGTACACCGAGTTTCCCAGAAACCACTCCAATTATCCCAATGGAGATATTGCCTAAGAAGGAATCATGTAGCACCTCGGGGTAGATTTCAATTTCACCTACATCTTTCAATCTTTGCGTCCATTATAAAATTAAAGATGTTAAATGTCCCAATTAAGCAGCAGTGGACGATTCAGGGAAAGGAGGAATATAATAATAATAATAATAATAATGCTTTATTGTCCAACAGAAACATTCATTTACAGAACAAAGTGCCGGAATATATGCATAAATATAACTAAAAACATTAAATAACTAAGTATAAATACATTTATAGAAATAAATAAAAAATATATCTATAACTAAAAACAAAATAACTCTAAATAACTTTAAATATAAATAAATAGTAGAGCAACAATGAAGTACTAAGGATCAGATGATGTATACTTAATTTTGTTCTGGTTCTCAATTTTCTTTAAATAAAATGGACATTTATTGTCACATACAAAATGACTTACATCGATATCTATTTTTAATTTTTATTTAGCCTCAGTAATATTTAAATATTTAAAATTATTATCTACGAAGGATTCGGTAGAATGGTGTGATGTTGTACACTTCAAACATTTACTTAGATTTGCACAAATGTCAGCGTGATGGTCAAAACTACCACATTTGAAATACCTGAAAACGCCTACATATTCGAAGACTCTACTCAGCTAGCTCTACTTAGCTCAGTCAATGAAATGAGAATTTTGTTGAATAATTTTCTTAAATATCTAAGATCACACTGAATGATAGCCATATATTTAGTTTTCATATTTTTTATAACTTTTACTTGTAGTTCATATTTATCATGTAAAATTGAAGTACTTTGATTTCTTATTAAGTTAAGTAATACATCACCAATCACCATCTATATTTTCCTCTATGTCTACGATTTTAATACAAAGATTTTTTAAATCACGAGCTTTGATTTCATAATTTTTACGAAGTTTCTTTTCTGCAGCTTTTAGTTATAATTTATAATTTCTTTATTGGTTTTACATTTTATTATAACTCCTCCTTGTTTAATATTCTCTAGCTGTTTTATTTCGACTTCCAAGTTCGCTGGTTTCAAACTTTTCTGTATAGATTCTATAGTCTTTGTAATTTCTTGATTAGCCTTCACTTTTATGATCACTACTTCCTCAGAAACAGATTCAGCATCATTTTTACAGGTTTTTGGCAAATTATCATTTAGAGAGTTACTATTAGATCGAATATTTTTAAGATAACCTATTTCTCTTACGACATGGGATTGTAGATTTTCAAAATCTCTGGAAATATTCATAGCAAAGTCATTATAAACTACAAAATATTCAGACACTCATTTAACACCGTTACAATTAATAATTATATCAAACCGTCTACCTGCCATATTAAGACATTTAGAATGAAAATAATTTGAGCACAGTCCTGAACATTTTAAATTATTTTCGCTGTCTGTTCTATCCTTACCATATTTAAGACAAGCTAAACTTGCCATACTGAGAATACTTCATATTTGTTTTTGAAGCCAGAACTGTACTGGAGTGTATTGCCAAAAAAAGTTATTACTCTTTACGACTTTATATCTATAAGAAGTTTAATAAATAATCCAATTTCTCGATTACCTCCATAAAAATTGCTTAATCAAATCCAATTGTCTATGCAGCAGAAAGTTAATATGCTTCTCCACATTTTGGTATATAATTCACCTATTAAATGCGAGTTCTTCACAGTTTAACAAAATCAAGTATCACTCACTATCTCATTCTCTATGTTCTGAATATAATATTTCTATAAAATATTATTGGTATACATTTATTCATATTAGAAATTCAATATAATTTTTCAAGACACATGCGAGATGAAACGTGTTGTAATTTTTCTCCTCCTGTTCTTATTGGTGCATCTAAGATTCCAGGTCCTTTGCAGATCGTTCTTTTACAAAATACTAGCTTCCCTAGGGATTCCAGCTCACTTCGACATCAATTAATTAAAGAAACGTCTATTGTTAAAAGGGAGGAATAGATTTTATCCCTTTGCGACATGCAACAACGGCCTCAAAATTTTATATGCTTCATTAAATCAAATGATAATTTCCATTTCCATTTCTCCGGATCTCGCTTACTACATCGAGCACCGGCTGAACATTTCTGCGGATTGAAGGAGCCAAGGGACGTGTAGATGTGATCGATGTCGGCCCCAAGTGTGCACTTTCTATTAGTCTACGCCGCTTCCAATAACCTAATCATCCAAGGCATATAATACACGTAGGAATTAACTCTTTTGTATGGCCAGCCAAAGGAATCAAAGGACTCATCGCTAGCGTACACTTTTTATTAGGTTTTCGTGTGGCTCGGGTTTGCACATACGGGTATGAAAATTGTTTTTTCAGTAGGTAATTGACTGTATACATTACACTCAAAGCTTTACGCTACGATAGAGGGATTAGAGGATAGAAACACGGCGCAACTGAATAGTATTGAATATAAATTGGAAGTTTTAGTACACAGTCAAGATTGAAATTTAAGTTGACTTCTTTGCTTTATTTTTAAATTTGATAAACATTGTAATTCTTATTATAGATTTGTATATACAGCTAACAAAGATATTGTAGACTTTTAGGTTGTGAGAATACCTAGCCATAAACTGCACAACATAATAGGAAAATATATTTACATACTAGATAGATTTTTTACAGGATTTGCCTTAAATGTCTTAAGAACATTGTTTTAGAATGGTTTAAAAGATATTAGCTACCTTAGAAGGAAGTCATCAAATCTAAAAAGTTGCAAGTATTGTCCTGTTAAAGATCGGATTAATAATTAATTGAATATCTTTTAACACTTTTAAGGTACATACTTAGAGTAGGCTGCGACATATTATTAAGGCTGCTCGATTTTGACTTTTGTCAGCGGGGCATTGCTGCCATATAAGGGCACATACGTGAGTACAGTGAGTCGGTGAATCAGCTTCTATGATACGTTCGGTTGATCGATTTTGCCAGTAGATGTTAAAAATCTATTTAGTGGTGCAAGATGCATATTGATACAAAAAAATGCAAAGTGCTAATTCATTATGTTGAATATACGTAAGGCTAAAAAACGACCACTTGTCAAATAAATAAGTTCATATGAGAATTTGCAGACTTAAAATATGAAGGTATGAAAATGATATGTATAATTTATGATACGCCGTTAAAAAATGTAATGAATTTTACATTTTATATCATTGTATATAAAAACTAAAAGAACAAGAACTAATATATATTTTCTAATATTAAGATATAAAGGAATACAAAATTAGTAATGCCCAAAAGTACAATCTGACATTGAAATTTTATTATTTTAGATTTATTGTTTAATCTACTGCCTACATCAGGCCTTTGTATTAACTTTGGTAATTTCTATCTCGTAACAACATAGACTTTTTCAATTTCAACTCCCTGTTTACTCCATTGACAACTAGATGGATTTGCGTCATATAGTTTTAATACGAATTCATAAGATAGTTCTAAAACCCTCTTCATCATAAGAATTTTTATATAGCAGCTCGTTTAGTTAACATCAAGAATCTTAAATTTTAGTAATTTTCTTTTTATTATACTATTACTCCGTTGTTTCTATTGTAAAATAACTCTATAAATCACAATGAGGAAGCTCGTGCAAGGTATATAACTTGCAAGTTTTTCTTGTTGACATTATAAGATTTATAATGTGACGTACATCACCACGTAGTGATTTAGAATATATCGACATCTATAATGGGCACAGTATTCTTCATTCTGACTATATTTAGTAATAAAACATCTGTCATTTATAGATTTAGTGAACTTTAATGTTAAAATAGCTTTTAACTTGGTTAAAATGGAATAAAAAATTACTTATGGTTTGCTATCACCACTTCTTGAATCACTAATGTCATGGTGTAGTTGGTCCAAGTAACTCCATTAGTTTCATTTCGATTCTATAAGACCTTCTGCTTGCTTGTCCCTTGCATACCGACATACTAATTGATAAGTTACAAAATTACAAATGTCACCTTTATGACACTCTTTCACGTAAGAAATCTAGTACATTTACATTATAGTTATGCAACAATTTATGCTTGTGGATTTTCTGTTACATAAATCATAAGCCATATTCTTAGTAACAATGTCTCTTTCAGAAAAAACATCACATTGAGATTCTCATGATGTATGGTTATGGAGATAGAAGAAGTGGAACTACAGTGGAAGTCTGCGCATTATTGAATGAGGTTCATCATGATCTTCGCTATAGCATCATCTACTGCCAGTAAAATTATAGACAAATATAGAGAACATGGACATGCACCCGATTTACCTATAACTGATTACCATGCTATCGAAGAAGATACAGAACTTGACGTTTTAGTAAGAGTTGGGAAAATCTGCATTCCAATTCCATGACTTGTCAGAAGATGATTTTTATCATCGAGTGTAATTCTGCGAGGAAATGCAATTATGTTGGACTAATGACAATTTGTGTAAAATGGAACTTTAATGGAACTGTAAATAGACAGAACTATAGATATTGAGCCTCATAAAATCCACGATGAATGTACGAGTCACATACGCACTCTTCAAGACAAGTGAAGGTTTGGACATGTATAGTCAAACACATAATTTGGGGCTCATATTTTTTATGACATCTTGACTGGTACAAACTATTGGAATATTTGATACCAACAGTTTATTCCAAGACTAACAGCTTTATACATAAACGCAGGTGAAGCAGACAGACCTGATAATAGATTTCGGTATTAACAGTACGGTGCACCTCCTCATTGCACTCTTTCTGTACGCACTTACTTGGATAACCTCTTTCCACAACGATGGGTAGGGCAACGTGGAGCTATAGAGTGACAACATGATTCTCCAGATCTGACATACTTTGATTTGTTTCTTACAGGGTAATTTAAAAGCAAAAGTATATGTCAATAAACTCAAAAAAAGATGATTTCATCATCATATTTGGCGCTACAACCCAGGGTGGGTCTTGGCCTGTTCTAGTATCAGCTTCCATTCCTTCCTATTCTTTGTTTTGGTTTTCCAATTTCCTACTTCTAATATCCGTAGATTTTCTTCGACCTGGTCCCTAAATCTGATTCTGGGCCTTCCTCTCCTTCTATGTCCAGCCGGTGTTTGCTGGAATATTTGCTTTGGGGGGTCCATATCGTCCTTTCTTTCTAGGTGGCCAAGACACCTTACTCTATTTATTTTAATGGACCGTGCGATGTCAGGTTCTTCGTATAGGCGGTATAACTCAAAATTATATATATATATATATATATATATATATATATATATATATATATATATATATATATATATATAAAGGTGCATTAAAATATCGGTTATGAAGAAGGGTTATTATGAATATAATAAATGTACATTGAAATGGTAGATAATTGGGATTAGAGATCCATTTTACTCATTTTGTTCTTGTATGTGTATAACATATTCCTGCGATTTTACTTTTGAGTACCAACATTATTTGATTCATAATTTATTGTTTCATTTATTTGCCTTTAGAACTTTATGTAGCTACTATGATTCTGGTGATTTACACATAAATCAAATAAAGACATTCGAAAGTATATATAGGAGACAAAATCAATACCTCTGTTCGAGACGGAGCTCATTTATAGTCTTCCTTAATTAAATCCTGATAAACAGCGATCTTCCTGCTGGCGATTGAAAGGATTTAAGAAGCATTGCACACCGAGTTAAATAAAATGAATTACAGTCCAATACGTATTGTATTGTTTTTCCATTAGACAATTGACAATTGTTTTTCTCTTAAGTGGTATTTTTCATTAGGAGCAGACATGGACTGTCGCTGCTCCGAGATCTGGCACTCGAAATAATAGTTGAAACGTTGTGAATAAAAGCTTTGTAGCATTTTCTCGACGAGCTTATTGGAGTGAGTGAATCCGTCGAGAGAACTTATGGAATATCGTTTTATAAGTGTGTTCTGCAATTCTGTCGGTTTTGTATAGTTAGAGGAACACAATTTTTGCTTTAGCTGATTGACTTTTTTCAAGAATAGTTGTGGTACTCAATTAATGTACAGCGTCGGTGTAAAAGCTTTTTCTCCGGGGGATCAGATGATAAGGGCATTCTCCATATATTGCAGCCAGGATTTTGGTTTTTTCGCACTGCAACGTATAGATTTTTTCTGTTTTTATGAATAAATTAGCTTCCATCGATGAGAGTGGCGATTCCATAGCTAATTCGTACTGAAATTCAATATGTAACTAATTATTTTCCTAGTATGAAGTTGTAGCAAGTTTAAAATGTATCCTGTTCATGTACACCACGTGTAGTAACGATTAATCTTAGAATGTCGCGATGTTTATGGATTATTAATTCACAGATTATAGCCTGTGGAAAAGAAGTCTAGAACATATGAAAAATCTCGGAAAATATTTTTTCTTTGCAAAAATACTCCAAAGGTTCAACAGGTATTTTAAATTTCATATTTTTTAATACTTTAGTTCCATATATAGTGGCGTACGTTTGTAGGGCAAGAGGGGTGCATTTTTTTTAAATGAAAGTCCCTATTCTTTTGTTGAATAGGGTGAAAGGGCACATCTTTTGAATATTGCTATAAAAACTTTACAAAAACTTAAGTTGCATAAAGTTTCGAGAAAATTGCAAATGAAGTTCTAATAATAATTGTGAAAATTGATTTATTTATAAGCAAAACAAAATAAAGACATTAACTCATAATGTATTCACGCTGTTTCCAATTTACTATTTCACAATATCCTAGTATCAAAATAAATTTATTCTGTAGTCTGTCAATTATTTTCGATATTGCGTGTTTCCTGTCGAATTTGTTCCTTTAAATCATCTATCGTCTAGGTAGGCTAGTAGCGCTAATTTGGAAGCAGGTAAAAATTTCAGAAAATTGGAACATAGGTATAATCATACCTATACATAAAAAGGGTGATCAAATGATATGCGAGAATTACCGAGGAATTACGTTACTAAATGTGGCATACAAAGTAATGGCATACATACTATACGACCGCCTAACTACATACACTGAAGGTATAGTAGGCAAGTACCAAAGTGGTTTTCGTAGAGATAAGTCGACAATCAACCAGATATTCACTCTTAGGCAGGCCCTAGAGAAGACTTACGAATATGGGATTGATACCCACCACTTATTCATAGACTTCAAAGGTACCTACGACAGCATAGACAGACGCTCACTTTATAACGCTATGATGGAATTTAATATCCCAACACACCTGATTAAGTTAGTGAAGGCAACCCTTTCTAAAGTTGAATGCAGAGTAAGGATACAAAGCAACATGTCAAGACCCTTTCAGACACATACCGGCCTACGCCAAGGGGACAGTCTATCGTGCCTGCTGTTTAATATCGCACTAGAAAAAGCCATAAAAGAATCAGGTATAGCGACTAGAGGAACCACAATTAATAGGAGCGTACAAATCCTAGCGTACGCGGACGACATTGATATAGTATCCAGAACAAAAAGAGACTTAATACAGGCTTTCAGAGCAGTAGAGGCGGCAGCGAAGAGAATGGGGCTACAAGTTAACGTAGCTAAAACAAAATACATGAAAGTAACCAATAGCACGCAATTTGCGCCACCCAAAGACCTGGTAATAGGAACATATACTTTTTAAGGCGTAAGAGAGTTTATATATTTTGGCTCCCAAATAAACGAAAATAACAGCATCAGTGCAGAAATCAAGAGAAGAGTTTATCTAGCTAACAGAGCCTACTTTGGGCTAAAAAAGCTCCTAACATCATGCATAGTAAGCAAAAAAGCCAAGATATTGATATATAAAACACTTATTAAACCAGTACTCTCTTACGCGTCAGAAGCATGGACTATGACAAAAAGCGATGAAATGCTGCTAGGATGCTTTGAAAGAAAGGTCCTACGTAACATATATAGAGGTGTGCAGGAGAATGGGATGTGGCGCAGACGCTATAATTTTGAGTTATACCGCCTATACGAAGAACCTGACATCGCACGGTCCATTAAAATAAATAGGGTAAGGTGGCTTGGCCACCTAGAAAGAATGGACGATATGGACCCCCCAAAGCAAATATTCCAGCAAACACCGGCTGGACATAGGGGGAGAGGAAGGCCCAGAATCAGATTTAGGGACCAGGTCGAAGAAAATCTACGGATACTAGAAGTAGGAAATTAGAAATCCAAAGCAAAGAATAGGAAGGAATGGAAGCTGATACTAGAACAGGCCAAGACCCACCCTGGGTCGTAGCGCCAAATATGATGATGAAATCATCTATTTTTGAGTTTATTGACATATACTTTTGCTTTTAAATTACCCTATAGGAAACAAATCAAAGTATGTCAGATCTGGGGAATCATGTTGTCACTCTATAGCTCCACGTTGCCCTACCCATCGTTGTGAAAAGAGGTTATCCAAGTAAGTGCGTACAGAAAGAGTGCAATGAGGAGGTGCACCGTCCTGTTAATACCGAAATCTATTATCAGGTCTGTCTGCTTCACCTGCGTTTATGTATAAAGCTGTTAGTCTTGGAATAAACTGTTGGTATCAAATATTCAAATAGTTTGTACCAGTCAAGATGTCATAAAAAATATGAGCCCTAAATTATGTGTTTAACTATACATGTCCAAACCTTCACTTGTCTTGAAGAGTGCGCATGTGACTCGTGCATTCATCGTGGATTTTATGAGGCTCAATATCAAATGAGTAAACTGGATCTCTAATCTCAATTATCTACCATTTCAATGTACATTTATTATATTCATAATAACCCTTCTTCATAACCGATATTTTAATGCACCTTTATATATATATATATATATATATATATATATATATATATATATATATATATATATATATATATATCTATATATATATATATATATATATATATATATATATATATATATATATATATTTTAACAACAACGCTATCTTTATCAGCAAGATATGTTTTTAATCGAATATAAATTTGACATTATTCAAGTTTGCGTCTGATTAAGAAACACCATCCTGCTGACGGAGATAACATTGCTATCGAAATATGCATGTACTGTGCATAAAATTATCGGTTGTAGGTAAGAAAGATATAACAAATGTGTTGTGTTTTGTATATAACAAATCACAGGCACATTGCTCAATACAAGTGTTTTTTATGGTTTGTAGTACCCTTGTAATGAGAAAAACGAGTTTAATATATCATGTATGTTTTGTTTTTATAGCGAAATATTGCCACATATAATTTTATTGACAATAACAAAGTAAAGGCTTTATGAAATCTGATCTGTGAGATTTACAAGATAAGACGTTTTCTACGAATACTATATTATAAAAACAATATAAAAGTATATATTTTCCCTGGTTTGAGTCCCCTATTATTGGTAATATAAAAACTGTACATAATTATGTACAGTTTTTTTGATAAAATATGATTCGATGTCCATTTCGATTTTATTATTTTATTTATACTTATGGAGCACAAACCACAAATATGCTTTCCCGACCTCTCTGTTTCAATAAACTCTTTTATTTATTTGTTATTTATTTTCATTATGCTATTCAGTATTATACCCTAATCCATACTGATGATTGAAAATACTCCTGAATATAAATTTTATAGATGATTGCTAGTAATTCGTGCTCAGTATCCTGCTCTTACAAAACAACTTATTGTGGGGTTATTGAATGATTGGGTTCGTATTTTACCCAAACCGAGTATACCAGTTGTTCGGGTAGTATTGTGGGGTAATTGAATGACTGAGTTCGAACCCCGAACTGGAACAGTTTGCTACCTCTTCCTGAACATAAATGTATCTGTCCTTGTATATATGTGTAACCCTCGCCTCTGCATCCTAAGGCTATAGGGAAGGCGTGTTTATTTCTGTGTCCATTTTTTAAATTATTGAACGGTCGTTGTGTTTTTTATTATTTTTATTACGCTCCATCTAAAAATGCTAAATAATCCATTGAAAGTGTCGCCAAGCGAAATTATTTTCGCAATTTTGCACAGACGAAAGCACCGTCATCCTCGGTTTTAGCGACGTCAGATTTACTTCTAATTAACCACACGTGCTTTCTCTATATGGTCGCCTTTAAAAATTGATTTCAGATTAAAGCCTGTCCCAGGTTGTTGCACTTGCAAAATGCTCTGCACTTTCCGCTTCGCTTGCCTGTTTCAATATTTAATTATTTACCCAAGTAATTCGTGCTCAGCGAGCACCAAGACTGATGTTATTATGAAAGCAGCTATAAGGTGTATCATGTGTAAAGTGTCGTGATAAAGGAGGTGCCTTTTCTTGAAACTAATCAGGATTAATTAAAAAAGCATGCACGTGTAACGTACTAGAAGCGTGCTCGTTCTGAAAAAAGAATAACGAAATTCTACAGATGAATGCAATTATATTGTATTTGTACGTTTCCAGAGTAATATTGGATTATAACCAATGAAAACATTAGACATAGAATAAATAAAGAAGTAGAAATAAATTTATCAGAACAAAACTCTTGATAAAAATTATGTGGGCATTCCAGGTTTACTTTTTCCATATCACATTTTGTTTCATTAATTATTTATATAACGTCATCATCTGGTCACTGATTCCTTTCTTAATATTGCGTCAATCAATGCAACATCTCTGTGGAGGAGATATTGCATTGCTTGCTCTCCACATCAACATTTTTCACAGCATTTTCTGTACAGGAGGATTATTCGAAACTCTATAGATCTCTATAACCAATACCTATATATTTCACTAGTTGAACTCCTATTGAAACTTAAACCTATTAAAACGCTGAGAATATACATCACCCGAGACGGGTTTCGCCAACCAGGTTGGCATAATTAGGAGCTTAGAGCTTTCTCACTCGGACTCAGATTAAAATCATCTCTTGGTTATGACAACTTGTTTGGCGAAACGTACGTCGACCGACAAATAATCTTTCAATATTTATAGAAGACTTATCTCCCATTTCTTATTTTTGCATCTAGAGCTTCAATCCTCTCCCAGGATCTGCATTAGTGAATATATCTGAAACTATACAGCTGTATCGAAAATGTTTGGTAAAATATTCTGAGAGAAAATATACAGGCCGCAGTCTAAATGTAAAAAACAAACTAAAATAAATATATTTCAGTGCTCCAGAAAATTTTCTACGTATTTCCAGGTAAATTTTCAGGGTCCACTAAAGAGTAGATCTGATATTAACACGGTTTTTTGAAAACAACAAAGAAGAATATTTCTCAAAAATTCAATGTATTTGATTATTATACTAAATGATTACATGGCTTTGAAATGGTTTATTAAAAGCAGGAAGGAAAAAAGAGAATGCATCTTTAATTATTTGTTTTTTCAGTGCTGTTTGTATAGTTTTTCAAATGAATTTATTTATTCAACAATAACTGATTTTCTATTTCAATTATAATTTCTATATTTGGATGGATGACCAGTCAGTATGACTATATCTTCTAGCGGCTTGTATTTCTCGAGACCAGTAGAAACTACACAAGAACGAAGTCTGTATAGAAGAGATACCATCCCACGAATAAGATGTAAAACCATAGGTGCGTTGTATATAACATGTTAGGCGAGTAAATTGGTTTACACTATGTACGCCTTACTCCACTATAAGAATGGGTGTTTCCACAAAATTTTCAGGTTAGGGGTAGCTCGCTTCCTGACAACGGTGATAACCTTCAATAGCAGAAATCAGCCTATGTTAAAGAACGATACACAAAAACTCCCCATAGATATCGAATGTATTTCTACCTTGTAGTACATTAGTTTTTGTATGTTTATATGCTTTTAAAAATTGTTAATTATAAGTTTCTTATTCTTGTATATTCATGTTTCATGATGCTAAAACAATCTATGCGGGGTACACGGTCTACTGCAATGCGCAAGATTCGCACTACTATATACATTAGGCTTAACATCTACAACTCCAGTTAAAACAAAAATATCAGTTTTCTACTAGTTATATCAGAAAAACAGTACTTGGTACAAAGATTTTGTTCAGATTCATCTTTGAGACTAAATATTGATAGAAAAATAGAATATTCCATTGATACTATAACAAAAACCTTATTGTAACCTACCAACCTAGAAGACGGAGTATATGAATAGACAATCAAATTTAAATATTTAAATGTAACGAAATGCTGAAGAAAATAGCCAACTTAAGAGATGCACTGTTGACAAACATTATAAAAGGCATTTGCGTTCCAGTTTCACTAAGTGGAATTTTAAGCAAAAGAAACCAAATCAAGACTAAGTCAAATGACCATGGATATATCTATTTTTTATGTTTTCTAATCCAACATACATAAACGTTAGTCCTTTCACTATCGACCACTATAATTCACTATAAATATTTTCACTTTTATTAATCTCATTCAACCGAAGTATTAGGAATGCTGACAAATCAAATTACCGACTGAAATGTGGAGAAATTCAGGTAATCATTGATTTGATTAAACATAAATAGACGGGTTTCATATAAAAGTATATTGTAAAGAGGGTTAATTGGGAAACAGAAAGATAGGACAACTTTTAATTTAGGATACGCACTAAAGCTAACATAAAAAATTGAAAATTTTTGGGATTTTCCATTCAGAGATTAAACAACTATATAACTACAAACCAATTGGGTAATATGGAAGGGGCGCACTATATAAACGTAAATAAAATATAGCGTAGTGCACATCTAGCGTAGAGCTCGCCTGCCGCCGCCGCCACCAATGTAAACTGCATAGCCGTTAGTCTGGTATTCATTAATCAAAGTTTAAATTGCTATTTTTTGTATGTCTAAAACAAGCGCTGCCTTTGCAAAGTTTCGAATTTCATCGTGCTACGCGCAGAGCCAGAGGAGGGCAGAGCATTCATTTGCGTTCCAGTTTCACTAAGTGGAATTTTAAGCAAAAGAAACCAAATCAAGACTAAGTCAAATGACCATGGATATATCTATTTTTTATGTTTTCTAATCCAACATACATAAACGTTAGTCCTTTCACTATCGACCACTATAATTCACTATAAATATTTTCACTTTTATTAATCTCATTCAACCGAAGTATTAGGAATGCTGACAAATCAAATTACCGACTGAAATGTGGAGAAATTCAGGTAATCATTGATTTGATTAAACATAAATAGACGGGTTTCATATAAAAGTATATTGTAAAGAGGGTTAATTGGGAAACAGAAAGATAGGACAACTTTTAATTTAGGATACGCACTAAAGCTAACATAAAAAATTGAAAATTTTTGGGATTTTCCATTCAGAGATTAAACAACTATATAACTACAAACCAATTGGGTAATATGGAAGGGGCGCACTATATAAACGTAAATAAAATATAGCGTAGTGCACATCTAGCGTAGAGCTCGCCTGCCGCCGCCGCCACCAATGTAAACTGCATAGCCGTTAGTCTGGTATTCATTAATCAAAGTTTAAATTGCTATTTTTTGTATGTCTAAAACAAGCGCTGCCTTTGCAAAGTTTCGAATTTCATCGTGCTACGCGCAGAGCCAGAGGAGGGCAGAGCATTCAGTTCTTCCCTGCATTCATTTTGGGCGTTTTCTTTATTAATATTAACTCCCGACAAATCTAAATATCCCATCGCTAACTTAAATTCAAAGGCTAACTTTGTTTCATAAACTGCTAATTGGTTATATGGAATTTTAAATTCGAAATTCATAAATGGGGAAAAGAAGAGTCGCGAGGACCGTCACCGAGTTATCTGGTATAAAATATGCAAGCCTGTGGATAAACTGACACTCAGGATTTAATTTCGTTTCAGAGAAATAAAATTTAAGATGAAGTAAAGGAAACTGCACTGATTTAAATTAAAAATAGTTCACTGACAGTGGATTACGATAGACTTGATCTCGTCCTCATTGGAAAAGAGCATTGAAGAATCGAAAAGGACACAGTATACAGATAGGTTACCTGATAACCCAAAAATCAGAAGAATGAAAGCCGAAATAATTAGGTACAACTCAACAAGAATAAGAACAAGTCTCGAAACTGCGATACCGGACCACCCACGAGGTGCACAGTAAATAGCCTGGTGTTTATTCAGTCGAATTGAGACCTTTGCAGAGTGAATATCGATTAATATACATTGACTGTGAATGTACACAGAGTTCTATCTGGCCGCGCGTAAAGTTCATCTCACACTTTTTCTCAGTCTTGATGAGCTGTAACATGAAATCCTCACCATGAGCATTAAACGCGACTGGTCATCTGGGGCTTGGATAGAGCACAAAGTTACTTCAATAGCCATGTCGGCAATAAGTGTCATGATCAAATACCTAAGAGCTGATATCAGAAAGGCTAGATTTCCGCAATACGTCATATTTCAGAACTATCACATAATAAGGAAGGTTGTGAATCAGTACCAGTACAGAGTACACAGAACGAAAAATAATCACTTCAATAACCGGATAATAAAAATTGTTTATCTTTTTCTCCCGAAAAACTTTGTTTTGAGTTACATCATAATAACTAGATTTTTACAAGCTCAAGAGGATAATCACTTTTTGTTCGAAAAACTCACTCTTGGATTACATAATTTTTACAACTAAATTTTTGGGAACCTGAGTTCAAAGTTAGCATATAAACGTATAGTTTATTTTATCGCTGTTTGTCAAATAAAAAAACCTAAACGGCTCTTATCTCATACCGTGGCTTGTTTTATGGCTAAGCTCAGGTAGACTATTCCATTTATCGGCGAGATAAAAGAGCTTTTTATTTGGCAAATAGCGATGAAATGAATAGTAGGCAAGTATTAAGGCCGCTCTACAAATCTCGCAGAACAGCAGCTGCGTTACAACTAATTGGTACGCGAACCACGTGACCTATGACACTACGTAAGCTGCCACCTATCGATTGACGGCGTAACTAAGGATTAGCGATCGGCTTTTTGTTTTAAAGAGATCGTTACGGACGGGTACATTCCATTGTTCACCTAATACGTCCTACCACTTTGGTATGCGTGGCTCGGAGTTCTGATGGACAAAACAAAGCGGACTGAGATAGAGCAAACGATCTCCCCTATCGTCCGAGTTTAGTTCATAAGATAATCTCTGAAGTAAGTGTTTTCCATCTTTTTTGTTGAGAAAATTATTTATAATAATAAAAATAATAATAACTTTATTGCATATAAAACTTTAAAGTTTGTTGCAAGATTGAGTTGCAGTTTGAAGAAAACAGCATTTCTCTAATGTATTTCCTTTTTTTAATAGCCTAAACTAATTGAGGATATAAAAATACATTCACTTTAGTTACATGTATAAATTATATATTCTGGATTCCAGGAGAATTATAAATAAGTGAATTATTTTTATTTTTTGTCTACTTACCGTTAACTTACTTATGAGGGTATATTTAAAAGTTTTTTGTCTTAAAGTAGATTTTAATTACACAATAAACACCAGCCAACAATTTTTAAATGGTGGAGGCGCCGATACCATTATGATGTTTACGGATATTTTATTACACATATACGATTTCTTTTAAACTATTTTTGATATTGTCTTTTCTGGCACTCAATCTTCATATGTAACAGTTTTATTTGATTATCTATCAGCAGTGAGGTAGGACGAACAAGTAAAAATATTTACTTGTAGAAGTAAATAAAACATGTTACACACCAAACGTGAGTATATTTCAAAACCTGTATTCGAACATTTCGAAAACTTTTACAAAACTTGACAGAACAGTGATTGGACTGGATTCCTTATATTAGGTAGATTTTTACCACTTTTTAATTTAGGACAGATTCTTCTTACTTTCCAGACCACAGCAAAAGAATGAGTAGAAAGTATCATATTAAGCGGGTGCGAGGGTGTATAGGCGACGCGACGGGATAGATAAAACCTTCCTCTTGGGCAAATACACTACCGCACTCCAGGCCGAACTAGTTGGAATTACATGCGGTGTTCTGGGGGTCGACCAAAATCGGACCCAGGAGAAGGTATGTATCTGCTCGGATAGCAGGGCGGCGTTGGCAGCTCTGAATTCAGCAGCGACAAGTCGAAGCTGGTCTATAATTGCCATGAAGCATTGAACCACTTGGCATGGAAGGGACCGGTGGAACTCTCATGGATACCTGGGCATAATGGCATTAAGGGAAATCTCATTTCAGATGACCTTGCCAGACTAGGGACCAGGGAAAACCTCTATGGACCAGAACCTGCAGTGGGAATAAGTCGGAATCTGATCAGAGACCGCATCAATGGCTGGGCAAGAGATCAGCACAATAAAAGATGGAAAGAAGTAACGGGTTGTCGAATAACCAAACTCTTCATCCAATACTCAGAGATTGATAAATGGGCTCAAGAATTCATTAAATTGAACAGACACAAAGCCACAACCCTGATGGGAATCATAGCGGGCCACCATAGTAGCCTGAATGCATATAAACACAAGCTGAGGCTGACTGACAGCCCGGCCTGCAGATACTGTAAAGAAGACGAGGAAACCTCGATTCATCTTCTTTACACCTACCCGGCACTGGAGGAGAAGAGGTATCTTATCTTAGAGACCCCTATTATCCTAGAGAAGGTGAGGCTTAAAGCGGGGGGCTTAAGGTGCCTAAATTGCTCCTTTTATGGGATAGCATTTTTGGACAATGACCCGGATAAGAAGGGATCGCCAAGGGACTACCCATGCGATCAGTGGCTGATGAGGCCCAAACCTATATGATATAATAATAATAATAATAATAATAATCATATTAAACAAAATAAGAAGTGCCCCTGTTAAGGCCCCGAGCAATCTACTTAACAAGAAAGCTTGGTATCTGATCTGTCCCACAGGTCATTTTGTTAAGTTTTGATAATGATGGATGAATGTCCGTTTCTGTAGGTTTTACTACATTGATATAGGTTAAATGATTGTCAAAATTTGTGTATATATATTTCACATCATCAGTGGAATTTTTTTTCTTTTCATAAAAGTAGATTTTAGCTAGATACACATGACCAGCTGACAGTTTTTAAAGAAATGGTGAATGCGCCGATGCCGCTTCAATAATTACGGATATTTTATTATCCATGTACGATTTTTTTTAAATGATTTTTGATATTATCTTTTCTAAAACCTAATTTCTATGCACAACAGTTTTGTACGATTGTCTACCAGTGGTGAAATGGCATTAGCAAGTAAAAATATAGTAGCAGTAAAAAAATATTAAAAAAATAAATAAAACGAGTTGGAAACCAAGATAATTGTGGATGTATAAATAAAATTTACAAAACATTTGCAAAATTTGACAGAATAGTGATTGGGCGATAATTTGTGATATTAAATAAATGGTCACTTTTTTATATAGGACAGACTTCAATACTTTCCAAACCTCAGGAAACGTGTAAGCAGAGAGCGTGGGATTAAACAAAATAAAAAATTAGCTCTGTTAAGGTTACTGATCAATTTTTAACAGGAAAGGTTGAGTTCTGATCATCCCCACACGTCTTTTTATTTTTAAGTTTTGATAATAATGACCCAATGTCCATTTCTGTAAATTTTGCTACACTCATACAGGTTGAGTAATTGTCAGAATTTGTGTTTATAGCCTGCATATGGTCAGTGGAAAAGGAAACTTGAAAAATATCTAACAAGTCCATTTAAAATTTTACTCGGAGGATCGAACGAATCCCTATTGAAGAAAACTGTTGATGTAATACGCCTCGAACTTTCCTTACTCTAAATATAAAACCAATAATATTTTTAATCACTATTCAAGTTTTGCTACCTCTGCTAACAACTCGACTATTAATAATTAGTAAAAGAATCAGTTATCTGTTCTTTAATAATGCCTCATGATCTCTTCAATTTAGTAAGATCAGTTAGGTGACCTCATTAGTTTTTATTAATTTTCCTTTTCTTAAATTTGTTGTCATGGTAAGATGGTATAAATGTCACTAATCTATTTATTAATTAGTGATAACTGGGACTTACTAAGTAAAATTTAATTTTTTGTGATCTGCTTGGTCTCTTGGAAAAGGGCATCATTTAGATTTTTTGTGTATTTATCGTTTTAACTTATTTATGAAGGTGTATTTAAAAGTTTTTTTTTGCTCAAAAGTAGAGTAACTACATATGAACACCATCTAACATTTTTTAATAAATGGCGGAGTCGCAGGTGCCATTTTATTTTCTTTTATTAATGTATGATATTGTTGTCTAACACCTAACCTCCATATACAACGATTTTCTATGGTTAGCTGCTAGCGGTGAGATGGTATAAGCAAGTAAGTACTTTTAAGTAAAGTGGAAATAAAGAAATACACAAAAAATAGATACCTTAACAGAATTATGATTGGGTGATGATCTTTCATGTCATGGCCACTTTTTAATATAAGGTAGATCCTTCCTACGTTCCAAACATAGACTTCGACTAGGCGTAATCGATTCGGTATTCAACCCTATGCTATTACCTGCAGTGACTTTTTTCAGCAAAGATCCAACAAATTAAAATATTTCCCAGACTTTTACACGGCTGGAATTAACTTTTCTGCTGTCTGTTTGCCCCGCATGCACAGTACGCCCCAGACAACATAAGCTCCGAATTAAACTTCGCTCAAAATTCTTTTAATTTATACAGCACTGGGAGCCGGCGACCTTGTAAGCCATAATCCTAAATTGATATTCACTATTACTGTTTCGATATTCAAATCCTTCCGCCCGGCCACCACGGGCGTTGCGTTGAGCTGCGCTCTAGGTAAGTTAGTTTTAGACTTCGATAATAGCCCACAGCATCAAATATTAACTGTTATGTCTCGTATAGTTTCGGAGTCGGAATTACGTATATTACGTAAAAATTGGGTGAGCTGAAATATCACAAATTTCATATACTCGTATTCTGTATGACTGAGTGAACATATCCACTATTTGCTATGTGCGTGACATCAGCGTCTCGTAGCATTCACAACTTTGTAGGTTGCCATGTGTCTATCGGAAATTCTGATTAAATTGGTAATATTAAAATTGCACGAAAAATTGCATTAAATTTAATTGCACTGCATCATTTTTGTGGACAAAGATTTTAGCAAGCCTTTTCTTTCAGTAAAGGGATGAGTATTTCATAAAACATGCAATGTTATATAGTGAAATCTTTTATTTTGAACATTATTTACAAGCGTCGTATTTGAAAAATACTGCTGCTGGTAGCAATAATATGACACAAGAAAAATGAAGCTTCACTAGAAACGATGTAGGCAATTTAATATTGATCTTATGTAATACCAAATAAATAAGGATAAATATAAATAAATAAAAAAATGTTTATAAAAATTTATAAGAATTAATGTTGACTATTCATAATAAATGTTTTTTTTATTATTTCTTTAATGATTGGGGGTTATACATTTACCAATACATAACAAATATTTACAATGGTATGAACGTGGTTTATACCATTGTAAATATTATGGTATGGTGAATGGTATAAACGGAACTTTATTTAAAATCTGATAATTTCTTAGTCTTTGCATTATTCTCTCAAAATAAATTCTCACATGGCCAATATTATAAGTTTACTGACTTTCCTCTCTGGATAATTCACTTTTGTCTTATAGAAGAGGTGGCATAACTCTCCTCACTTACTTCCAGTTTCGTCCAAATCTCGTCTTAGTTAAGGAAATCCTTTGTCCGTTAAAACGATGTCCTCATCTTCCGAATAATTTATTAAGCTAGATTATAGTCATTTATCACTTTTTTTTTCATCTGCCACCTCAGAATTAAATGAAATAAAGCCTCCAGTAGTAATAACAATAAGCAAAGTCTTAGTATAAACCCCCTTTTGTCCATTTCGATCCATTTCTTGCCTTGTTCTAATTTTCAGCTGCCGTAGAAAATCGATAAAATTTTCATTTACTATTTCTTTACAACACAGCAAACTATAACGGCCCGTTTTTAGATTCGTTTACAAATTAACTTTTGTAAACACACATATGACCTGACAGCCTACAACTGATAGCATATTTTAATGCAATTTGTGTCCACTGAAAGCACTGCCATCGACTTATATACCCCCACCCCATAGTCTGCACAAAGCGAATATTTTTGTAACGTTTTAAAAAAAGGTTACCACAAAAATTTACATGACATTTGAATTTCTAGTGGAGAAGTTCTAAGTTACAATCATCAACTTAATTATACGGTAGAATCAGATAAAAAAGTTTGTTAAACTAATTTTATTGAAGCACTATAAAGCATTATAAAAAACTAGTGTTATGTTTTGAGGTAATCCCCATTACTTCCTAGCACGTCACTTACAAGCCTTGAATAATTGATGGAAATAATATTTTGGTCTCTTACATGACCATTTATGCACCACACATATCAGTTCATCATTGCTCTAAAATTTCTCACTATGTAATGTGCCTCAAATGGGCTAACCGTGGTTATTATTGGGGATAAAATCGGAGGAATGAAAAGTATATCTTGGATGGTTGTCACCTTCAACCATTACTGTGTTATTGTGCAGCAAAGAATACCATTATTCCAAAATTCAAACCTATTAATTCTAAGAAATCTCTGAGCTTGAGATTGGTTCTGTAAGCAAATTCTGAAAACTTTTATTCCTGATGGCTTTAATTTTACTTTTGAGTTGTCCGCACAGATTATTTAGCACCACTCGTTTGTCGTCCAGAAAATGAGTTTGCTGTTATTTTTGGAACTTTTCTTTTTATGTGTACTAGGTCTCGCATTTCTTTAATCTAGTTCAATCCTGTTGTAGTTGGATTTAGTATGCGAGTGTTATTCCACACTGTTTGTTGTAGGTCGAGTACTAATTTTGAAAGTTCATAGTCTAATTGCTCTTTCTATTTGATAGTGCACCCAATTAATTATAATGCACCAAGGACTCGCCATTTGTCACAATCCTTCCCAAAAGAAAGTATCATCTCAGTCTGATTCAACCGTCGCAAATGTTCCTCACGATCTACAACAAGTCGTTTCAATTATCGGATACTATTAATATTATTAATAATTTCATCGATATTGTCATGGATAACTCGCCAAACGCATCAACTGCCGCAGTTGATTCAAAAGTTATAACAGGACTTGCTTGACTAGGTCGGGAATAATGAGCTGCCAAAACCACTCCACTTGTTACTCTCTTCATACACTTTATAATAGAGTTTAAGTTCAACATAATGGGTTTAAGTTATTAAAACCCATGTCTTTAAAAGTGCTATCCAGGTTTATTGGTGAGTATATTATATTGATCTTACTACAAATGTAAATAAAATAAGATTATACCCTGTAAATCTGATAAGGTTTATGGGATACTGAAACACCCCATACCCCCACTCTCTTTGTCATCTTATTTTATCGTCAAACAAAAATCCCAACTATAAAAATCCTGGTCACTACGGTACCAGCGAAACCCATCCCCCCACACTTTTACTTTATTTTACGAAGCACTAAATGAGAAACGTCCTCTTGCAAGAACGTTCCACCCTCAGAGGTTATATTGATATCACACCTGCAGAATGCGACACCAACAAACCCCTGCTACCCCTGATTGTCCCTACCCCAGAGAGTGGACGTACAAGTTCGAAGATTTGGCCTGATCGCTTAATTTTGTCTAGTGGTAGGAACCTTGCTACGTTGTGTTTTTAATTTTTACTCCCCAGATCATTTATATAAAGTTTGGTATTACTTGTTTCAGTTTTCTTAATTATGATCTTATTATGAATTTGAAAAAAACCGTCCCTTTTCCCTCGGGGCCTCGGTATATAAATCGTGGTTCCCTGCGAGAGGGATAACAAATTCCCGAAATCCCCGGTGCGGCGGAAATAACTAGCACGTCGTGAAACAGCGTGCCCGATATTGAAAATTCGACGTGATCTGAATGTTTATAAAATCTCTAATCGGGTTTCCTGGGCTCTAATTCCATATAAGGCCTTAACATATAAGGGCGATAATTGCCTATAGAAAAGAGACGCTATGCCTGCTTTGTTTATGTTACAAATTCTTCGACGACGTCAAGTGCCTAAGTTTTGAAGCCTCGGTCGCTTTTTTAACGCAAAATTGTAATATTATTTCCTTAATATTTTGTATCGAATATTTTAAAACTCTAATGCCGTTCTGGAAATTAATTTAAAATGCGCTTAATTATTGTGACTGCTTATTAAATGAAATGAAAATTATTTTAGGTACAATTTTATATGCCACATTAGTTTAATACTATTACGAAAAAATTGAAAAATACCGCGTGATCTTATAGCCCGGGTACGGGAGGTTTCACTACTGCCACTCTAAACTAAATATATCTAGTATAAAACGTTATGAATTATTCAGAGACCCACAATGAAATTGAACTTAACCCTCCGTAGGGCGCAGCCGATCTATGAGACCCGGCAGTCACGTTCTTTGCCCTTTCGTCTGTATAACGAATATTAACTCGAACTCCCTCATAGCTTCCTAGCTCCAAACCAGTCTTTTCGATATTGTGTCAATTTTGTTTAGTGCATTCCCTGACCTTGTATAGGGTACCCGGATCTGTCAGATGCATTGCGCCTGATTACGTCATCATTTTCGCTTTTATATTTTGTTAGATTTCCTGTATTATTTAAATTAATACTAGTTTCCGGGACCTCTACACTTACTTATTCTGACTTTTTATGGTATTACTATACAAAATTAACACATTTAAGTGTTAAATTATTGGTTTATACAAAATGTCGTTACCAACAACGTGACGTTTATTTTTGTCTGAAACATGCTAAAATGATGAAAAGGATTTATAATTCCTTACACTTAAAATGGGCAGTTATTTATAACTTTTCTTTGTAATTCACGTCCAATATTTCTATACACAAATTTATGACTTCTACACACAAGAAAATAGGTTTTTTGTATACAGAATATTGATCAATATTAATTTATGTTTGTATTTTGTCATTGAAACAGAAGAAAAAATTGTCAACAGCTGGATTTCCTATAAAAATATTCTAAATTTATTGTTTTACAACATAAAATGAGTTCCTTTATGTAAATTTGTTTATCGCGATTAAAAACTAGTGTGAAATATTTATTATTGTATTGTATTAATTAAAATAAGCATTTAATTGAGTCTCTACATCATTAAAATCTATATTTTGTAAAATTTGATATGAAATCTCTCAGATGCATTGCGTCCGAATGTGTTTGAATTCAGACTACATCCGACAGAAGGTTAATATACATATTAAAAAATCCACAAATTGTATTCATACTCTTTTATTTACAGATTTACAAACACGAAGTGATTACTGATGGGAAGGAATTGTTGATCGTTGCCGTATACACCTCCTAGATTGCCTCCAGTTAACGGAGTACTACGTAACTGTAGGGAGGCTCGTAAGGAAGTGTATACCTCGGACTGATGTATAGAGGTCCGAATTTCTCCAGGGAATAGTTTGGTCCGCTACGCCATCCCAGGAACGCTGTAATTACATGTTGTATTAGCCCTTTAAACGTTAAACCGTAATGTACACAATAATATCCTGTTAATTTATCAAACTGTACATAACTATGACTAGCAACGAACACATGATTAATTAAGCTTTGTCTTCCGTGTACAGGACGTTGGGTTCTTTGGATGGTTGCAAGATGCATGCAGCTCGTCTGGTTGTGCGATGAATTCGGAGTTTATAAAAACCGATTTGATGCAAATAGTCCTGGGGCAGAATTGTATGGCGGTTTTCCAGGACAACGTTGGATCGCAAGCAGAAGAGGGAGGATGTAAACAGTGGAATATGTTAAGCATTCCGATATATTGATGCATAATTTCGATAGTAATTATATCAAAATTAACCAGTGTCTCAGTGATTATAAAATGCATTTTTCAAATTCTCTACTTGAATGTGATTTTATTTATCAATACGGGGCAAAAATATATAAAACTCTATGGCGCAACCATATCAATGAGTTTCAACTTTGCAATTTTTTTATTTGTCTCTCCAAAGAAACATCTGTTCAAAACAATAGATTATAGGAATATACGTAAAGAATAATAATTTTCTAATTATGATATATCGCTTGCTCAGTGCAATACTGAGACATTTGCCAATAATTCAAAATTATGGATAGTATCGCTATGACCAGCAAAATACCGTATGTGTTCAGTGAACCAGTGGGATATGTGTTAAACCAATTATAGCAGGCAGAAAATAATTTAACTCAGTATTGTATAAACGAAAAGAAGAGTTCATATCGAGTGCTACACTGGAACAAAGCAGATGACCCAGTATTGCACTGTGACCAGAAAGTGTGCGTCGGCAAGTTTTATCGGTCAAACACTGAGATAATTCTTCGTACTAACTGAAAAAAGAGAAGATCAGAGCTAATAATTATGCTTTCGTTATTGAAGCAAAATGGAAAATACATCCGAGTTTGTAAAGATTTTTTTAAAAGAAAATTAGACGTGGGCAACAATACCATATCCACAATTAGAAAGAAGACCAATTCAGAAGGATTTCTAGAGAGTGAAAAAAGAGGAAAGCATAATAATCAAAAGAAAGTGAGTGAAGCTACAAGAGGGAATATAAGAGACAACATTAATCTCTTATCAAGAATTGAATCACATTATTGTCGTTTCCAAACAAAAAAAGAATATTTGGATGGTTCACTGAATATCCCTACAATGTATAGATTATATACTGAGTATTGTAAAACAAACAATTGAACAGCAGCGAAAAAATATATCTATGAAACAATATTTAACGAGAAATTTAATATATGGTTTTTTTCTCCTAAAAAAGATCAATGCGCAATATGTGCTCAGTACCAAAATGGGAATGACATTGAAAAAAAAACAATATGCAAGAAAAATACGATACACATTTACAAGCAAAAAAAATGTCAAGAAATGAAAAAAATAAGACAAATAATTATTCATAAAAGAAAATTCAAGCCTCCTTGTGTATTGTTATGATCTACAAGCCGTCATTCCATTACAATGCGGAGAGATATCGACTTTTTCTTATAAAAGTAAACTTAACTGCATAAACTTTACAGTATACAATATTACCGATAAATCAGGGTATTGCTATTTGTGGCATTAGGCTCTAGATAAGCGCGGGGCAAATGAAATTGCAACGTGTATTTATAAATTTTTAAAAAATCATCACAATATATCATATTTTTTCCGATAATTGCGTTGGGCAACATAAAAATAAGTTTGTCCTTTGCATGTATCTGTACTGTTTAAAAATGTTAGATATAAACTTCATCACCCATAAGTATTTAATTAGTGGTCATACCCAAAATGAGGGAGATCAAATGCACTCGTGTATTGAAAAACAAAAAGCAAGAGTGCTGAGAAGTGGTCTCATCTTTATTCCCTCTCAGATGGAAATGATAACACAATTGGAAAAAAAATCCATACAAAGTACATATACCAAATGACAACAGATGAATTTTATGACTGGAAGAAGGTCTGTGATGAAATTGGAGTTAACTTCAGTTTACAAGAACAAGATGATAATTGAAATAACGTTAAGGTTTTTCGGATGGAGAAAGATGTAGAAAACAGTGTTTTTTATAAAATAAGCTATACCGAAACAGAGTATATGGTTATAAATATGAGAAAGAATCCCAGAAGAAAATTAAATATAAACCTCTCTTTGCTTTTAGCTTATAAAACTGCGCCGAAAATATCAAAATTAAAACACAACATCTACTTTTTCTTTGTAATGAAAACCACATTAAGAAGGAATATCAAGATTCTTTCAGACACTTGACAGCAGAGTGAACTTCATTAATAGCTCTCTATTTTTGCACTTAATGTTTTTAATGTTCTTTGCTACAGAGATTTTGAACAAAAGTTTATAAAAAGTAGGCATTTTTTATTTAACCCAAGGCACTATCTTAAAATACTTTTCATTGCTTTGGTGCAATACTGAGACATCTGCAAGAATAAAAAAATACTTAATATAATTTTTTATGACTCTGTAGCATGTTAATGTTAAGTTAAATTTATAAAAATAAAAATGTGCAAGAAGAATTAAGAAATTTCAGTTAGTTTAAAATTTACAACAAAAAATCGAAAATTTTTGAAGCGCAATTTCTGGAACTATACCTTGTGTATTTGTCTCAGTGTTGTACTGGATAAGCGATATTATTAAGAATAATTTACTATAATTTTATTCAGAGTGATCAAATATATTTCTATATATAAATTAAGAGGATTGTTCAAGGAAGAAATATATTATTGACTAAGCTTATGATCATCTTAAGGTAAAATCTATCTCAATACAAAGTCATACAACTCTTATTTATTTAGTAGGTATAAAAATAGAACTTAATAACTATTGCTTCTATATTATTGTGCCTTATATTGCCTTTAATATATCTTATGAGTATTGTACTTCTATTTTTGAAGCATCTTATTCTCTAACATCTTTTAAGCAACTTAATTTTTTTTATAAATCTAATTCTAATTATAAGTAATATCTACTATAATATTTATAACAGTCATGAGAATAAATGAATAAATTTACGTCAACACTTATAACTCTAAAAAACTTATTTTCAGTTAAAAGAGTTTTGTGACATTCATACTACTTGTAAGTAATTTTACCAGAGATTAGATTCCATATTTTCCACTTGTGTATCTAAAAATATGTATTCCTAAACATAATTTCTCTTCATAGGTTACTAATGATACAATTAAAAATATTAAATAAAGGAGTCACGCATAAAAATTATATAAAACTGAGGTAGTCTAGAGCCTTATAATAATTTTAAACCACAATGACCTAAAATAAAAATTGCGATAGACAAAACTAACAAAAATTATAACAAATGGGTGGAAGAATATATTACGCTCCATATATAAAGAAGAATATATTATTCATCAGCTTTGTGGCAATGTCTGAACTACGGGTATAATAGAAATTTATGTAACCTGTCTAGGAATTTGCATCCATTATAGTCCTCATGTTGACACATAGTTGATTTCTGATTAACCAACATATGCCCAAATGCCAATACCTATCTCAGGAATCAAGAATTAATTATGTCAGGTTTATTAATTTTTTTTGCTGGATGATTTCACCAAATAGATATTCTATATATTCAAATGTATTATGTACTATTTGTGTTTCGCGACAATGACGTAAATAAGATAATAGAAACTTATGTTGAAATTATTCTTCAATACAACACAAAATATTTCGTAGTAAAGCATAGTTTTATTATATACAAAAATATACATGCCAATTTGCGAGTTTTAAATAAACGGCGAATGCGCCGATGCAGTCTTAAATATTATCGTGTATTATTGCTGTAAAATATTATATATTATTATAAATGTTTTATCTGCAACTAGGAAAATTTAAACTATATTCCACTCTGTCAAAAATATACAGCGTTGAATTTAGAATCTTTGACTTCCGGAAGTGATATTCGACTAAAAATTCCAATTTCCAAATCAGAAAAGCGATTAAGTGACGCCTTGTAAAATTAACTTGTTGCACCCGGTGTACATATCTACTAGAATGAGTTAATAATGAAAAATTGTTACGATATAAAGTATTTTCAAAGACAGAATCGTCTCAGTAATTATTCTACTTTCAAGATAGTCTCATCTCCTTACACATGACAAACACAAACTTCACTTATGATTTTGAATCATATTGATCAAGTTCATATACGAAATACATTAGTGAAATAAGTTAATTAACTTTGTAATGGAGAGTATAGTATATGAAGAGTACAATAAGGACTAAATTGAAATAAAACTTACTACCAAAATGTAGTCCAGATATCGTATTGATTTTACTCTATTACTGGCCTCAAAATTCACACCAGCAAATGATAAAATTCTATCACAGCCTTGTGGTGTTCATTTCACTGAACTGATATGTCCCTCATATGTACCCCATTTGGTGTCAAATTGGTATCAAATTTTACACCAAAGTACAATTTTACAAATTTTTAATGACGCAGCAAATAAGCCGAGCAACGAGCTTCTGACGCTTCTAAGGAAGCTACAACTACTCGTAAATCAGAACGAGCTTCCGGAAATATATATTTTAATCTCGAAGAAGGCACAGTCTATGAGCCAGGAATCGCCGATTAACGAAATGTAAATATAACGCAGCGTTTTGTTACTTAAACCGCTGCGGCTACCTGAAACTTTGAAGACGTTTTCTCACAACTACTTTTTTCAACATGGTTGACACAATATCTCATATTCTATTTAATCGATTTACTTCAAATTTTCTACCAAACTTCAATGCATAACTTTGCATCGTCTCTATCAGTCTTGTATAAAAACATGTTTTTACTATTTTAAAAAATTAAAAATTATGAAAAAAAAGAGCCGAAAATGGCTATTTTTTCAGACAGCCACCATTTTGCGTAAAAAACTTTTTTAATTATATATGCCGGCGGATATAACGACATTCTTACTAATTAAGATTTTTTTTATTTTATTTCAGAGGGGTCCAATCGTGTCAACCAGCACACCCCTTTCTTTTACTCCCAACTTATTTAATTTTGATTTTTCTTTTCAAAAATTGTTTTGTATATTTTCAAAATATCAATAAATATGTCATAAAAATGAATGCTAAAAATATTTTTTGTTTTTTTTTCATTGAGGTCGACAAAACGTCCAAAATTTATGGCTCTAGACCAGAGTACCCCCTTAATCAAATTAGGATCAGCTTGAACCTTAGTAACATCAACTTAAATTTGATAAGATTTAAGGTTAATAGACTTTAAGGTATTTCGAAACAATTTAAGATCCGCCTTAGATTTAAGTTATAAATAATATACATTTATTTCCTATCCTATTTGATACAAGCAATCACAAAATATATTAATTCCTTGTAGAATTTAAATTATATATCAGTTTTTATCATTTCTAAGTATTATTTGTCCACTTTTTTATTTTAATGAGCAGTTTAGCTTTATTAGTGAACAAAAGTTTAGTACTTTTTACAGTATTTAACAGTATTTTTTTAGTATTTTTATAAGGCATAATAAATAAAAATATACATTAATAAAATGGTATCCATGACGAGCAGGATACCCTTTGACATGGTTGGTCAAGTGTATTATACGAATTGTATTTATTCGTACACACAATCACACGACGATAATCCAAAAATCCTCTGCGGCAAGACATAGTGCACCACAGGGAGACGGGGGCTAAATCGTCCGGAACGGAATCGCTTTGTATGCATTGGTTTAAATCCAATATAACTCCGGCCGCAATACGCCCGACACCGGGTTGTAATTTTTCCCTAATTAAAATAAGTGATGCACTTCTGCGGTATAGGAACTGTATATGATTACATAAATCGTATGCCGGTGCGGTGGCACGTCCTGGAGACGACGAGTCTGCAATAAATTTAATTTAACCGACACTTGACTGTATTTATGCTTTACTTTTTGCGCTTAATTTTCGAGCTTAATGTTATTAAAGAAGAGTGAGAATAGGTGCTGTCTGTGCAAAGGCGGATTTATCGCTAGGTACGGTGATTTATTTGCGACTATGCCACTTTGCTTCAACTCCGTATAAGGCGAAAAAGATATTTTAAGAATTCCTATTTTTACAATTGGACTGAAACGCAACACTGAAGTACTTAGTCGGGAAAGTTATCGTTAGTGATTATCTTACAATTCTTTCGTGACATATCTTAGAAAGTCCAGGACTGGACTCGATCAAGATCGAGATCGAGCTATAGATGTAAAAAGAGATAACAACAACAAAAACAAAATAATAATTTACAATACGAGGGTGGAGTGAAAAGTTTCTGGATTGATGAAGAAAAAAGTTTTTCTTGTTATTTTATTCTTCAACATAATCTACATCAACTATGATACATTTTTCATAACGCTGCTATAATATAGTGATACCATATTTTTAGAACGATTTTTCGAGCCCTTAAAAATGCGCATTTAAATCATCTATGACTTCTTCGTTGCTCAAAAATCTTTCACTCCGAATCACGATTTGAGGTTAGAAACTAAATGATTGTCACTGGGAACTAAATCTGGTGAATACGATGGTTGAGGGAACAATTCGAACTTCAATTCGTTGATTTTTACTATTGCAATGACCAACAAATGAGTAGGTACATTGTCATGGTGAATCAAGACCTCTTTTTTCGCCAAATGAGGTCATTCTCCCTTCATTTCGTCACACAAATGATTTAATAGTATTCACCATTGATGGATCTTTGGGGTTGGTTCACCTCCGTCAGTCCATTGTTTTCACTGTTGTTTACTTTCAGGAGTGTAATGATGGACTCAGGTTTCATCAACAGTTATAAATCGACGCAAAAATTCGCTGGAATTTCACTTGTGCAGTGCCAAATTATCGGTCGTAACAGTCCTCTAGTGCAGTTCTTGATCAATAGTTAGCAAATGGGGCACCCACCTAGCAGAGAGCTTCTCCAGCGACAAATGTCGATGTAAGATATTGCGTATATGTTCAGTTCACATCCCAGTAGTCTCAGGTATCTCACTCACTTTCAGTCTCCGGTCCTCTCCTACCATTTTATGAATTTTCTCGATCATTTCAGCAGTTGTAACGTCAACGGGGCGTCTTGAGCATGGTTCACCATCAGTGCTCGTGCGACCTTCCTTAAACTCAGAGCCTTATTTACTATTACTAAATCAGTTAAAAAATATTTGTAAAAGCCAATGACGAAATATATGCCCTAGTGTTATTCGTCAAATGGTGGGTTATTAGTTAATTTAATAAAATATTTAGAAATACCTTGACAGTGAAGTATCTGATCTGAAATATTCCATACTTTTCTAAATTTTGATATGCAATATCTATACAATTTCCGTTGACAGGTACCCTTTGAAACTAGCTCGAATGCCTATAATATCAACGTCAACGGAACATAATGTGGCCCTTCAGATCTTACAGGCTCCACTCGAACGGAGCTAGATGAATAAGTGAAACACATTAATTATGTCATTGTGGTGTAACCGACTTGTTCCCACCTAGCAGCGCATTGCTGCTGAGATTGTAATTAGACACATTCAGACAACATTCCGCTAATTAATATAGAGCACGATTCAGTAGCCAGACCCTTTAAATTTATATAAAGCCGTACATGGCTCTACTGAGTATATCCGAATGTCTCCTGTCTCTTGGTTCACGAGCGACAATGTTCCCGGTGAACAGCCATTGCCCGAGGTCACTTCTGACTGTACTGAGTTATATTTTTTCAGTTACATTAAAAAATAGGCGATTAAAGAAATGAAGATACAGTAAATGGCAAAGGCATCGAATAAGAAATTTCCACAAAATATACAAATGTTAAGCAGTTAAAAAAGTTAACAACTGGACAAGAATGGAGAATAAAATAAAATAAATCAAAGCCTGTATTAGCTAACTTCACAAACAGATCTAATCAATACTAGTATATACCCATAAGCACGAAAGATAAACGAATTCCATTTTCAAATACAGGTTTTCTCCAATCAACCAATACTCGTACATAAAAATGTATTCGTTGATTGTAAAAATCCCTACTCTAATATCTACTCTGTTCATATTGTTATATTATAAGCAGAAACTTAAAGCCGGTATGGATCCATGGAATTCAGCTGTGGGGCTGTGCCAGTTAGACTAGTAAAACACATCAATATTGTCCAAAAGGTTATAAAGAAGAACAGGGAACCAGTTTTCTTGAATTTCCAAACTCAGCTTTAATTACCCCTTGATGATACCAATTTGTTTGGCGAAGTACGAGCCGAGAAGCGTATAGTCTTCAGTGTTTGTGAAAATCTGGTTTAACGTTTTTCGTGCTGCATCAAAGGTTTCAGCCCCTTCCCATGATAAAGAAAATCATAATTATTTATTTTATCATTGACTCACGTACCTCAAAGTTAAGTTGTAATTACGTTTTAAACGTATGTTACATAAAAATCTATTTAGCTGTCTAAGCAGAAAATTGACGTATAGATTTAGTGGGACTAGCAATTAGCGAGTTCACAATACGAGATTTTCTTGATAAAACTGTTTTCCTAACAGGTTATATATTTACAAACACTACCAGTATTTTAAAATTCTACCACCAAACATCAAACGTACTGTATACAAAATTCGTTATCGATTTATTCGCTATTTGGAATGGCATAGGTCATAACGTTATTCAAAGAAATTTTAATGATAAATCGAATACAATGCGGAATATAATCCAATGACATTTACAACTATAAATCATCTAATTGATATAGTCAGTGTTTCTAATTAATGTGACACTGTCAAAGACAGACAAATGTCAGTATGAATAAATAACCTCCAACTACCAACATCCAGGGAAAACGCATGTTATTTCAATTTTTGAGAAATTTACACAGAAAAATCACGTGAACGTATGCAGTTTAAATGATAGGTTAACAATGCACTTTAAAAATTCTCAAAGTCTAGGGATCAAGTATCAGTGTCACCATACGAATATAAGAACAGAAATCACTTTTAATAACTTTAATGTATTTTCTGTATGATGTCACCTTCAACCAATCAGGATCTCTTCTCTGTATATATATATATATATATATATATATATATATATATATATATATATATATATATATATATATATATATATATATATATATATATATATATATATATATATATATATTTATCCTCTTTATTCCATAAAAATGTAAAGCATTTTGTGCATAAGACATTTTGTGTATCATGTATGAATACATTGCTTTAGTAAGTGATACAGAACTCATCGGATATTTCTAATCATAGAAAAGAGAATACGGACGTTACTTGAATGGAGTATACCTATAACGACTTTGCTTCATAAAAATGTGTTTTATAAACATAGTTTAAATTATGACTGGGTGTCTATATCAATGATCGCCCAACAGCATCTTAATTTTTACTATTAAATAAGATAAATTACAAATCTAATTTTGTGAATTTTCTTCAATATAATGCATATAATGCAAAATATTACAGACTAATCAACACAATAAATATTCTGAATAACCTGGAGATATTTTGGAGATAGAGTTTGTGTTCATATTAATTTCTTTCACACATTCTATTCTCACTTGACTATGCCACCCAATCTGCAAATGTTTATAAACTGGCGAAGGCGCCAATGTCATTTTAAATCTCGTATTTGTGTATACTATTTGCTGCAAGGGATATTATTTAAAAAAAATTCTGCAACTAGGAAATTTTAGATTCTACTCAACTCTACACAAAATATACAGTGTTGTCTTTAATTTAATTATTGACATCCGAAAGTGATATTTAATTGATCTTTGACCCAAATATAAAATTTCTAATTCAAGGAACGATTAAATGGTGCCTTGTAAAACGAATTTGTTATCACCCAGTATATAATGAGTGTATGTACATAACAGTGAGTTAATGCTGAGAAACGGTTAGAATATAAAATATCTTCAAGGGTATTATCAAAAATCGTTTTATACAAAATTAAAACATTCGCTTTTCACTTTTTATTTGTTAAACATAACAATTGTTTCACCAACACAGTGGCTTATTCAGATGTTGAGATGTTGAGTACATAGGCAATTGTTATGTTTAACAAATAAAAAGTGAAAATCTAACCAGTGAAAGTTTTAATTTTGCATAAATATGAATTTTTATCAAGTAACGGTCGAAATACGAATCAATTCAGAAAAATGGTTTTAATAATAATTCTATTTTCAAGATAGTCTGACCTTCTGACATATTATTTCAAACATAAATTTCACCTATGAACTTGATTCATGTTAATCAAGTTTATATCCAGAAAACTAAACATCAGAGGAAAATATTCCAAAATATATATATATATATATATATATATATATATATATATATATATATATATATATATATATATATATATATATATATATATATATATATATATATATATATCAGAAGAAAATTCTTATCTTTAGTTTTAATTCACATATATACTGAAAAGAAGTAATGTTTTATTTCATTCATAGATTTAATGTCAAAGTACTGACCAGATGATATCCTTGGTACTGATTTAGGTGGAGCAGGTGGCCATATGTCCTCCTCTGCGTATCTCGGTGGTTTCTTTTTCACAGTTATCCTTCTATATTCTTCTTCTGTATATCCCATTTTATTAGCTTCCCTGAGGCATATCTGAAATTTATAATCGATATACCTATATAGATTGCGTAGATAATTTATCTAATTTATGATATTTGCATCAAATACAGAAAGTATATTTTTAAACGATTGTAGTGTCTTAAATTTCTTTGCTGATTTAAAATTGTGTTGTACTGTAAGCTGTATTCAACTTATATTTAATTTTGAATAATACAATGATCACATCTAAATCAACGTATATTTTAACATAATTCTATTTGAAATAATGTTAGTGCGCCAATATTCTAAGAGATAAATAAAAATATCTTTAATTTTTTAATTACTGGGTAGATATAATCTATAGTTTCTCGATCATTGACTAAAGTCAGGACCGTTTTAGTCATCATCGGAAATTTATATATCGTATATTTTATTGATTTTATATATGAAAATACAAAGGCACCAAGAATACTTTCATTACCTAATTATGGGCCCTGTACGCCAAGTTAGACTACAGTGATGTAATTTAGCAGACCCATGCAATAATTATCGATCCATGTTAATTAGTATTTAAAAGTATAGTAGAAGATGGTATTAGATTTCTATAGATTGAAGTAAGTAGTGAGTACTTTAGACTGGAAAATTGCATTAGGAATTGAATTCTATATAATTCTATATAAAATATTTCATTTTTACCAACATTTCTGATAAATAATAATAAAATATTGCGAATAATTATAAATTATAATAAACTGAGCAGAAATATGTTACAATTTCAGAAGTATATATGATGCGTACCCAATTTTAACAATTAATGTTATATAAGAAAAATATGAACTTAAATAGAAATTACAATAGAAGTATAACACAATGAAATATACCTATATATACAGTTTAATGGAATATATTTTTTTCTTAAATCGATCAAGGATGTCCACTTTCTTGGTGAATTTCAAATCCTAAAATACCCTAAACTAGTATTTTGGCCCATTGTTAAGCAAACATCAAAATACTGTAAGAGAAAGTTAGTTTACCAACCATAACCCGGAAAGTAACTTTCCGGTACGGGTTCGTTCCCTATATTTTAGACAGCAAATAAATACATGCAGACAAACCAACTTACATTAAGAATGCTCTTTTTAGTAAATAGGATACTTACTAAACATATTATATATATATATATATATATATATATACATATATATATATATATATATATATATATATATATATATATATATATATATATATATGTATATATGTATATATATATATATATATATATATATATATATATATATATATATATATATATATATATATATTGTAATAATTTCATAAAATATATTATCATATATCATTACTTTTAGTTATTAATTATGATTATTAAATTTATATATTATTATATTTAACTATGTATCTTGTGGGGACTCTCTTCACAGGTTGTGGTTCAACTCTCTTCTCTGATTACTGATTATTGAATTTCGAAATTAAAATCTCTTATGAAAAAAACAGAAATAAAATATGTTATATTTTATGTCACTTATATCTAATTTTATTGTTTGATATTCACTCAGTCCTATCTTTTAGTCTTATTCTAGCTTTTAGAATGTCTTTTACTCTAATGACTGTCTATTATTTTCACTATTTAACTATATCTAGTAGTGTCCTATCACTGTGTTTTATTTCCAATATTTTTTATATCATAGGTCCTTGCCTATTTAAAACACTTTATAATTGTTCACTTACAAGTTCTTTGTGTTTTATGGCACTTTCTGTTCCTTAAAATCTAACGGACAGATGGTTATATACAAATTTTGGTACAATGTTTACTCATATCGAAATTTGTCCGATTGATTTTTCATGTATTATCTTAATTTCATTACTCTTATCATGTTTCCTCTTATATTTTAGGTTACTGATGGCTTCCTTTATATCTAAGTTCAACAATTATGATATATATATATATATATATATATATATATATATATATATATATATATATTTGCTTACACTATAGTTATGTATTACATAGTTGTGCAGTTTGCACAACTATGAAATATGGTCCGAACTTTACCTGAAAGTCAGCAACATTATTGCTGTTAATCATCTTGTCCAACAATGTTATTACTATTATTAGCAGATTTTTCTTTATTTCTTCCCTCTCTAAATATTATTTATGATATGTCTACTTCATTTGTGGAAGATTATTATATATATAAACGGAAACGTTTGAGGATTTCTCACCTTCTAAAGATACCTTATTAATTAAATATATATAATTTGATACTTGAATAAAGAATGTTTCAAACTCTTTCCTTGATAAAACTTTATTTCTTGATT